>VXBA01002139.1:228473-353348 GCA_013399895.1 Serilophus lunatus | reverse complement strand
TTTTTTTTTTTTTTTTTTTGGTAAAATTCCTCTGGAGCAACACTACAATAATGCAAAGTTTCAAATTGAAGATAAATTCAATTTACAATCATTTAATTTTGCAGTGCTAATGTAGTTTCAGATATGGAACATGTCCCAATGACTGATTCAGCATTTTTATATAAAGAATTTTAAAACAATTGTTTTCTCTATATTTTTCTTCCATTGGCCTCATTTGATGCACTTTTCATTCACTAGGAAAGATGACTTCAGGTTCTGGACTGTAACCGAAAGGAAAATGGGAGGTGGTGCAAAATTCTGAAAGTATTCTGGACTTGATCAGTGTTGAGGGTGTCCCAGTATTTCGTGTCTTTAAAAAGAATGAGCCAAATTTCCAACTTAAAGGACTGCACATATTTTGTCTGATGTCCACCCAGATATATGGGTAGGGTGTGTGTTTTTACGTGCGCACATTGGCGATATTGGATCATGCCAAACAGAATTACTCTTGGTTCACCCCCCCCTTTGGCACTGTCTACCAGAGTTCTGCTGATAAGCAGCACTCTGATGTGGCTGTGGCTGTCATCAGTTCAGTCATGTGATGTGTGATCTTTTCTCTATTCCGTGCATTTTCCTTTGTGACTCAGAGGAAAATGACAAGACTTGGGATGAAATGTATTTTTCAAATCAAGAAAGAATCACTAGCCTACTTGCTTACAGATACCTGGCCATTGGCAGGCAAAACCAGGACAGTATTGTCATTTATTCAAGAAGATAGAGTCTGTGACTTTCTGCTTTGAAAGCACATACAAAAATACAAGTTTAATTTGGTGGTTTTTTGGTGGTTTTGTTTGGGGTTTTTTGTTGGTTTTGTTTTGTTTTGTTTTTTCCCAGTGGTACTTGCTTTTAGAAATTGAGTCTTATTCTGCAAAGCTAGAATCTTAGGTTTGAAAGCGAGTAAGTGAATTTATATATCTACATTAATCAATAGCACAGCTCTTCCTTCATGTAAATCTCTTAGTTCATGATTAGCTTTGGCATCACTCTTTTAAGTGTCAAAGAGACTTTTGTTTCACCTCTCTTTCTGACCATTCCAGAGACAGTACTTTCAGTCACATGTGCAGTAACAGCTGGTGGCTGCAAAATCCAGGTGCAGGTGTCAGGAATCTGTGCTGTGGTATCTGGATCTTTGGGCATTTTCTTCTATTGTGTCTTACCTGTCTTCATTTCTGGCATTGTTGGATGGCAGAACAGCCCATGGGATGTTGACTGGGTCAAACCATTTACAACAGTGCCTTGCCATCATTGATGCTCTTTGCATTGAACGACTCTTAAGTGAGAGCAATTTAACTCCATTTATGAATCATTTGAAAAAGAAAGAACAGTTGGTCTTGAAATTTGGGAAGGCCTCTTGGAATGTTAAATGTTACATAATAGGGGTCTGCTGTTGATTTTTTGCTCTGAAGGTTATTTATAGGTCAGAGATAAAATCACCATTCTGTTGTCTTGAAACAATTCACATATTTTATCTCTTTGTGGTTTGATAGTATCTTTGAAGCTTTTCCCAGAGCAGATGCCAGTGTTTCCTTAGCACCAAGTGTTTGATCAGAATAAAGGTATACTGGATTGTTAATGAAAAGTAGGGTGTTAAAAGCATTTTTCTAATATAATAAAAAGAAATACTCATCAGGTTGTTCATCGATAAGGTTCTAAGAAAAACAACCAACCAAAACCAAAAACCAAACACAAATTTAAAGTAGGATTTTCTGTAGTTTGAATTTCTTTCTGTTTTCTCCTACTATGTTGGGGAATGTAGTGGCAATGTAAATAAATTGCTTCAAAATTTAACAGGGTTCTATGACACGGAATTGTAAAATGTCCAAAAAATCGGTGTTATAGTGCAAATGTTCTCTGTCAAGAAGATATGTAATTGGGAGACTTGGACCAATTTGGCAATTAAAAGTGATTGAGGACTTTTCTCAGAGGGGAGATCTCTTTTAAAGCACTGGAAAACTGCCTGTGTAAGGTGAGTTAATACAAAGTTACGTATCGGAGAGCTATCCAGATCAGGCCCCTCTTGTAAACTTTATGCTGCACTATAAAAAAACGCCAAAGCTGGCAGTGAGTAGCAGCCCGGGTCATACTTGGACCCTGCCCCGAAGCCCAGTGACAGGAAAGCAAAAGCCATCTCTCGCAGAGATGGGAACGAAGGACGCTGTGCTTTGTAAAGGAAGACAGCAGCTGAGCAAGCGTCTCCACACCCTGCTCCCACCCTGACCTGCAGGACACTTCCTCGGGGTGAAAAGAAGGTCAGTTCATTTTGCAAACTCAACAAGCCATTCAATCCACAAGTTGTGTGCTGTGACTGCCGGGGGTGCCAATTAGCAGCAGCTGTAGTGGAGGGGTTTGGGATGTGGACAGCTGGCTGCTGGGAGCTGAACCCAGACAGCCCTCCTTCCACTTGGAAACAAAAAACTGCAAAGGAGTACAACAACATGCTTTGTTCTTTCTGAGTGATGAACTTATTTTTATTTTCTCCTTCACGTTTTGCTGCTTGTTTTTCTTTGTTTTTGTTTGTTTGTTTGTTTGTTTTTTAGTATTTCTCTTTTTATTTCTGTTATATATATGTATATATATTTCTATGTTCCTTCCCACACAGAGATGTTGTTTGTGATAAATATTTTAGCATAGTGTTCAATATCATCTTCTCTAGCCAGGGCTTGCTTGTTGTCTAAGATGGTGTGAAAACAGGCTTGACTAAGAAAGAAACTGAAAATCCTGTATGAGCCTTAGTAAAGCATAAGAAAACACTACTTTTGAGCATACTTTTTGAAGTGTGAGCCAATAATTTGATTCAAATCCTACTGACAGACTGAATGTACAATTAGAATATCTGAAACTATCTTCATGCTCAGAGGAGAGGGCAGAAGCTGTAAGTTGAACTACTCTTCCTTCCTTAGACATTTTGTCACATTTTAGGAGGCTACTGAGGAAAGGCTGCCTTCTCTAAATTGGGATTATTTTATAATTTCCTGTGCAAAGAAGTGGAAAGTCTGATATATAAAAGATGTCTGAGACCCAATGACAAAGATATTTCCTGAAATCTTTGCATTTCAGACTTAAAAAGATTTTTTAAAAATCTTTGAAACACTCTGAAGATGTTCTTTTTTCTAAAGGATCCTTGACAGAAGAAGAGCACCACCACAAAACTATCTGTTTTGTCAAATAATGACTAAGGGGAACTGGATTATCAGTCTTGTTTTAGTCTCTTCAGCAACGTAGCTTAAGTAGAAGCCTTAAAAATACTTCTTTTTGGAAATTGGCAACCACACGCCCCCCCAAAAGATTAATAAGTAAAAGTACATATTACCTCATTTATAGGAAATCCTATAAAGTGTAGCAGCTCCTTTAGGTTGTTCTGATGCCAAAGAACACATTTCAGACTTCATGTTGAGTATGAGTAGGATTTGCAGAGAGTTTACTGGTATTCAGTCAAATGCCATTTGCCTGACTAGGTTGATCTCAGCCCTACTGAAACACAGTGCTTGAGGCTGCATATGTGGTAATTTTAGCTGCTTCAGTTTTGTACTCTCTGTCTTTAGCTGGAAAAAATATATGTAATTGAAAATCTGTTACAGCTACCTACACTAACTTTTGTAATGCTGTGTCATGGGAAAAAGTCTTGCATCAATAAGAGTGATAGCAAACAGATGACCTTTTCGTGTGTGCTTCAGCCTTCCATGGTGCCAGTGTTCAGGACTCAGAGGGACAACCCTGTGGAGGATGTAGTATCATCCAAGAGGCATTCTCTGTGTATGTGCATGTATATGTCTCCATCTACATACAGAGGCACTAAGAAATTAGAATTTACATCCATAATCCTAACAAAAGAGAGACTTACAAACCTGGATGCTTCAGAAGCTTGCTTATGACCTCACTTCTCGCTTATATCGTCTCCATACTGTTGATAATTGGAAGTCATTGGCCCAAGTTCTATAAGGGTCTACGATTGGACCTGACAAGACATTACCAACTTTTCAACATGGTAAACATTCCTTTGAAAAAAATGAGCCTGTTTTCTGGGAGCTTGAAGGCTGTAATAGCCAGAAGTTCTGCATAGCAGCAGTTTTTAACATGTTCAGCATTCATATTGAGGACTCTAAGAAAGCTAAATCTATTGTCAGTTGGTGTGTATTTGCTAAGGAGAGGTCTCCATGTTCCATTTTAAAGGAAAAATTTTCATTAAATTAAATGACAAATGTCAAATAAATTCAGAATGCTGAAAACCACTGCATGAGCATAGTGCTTCTACTTTTCCTTTGACTTCTGCATCCAAGACAGGAGGTGCAGTAAAGACATAAAAATGCTTGCAGAAAGAATTTTTAAAAGTATAGCCTTCGAGTAGTGCATTATAACGTACTTGTTTTTCTTGCTTTATTTTTTTAACAGTTGAAGTAATTTTATTCTCTTATTAATTAATTAAGATAAAAGGTGTAAGAGTTAATACCTCTCTGTTCAGTAAGACAGTCCCTCACTCTTTTTACTAATAGGAAATAAAATTATCTGAAAAATATAAAAATGCAAATGCATGCTAAATTTTGATCCTGTAAGAGTCATGAAAGCTGAAAGAAATTAGTAAATCTGAAGAGGAACAACATTTATTTTAAGCATTATCAATAGTCTAGTTTAAGAGTAACAGGTACACAATACCTGTAGGTATTTGGGAAAGTGGCATGCATACCAGCAGCAAGAGAATAATTTTGATGGTTCAAAATAAGATCTTTTGGACAGCTCATGGCATGTAAAAGTCTACTGATGTAGGTGTTGTCATTGACCATATACAAAGTTGGGGTGTCATATAAGTGAAAGTTTGAAAGTTAGAATTGTCAAGAACTGCTTTTCAACAAGAGGCGCCTTCTGCAGGCCTTCACTGTCATTAGCTGACACTAAAGGATTGTGGACTGGGCATCTGTAAAAACACACACATGAAAAATAAGACTATTGAATCCTGCTTCTGAAATTCATATATTTTCAACTTAAGACTTGATATATCCCATCCATGGTAGCTATTCAGTTGGGAAGGAAAAAAGGCAGGCAGAACAAACTGAGTGAGGTGTGTTAGCGCATCTGTCTGCAATAAAATCACATTGTGGGACAGTCTAGGTCAGTGTGCATGGATGAAGTGAATAACAACAATAATAATAGTAATAATGATAATAATAATAATAAAAGCAGTTTCTTTGTAAGTAGGGTGGTCCCTTCAGATTATGCATTAGTGCTTGTGCTACAGAAGACTAGTAATTTATTGATGCAGATGGCTATGTAAAGTGCATGCAATTTGTGAGGGGGCTTGACCCTTGACTGATGGGCCATATGTTGCAAAGCCCCAGAGGCATCATTTGACTGAGTTCTCTTCCTCTCTCTGTCTCTGCACCTATGGTCCTTGTTCAGTCACCACATATTGAACTACAGACTTACTAGCTCCCTCAATAAATCTCCAACTAATGGCACACGAAGGCGATAACTTAACCCTTTACATACAAAGGAGCACATAATTTTGCATTGAATTTTTCACACTCATTGAAATAAATATTACATGACCTAGCTAGTTATCGAGGACCAAGATGACATAAAATAGGACCACCTGCAGGCTTGTCATTACCTGCATAAACCAAATTCACTTGGGGAATTCTCAAACTTTAACGTGTATGTGATGTTATTGAGAACTGTGCCCTAAATGGACACTTGGGTTGTATGTTACTGTCGAATTGCATTTCTCAAATACCACTCGTGAAACACTGTACAGTACCTAATGTTTCTAATTTACTATCTTATCTTTTGTGCTACTCTTTTTATATTCTAATAGGGTCGACAGGGTTCTTCATGACCCTGGCATATGTCTTCAGTTGCATAGAGATTTGACAGACAGCTATCCCAATAATATAATCTTTCCATAATCCAATAAAATGAATCAACATTTTTATCTCATAGAAACTCCTGTATGTATTTATTAATGTATTATTAATGTATTATTAATGTAATGTATTAATTTTATTAATTACATATATTAATATGCAGTAAAATTGCAGCTGCAATCTATTTCATGTACTGTCCTTACTGTGTATGATGCTGCAAGTTTCTCCTCAGCTGGGCTGGCAAGTGGAGTTCTGCACTGTTGGCTGCTATATAGCAAAGCAGCCCTGTAAAGCAGTTGTTTATTGCCATTAAACTGCTTTTATATAAGAGGTTAAACAAGCTACACAAAGCAAGAAACCATAGTAAAGTCTGTCTAAGAATAGTACTGCTATAGCTTTTTAAATATTAAGGACAAACCCATACACCTAGCTAATGTGGTTACAGGGATCCAGCTTTAAAATGCTGACTTGAAATTGGACAGGCTGAAATTTTTCAGTGAGTTCAAAAAGCAGAGGAAGAAGACTCTTCCAGGTAGATAATAACTATTACTTTTTCTCCAGAAAGTAGTGCAAGGTAATGGTTTAGCTGGACAAAAATACTGGAATTGGCTGCAAGGTCATGACTTTAGTAGAGAGAAATGAGGCTTTTGACACTACAGGGGTTTTTTTACAGTGGTATAGCTTTGTATAGTAATTTCATGTAAGAAGATTTTTGTGTTTATCCCAAGTTTATTCTGACAAAACTTACTAATAATGTGGTTTTGTGTGAATACAAACTATGACTGTGCTCAGATAAGTTATTATATACACTTTTATACTTAAAAGAGATATAAAAACTTAATTCACTGAGGTAGTTTGCTCCATAGTTTAAAGTCTGTGTACAGGTGATACTTTTGTGCATTCTTCAAAGGTAGAAAATGAAAATTTGGAGTTCTTCAGTGAATTTGAACTAGTTATTATGGTGTGAAAAAAAAGTGAGCTTGTGATGAGCTGATGTAAATGGAGAAGTTCATAACTTCCTCTCTTAAAACTGCTTCCTTAGTAATTTGTGATGTAGTCAGAAAGTGAGGTTATTCCAGCACAAATCACGTGCATTAATCATGCACATTGTTGTTTTCAGTCATGTGTGTTAAGGCCCTTAGGCTTGCTGGGATTATTCATATAGATCCTGTTTCTGCACCATTATTTTATTACTAGTCTTCAGGCTTGAAGCATTCCATGTAACCAGAAGCCACTGATAAGCATTCTCTCCTGAGGTTACTATTTCACAATTAAAGTGATGATATTGAAAACATTGATGGCAGTGGGATTTACAAAGGCAGACGTCTTTACCATTTCCTAGAATACCAGAAGCAGTTGAAAACATCACTTTTAAAATTTCCTACGTGCATTAGTCCCCATGGAGGATAAAAACTGAAAAACCTATGGGTTTCAGTATATGTTCTGAATGAGGTAGGCTAGCCTGTAATATAATGTGCATTTTATGTAGCTTCGATCAGAATTTCATCTGCATTTCAATTCCATTATCCCAGGTGCGACTGAACACTGTACTCAGTTGTGTTTCTGGTGTGACCACTTATGTTCAGATTGAGTGGGTTTTGTTTCCTCATCATACCCACTCAAATCACTCAGAGTCCCATTCAAAAGCCAGAAGCAGAGTGGAACAATATAAAGAATTTATTGAGTGTTTTCCAACTAAAACAAACTGGACTAAGCTGTAGGAAAGTGTCCTGGTACTACGCAGCTAGGTCATCTATCACATTGCAACAGTGTCTCTGAAAAATGTGAGTGTCAACGAGACTCTAGAACTGGCTGATGTGAAATATTGGAAGGTAGAGAAAGACATTTGTTCCCACTGATCATAAAAGAAGCTGTAGAAAGCTGCCCAGAAGAAATTGTGTTAGTGAGCAGGCACACTGCTGGAAGTCATTACCCTCATGAGTTCCAGGTGTCAGTTTGTATATTATCACTGCCATGCTACATGTAGTGAAATGAGCTGTCCTCAATGAGTTTGGGGTTTTGACAGGCAATAACAGACTGTCTTTTCTGTCAATCACAGTTGCACCAACTGCTCATTTTTTGAGCCTTGGTTTGGGCATTAGAGATACTGGTTGAAATATAATTATTAAAGAATTTTTAATTTTTTTTAAATTTTTATTTTTAGAGTTTTATTTAGAATGGGTATGTTTATTACATGTTCTTCCCAGATCGATAGAAATTAAGAGGGAAAAAAAAGGTAAAATGAATTCCAGTTCAAGGTGGTGCAGTTTTTAGTAGCTACTGTCCAACTTTTCCATTCTGAGTGTCGTATGCAGCATTTGAATCGATACACAGCAGTGGTTTTGACCACAGTCTGGGATTTTGCCACTTGTACTGATCTGGAGAGTAAAATTCTCCAGAAAACCAAATTGCACTAAATTGGGTACTAGAAATTCTGAATGCTCTTTCTACTTCACACATCCATTTAAATGGCTTTTCCAAAGATCACAGAGTGTTCTGTGTTGAAAGGGACCCTCAAAGTTCATCAAGTCTGGCTCTTAAGTGAATGGTCCAAACAGGGATCAAACCCATGGTGTTATTACCACCACGCTCCAACCAAGTGCCACAGTATAGCGTATAATGGTGAGCAATTTGCTGCTCTTGGGAATGTCTCAGTTTTGAATGTGAAATATTTTTACTATATTGATAGGTGAGGCCTATTACCTTCCTCCCACCTCCCAGCCAGACATACAAGTGAGCAAAAAATCCCTGTGTAATTCCAACACAGTCTAGGAATTAAGCTTATTGCTAGGAATATCTTGAAACACGGTCTGTGGATGTAAAAAATTGTTGGTACCCGAAAGAATAAAGCTCTACTTAAAAGTCTTATGTTTTGTTTAGGCGTTTTTTGTCTTAGGGGAGAAGAGGTCAAACTTCTCAGTCCTGCAGTTTGAATCACTTTTACATTCTGATCAGCTGAATAATTGGGGAAAATATCCTCTAGTCAAATGAGGGAATTGTCATTTATGCAATTTGACAATTAGAGTAATTTGCTTGCTGCCATCATCAATTTCTAAACCGTACTGTCCAAACTCTGATGTAGCTATCATCAAATTTTGTGAAGTTTAAGGGAACTGTGTGAAGACGTTTTGGAGCCTTAGAAGACAGATCATAAAATTAAAGGTTGCACCACGCCTTTTTAAGGAACTTTTTCAATCAGAGTAGAAAGTTATTGTATGAAACTAGTGTTTTAGTTAAAGTTATAAACCAGGAATAGTAGAAAGATTTCAGTCTTGCAGAAATATGATTTATTTTTGTTGTTCTCCATCTCCCATTAGAGTTTATTCATGGTAAGCTTTTATCCTGAAGAAACAGTAATTGAATTGGTGTTGAAGAGAAAGTTGACACATATAAATAAATCAGGACATCTTATGTCTCTATATATTTCAGAGGCATTTTCATTGTGACCAAAGGCTATAAAGACACTTATAGTAAATTTCAGCTACTTCTTTCAAGATTAATTTATTATCCCATAATCTTTGTTTATGATACAGACAGAATAGCTAAGTAATACCAAATAAATCAGAGTATTTTACTATTATAGCGTGAAGCACTTTATTGTATGGTATTTTCTTGCCCTCCATGAAATTTTAGTCACACCATTTAGTACACTTGAGATAATGAAAATCAGACTTCTGTATTGGTAATGAAAGCTAAGAAAACTAAGGTTTTACTCCCTTTGCTGAGAGGTGGTAAGGATTGTTTGGGGTTATTCTAACTTCAGTGATGGTACCCCATGATTTCTTCCTGAAAAATGCATCTTCACATGTAGAGACAAATTATCACTGCCGTACCTGTGTTGCATTTGCTGGCTCGTGAGCTCTTAAGTGCATTTAATGGGTTGGGTGTCAGGGAGACAGTAACATAACCACTGCTAGGGCACTAACTATGAGGTTGGTTCTGTTAATCCTTTTGCATATAAGCTTTGGTTTAATTCAATACACATAGCCTAATCCTGCTTGCCAATTACTTCAAGAAGAATATGACTGAGACCCACCATCATCTCTTTCTCTGATTTCAGAGTTCCTTTTTTTTGCTGGTTAATGCAGAGATTTTAATCTACAATTTTATTTACAACAGCCAGAGTAGTCTCAGTGGAATAAAGGGAGCTCAGGGGGACTGAGCAGGCTCTGCAAAGTTGTTATTTGCTGCTGCATATACTTTAACCTGAGCTACAGCTCACTCTTTAGTTAAAATACTAAAAGCATATAAACCACCTACTGTTCTACTCATCAATGCTTGATGTCTGTGACAGTATAAATATGGAGAAGTTTGTTTTCCTTTGTGATTAAGTCACCTCCTAGTGTATTTTTCTTGGGTGAAATATAAAAGAAGGGTCCTCTGTGTATTTGTTTGTGTGCCGGTTTCAAAACAGAGCCTTATCCCTGGATAGAAATTAATGTGTCAGGCATTACCCAAAAGAGTATTTATAAGAAGCAGCTGAAGAATTAAGGGAACAGCAGAGTTGTGTAAGGCAAACAAAGGAACGCTCTATGATTAAATCACTGCTTGATGGGCTATTCTTAGACAGTTTGTTTTCCACAGAAATCCACTGATTATCTTCCTATTTCTTCTTGGTCTGATTGTATTGTTCCCAGGAAAAGCTGATGACTTTAATAAACAGTGGAAACCAACACAATAGGGAGGCAGAATAGAGAATTCATTATCTATATGTCAAAAGCTGTTTCATGGATGTGGGTGGTTTCTATATCAAGCATGGAAGCTCAGGAGTGTAGGATAATGTCATAGCAAAAATGTGGTTTTCCCCATTACTTTCCCAGTACAGTCTCTCATTGTTTTTTTCATAGAATGAATATATTCATGCAATCTCCTACCCACGTTTGGGGGGGACCTGTTTTGCTTTCTGAATGCCTTTATTACCTAAGGTAAAGCAATGCTACAACATTAGCTTATGTGACCTTTCTTAGACTGTAGTTCTGGGCTTTAGTTGTGGGGTTTTTTTCTTGTTTGTTTTTTTTTTTTTTCTTTTCCTCCATTTAATGAACTCACACATTTCCCTGCAGATAGCTCAAGGGAGGATTTAATTTTAAGCATTTATTTGTTTAATAATAGCACTCATATAGGAGAAAGGAGTAGATGACTATTATTTCACCCTAAGTGAAAATGTTAAATTTCTGACAGTTCTTCTGCATTATCAAGTTATGCTGTCACCTAAATACTTTTAGGTATCTTCTGAGGATGGGGGAGGAAAGGAAAGACAGCTATTGATAAGAAGTTGGGTTTTTCCCTCCTCCAGAATATAATGAATTTTTCTTCAGAGGATTAAACTGTTATGGTAGCAAAGAACAAGATGCATTGTCTTTCCTAATGTGTAAAAATGATGAAAGGAAAAGTAGGAAAACTGCTTCATGTTGAGTTGGTAACCAGATGATCTGTGCTTTGGGAAAAGATGTGAACGTTTCAGTTGTGGCTCTGCAATTATTTTTATTTTGCTGTCTTTTCAAGAGCTCAAAAGAATGACCTGTAAAGTGATTTGGAAGTCATAGCTAGAGGCAGCATGCAACCTCACAGTAAAATGAAACAGAACATTCCCTCTTGCTGGTGTTGTTATTTGTTTTATGACTTGGCTGAGAGAAGATGGGCACATTCTGGATATTGTCCTTTGAAGTGACCTTGAGGAAGCTGTGCAAGTTATACTGTAAGGTGAAGAAATGATGCTCAGTTTTTGTGTGTTCTCGCTCTTGGAATGAACAAAGGAATGCATTTCCAGGTTTGTTATAAATTCCCTTTCTACATATGGGTTAACGGAGGCACAGAGAAATTCACCTGCCAGTTTTTCAAGTGGGGAAAAAAGCCTCTGTGCAGTTGATAGTCCACATTTAATGAGATTAAAAGTTTTTTAATTTTTATAGTAATGTGATTCAGATAAGTTGTTTCATTGTTGACAATTCACTTGTTGCCTTTGAAATAATCCTTTTTAGTTTACCAAACAAAGAAGTTCCAAGATACTCAATCATCAGTTTCAAGTGTGTTTGCTTACCTAAGCACATACACAAAACTATTTTGTTTTGAGATTAAGTTGGAAATCTCAGAAGAAAAAACTTCTCTTTGGGTATTTCTGATTTCATTTGCATTCAAAATGAGCTGCCTATTGCACTACATGGAATCACTCTTTTCTCCATATCTCAACTGGATTTTATGTGAGAGTTGTTGAGAAGTTAGAACAGAATTTTGTAATTATCGTGCTAGAGTAGCCCCTAAAAATGTGGCTTTTATTTCAGCTGAAGACATTTATTTATAAATGGGCTTTGAAAAGGGAGTTCGGTCTTATTTTTTTAAACTGCAAAATTTAATTTCTAATTTTTTTTTAATTTGCAAAATGAAAAAGGAATATTTACATTTAGAATAATCTGTAGGAAACAGTATATTTTCTTTTTATTGATACTAATGCAGTACAAATGCATTAGTACTAACCAATAAGCCTACTAGTGAAAACAAAAGACTGGCCTTTCTCAGGAAAAAAACCAAACAAATGAAAAAGAACACCAGCCAAAACAAAACAAAACAGTTACCTGGCAAAGAGTGCTCAGCAGAAAGCAATCTCTGCCAAATTACACCTCAAAATGAGAAGCTTCGTCTCATGTCTCATTTGTGGTTCATGAGGTGCTCCCTCAATGTTGTACCCAAGTTTCTATGTGCTATCGATGCTATAAGCACCTGAATGCCACTTGAAATTTACTTCATATTTAAGCAAAAGTGTAATATATCTGAATGGTTCATTTCTGGAAGTCTGTCATTCTTGTGACTCAGTCATCTAAGAAAGCAATGGGACAATGTCCAAAATTGTACTGAACTGGGAGAAATGAGATACGCTTTAGCATCTCAGAGAAAGCTAAAACAGCTTGATGGAGGAAAAAAGGAAAAAGATGGTGAAAAGCAGCCACTTAGGTGGTGGTTCAGCTGAGAAAGCAGAATCAGAAAACGGCAATTGATTCACTAACTATCACAGCACCAGTCCATTCAAGAGGCTTGTGGAGATCTCATTGCAGGTCTGGATCAAAGGAGCTAAATTAAAGCAGGCTTCCTGGAAAGAGTGAAAGAGAATAGTAGCATTAGGGAAAGCAGGAGGGCATGTAAGTCTAAGAGGAGCATTGATTTTGAATTTTTCATCAGTCACGTGAATTTAAAATCAAATAACATACCTATTGTAATTCTGCATATTCCTTTGTGACTCTCTTTCCAATTTACAATGTTCTTTTGCTGAGTGTGCTCTTTAATAAAGTTCCTAATTCTAGGCATCCGATTTATCATTTTTCTGTGAAAATTGCAAGTAGTTCCTTACTCTAAGTAAAGCAGTTTACAGTGGCTGCTCTTCAGTAACAACATTGCCCAATTAGATCAAATAGATCATCTGCTATCCTAAGACAAGGGAAATATCATGGTATCATGAATATCAATTGTGTCATAACACCTGGTGAATGGTAAATTTTTAAGGGAAGGTACCTTATGCCTTTTACAGTGAAAATAACTAAAATCTTTTCCCCTTGTCCAAATAAATTGTCTCTTCTGTTTCATAAAAACAGGTGTGATGATAACTCTTGCAGTGAAGATGGCAGAAGTACAATTTCATATTGAATAAATGTGTGTTTTAGGATTCTTTGAGATGTTGCATTTTACTTTTTTCCCCTGAAATAATTTTATATTTTTTCCAGTAAAACATTTTATTTTCCCAGACTTTATCATACGCATATTAGAAAGCCTTTATAATGAATAGTTGAAAACATTTTTATGCTAAACTGGGCAAACTGTGCCAAATTGAGCTATGTGGTCATTCTATGAATAATGTGAACTTAGTGAGACTACATAATCCTCTTGCTCACCTTACTGATTGCTTGAATTTTGTGTTTAAAAAGATGTCAAGTCCATAGAATAAGAAGATATTTTAAACTTCCTTGAAACATAGTAAGTAATAACTGGTAAGTCAACTTACCTGGTTAAATCGCAAGATTTCAGTAAAAAGCCAAGCAATGAAGCTTTCATTTTTTTGAATAACTACTAACAGTCTGTGAAGAAAGATAACACAGGTACCCCCAAAACCACCAGGACTGGAAGGGTTTTAAAAAATTTATTTCCAAGGCGAGAACACTAAAAAACATACTGTCATGTACAATGGGCATAGAGAGTGCCCTGCTTTTCTCTCTCTGGGCCTTCCTCATGCCTTGCCTGTCCCTGCCTTCAAGGTTGTCTGTGAAAAGGTTATCTTTTCAGGGAGTTAACTCTTTTGTAAGGCAGGAGAATAAGACACATAAAGTATCTGTGGGAAGAGGTTCCTTCCAGGCAGCGAATGCTTTCATGAGTGACAAATTTCTTATCTCCTCAAATTAAATCTTTCAAAAAAGGTTTTCTATACCTACAAGTCAAAAGCAATTTAATAACGTTCCACTTATTCCCTTTTTCAGGCACACAGGCATATGCAAGAGCCTGAAAAAAGGACTGTGTTTTATTGTCAGGTGATTTTCACTGTTTTTTGAGCTTGACAAATCCAGCGGTAGGTGGGACAGCTCCTGATAGGAAGGCATGGCAATAGAGGGCTCATTGGTATGTTGAAGCTGAATCAGGCAATGTGTGTCATGGTCTCTGAAAAGATGAATTTTTAGTGAAGGACCTAGTGCAAGTCTGTTCCTGGAAGTAAATAGAAGTATTTGGGAAAGAAGATTAATAGAGTATAAGACCTACTTTGTGTTGCTCCAGAAAATGTTTCTGTGCATTTGTGATGGACTCTTTGGACTTCTAGGAAGAAATACACCTCTTTTGGGGTCTAGAGGTTTTTTTTTGGGGGGGGGGGGTGGATGTATGCAGACTGCCTAATGCAAAGCTATCATGAATGTGGCACTCTTTATGATTGCAGAGGTGTGTTGACCTGTGGCCTGTGAAGGTCTGACAATTCCTGCTGCAGACATGTAATCAATTCCTAATCCTGAACATGCCAGTGTGCAAGAGGGGTAGTCAGTATGCATGACAAATGGCTAAAATATAGAAAAGCATCTTATTGCATCATTAAAAACCCCCAACAAGCAGTCACATACATCCCATGCAGCCTCCTAGCAGCTCTTAAATGCACAGTTAGATCTTCTGACTTCCAGTGCAGTATTTTGTTACTGTAGAAGCACATGAAAATCAGCCAAAGAAGAGAGAAGCATCATGTCTTTCTTTAGAAACATTTTGTCATTGATAATTGAGATTCTTGCTTTCTTTTCTTTAAGAAGTTGATCAGTGTAGGTAGAAAAACTAAAAAACTAAAGTTGATGTGTTCAGTTTGAAGGGGATTGTAAGTGCCATAGGAATTCTGTAGTGTGATGCATAAAAACTTGACATGCTTCTCCATTTCTGATATAATTCATCTCGTGCAACCTGACATTAAATTCAGAGCTAAGTCATTGTGTAGTGCACAGAACTTAAATGATACCAAAATATAATTAAGACTTTTTTAAAAAGTTAATTTTAGATTTTATCCACTCTTGGCATCTTGTCAAGTATTTTGTTCTATTAGAGAAGACATAATTGTTTTTTTTTACTCTAACTTCTAGCTGAAGCCAAAGAAAGTTGCCAGTTCTGCCCAGTTGTAGTAAATTCTATCCTCATGTTGGATTGTTTAGAGATTATATATAAGACACACAGAGCAAATCACAGATCTTACTTGTATGTGGATGGGCTTCTGAGGTGTCTTAGTTCAACAAGAACAACAAAAAAGTTTTGAAATTTTTTTTCATCTTACTTTTTGAGAAACAGAAGTTTACTTCCCTCTTTTGAGTTTTAACATTCAGAGCAAATATTGTTCTGGAATTTTGCAATAAAAAAAACCCCAAAGGTATGACCCAGCAATATTAGTCAAAATTTAGCAAAAATTAGTCAGATCACTCTTCTAAGTGGTGAGGCACTGGAACAGGTTGCCCAGAGAAGCTGTGAATGCGTCATCCCTGAAAGTGTTCAAGGCCAGGTTGGATGGAGTTTTGAGCAACCTGGTCTAGTGAAAGGTGGCCTTCCCCTAGTTAGGGGGGGTTAGAATTATGTTCTTTAATGTCCCTTCCAACCCAAACTGTTCTGTGATTTTCTGTTTATTTGTTTGTTATAGCCATTCTTGTGCATACTTGATTCTCATGGTGTGTCATAGAGTATCTTTTGCAATTGCTCAGTAAAGGGAAACGTGGATGGTTGGATAAGCTAAAACATGTAATAAACCCTTCAATTGAAAATAAAGGAGATAAAATTGCTATTCCTGATTTGCAAACTTGCTTTACCCTTCTGAGGCTGCCTGAAATCAGAGGGGTTTTCTGTGAGAGCAACTTCAAGTGTAGCTGAAGAAAAAAGAAAAAGAAAATAAAAAACACAGCTCAGTAGAGTGGGGCTTTATTCCTGAAGTGTAAAACAAACCAAAGAATGAAATAGGAAGTTTAATATGCTATAATATTGAGTTGGGAAAGGAGATAATGCTAAATCGGGAAGCAGCACATCCACTAATTGGTATGTAGTGAATGTACTTAAGCTTTTTATTTTTCTGGGCACAAGACACACAGTATATTCTTTTGTTAAAAGAAAAATAGTTTTTCCTTTGAAAGTTAATATACAGTCCCCTACAAGACCAAAACAGGAAATATTTTGAGAAACAAAAGATAAAATTTTGGATAAGTCAAACAAAGAGCATCAAAAGATTCATTGCCTGTGAAAAGAAAAGCAGTTTTTATTAGTAGCAGTTTTATGAGTTATCTGAGATGGTTCTACCTATACAGTGCATCTTTTCTGTTTATTTTTGTTTGTTATTGGGGTTTTTTTTCTTCTTTTCCCTTCTCCCTCTACCTGTGAGAGATTATTATACTGGTGGCCTACTGAGTATAGTTTTCATTGCTTTGCCTTCAAAATTTTCTTCATTGCCATCTGGCTTTCATAACAAAATGGAAGTCAAACCAGGATATACATGATAAGTGAAAGTTTATAAAGCAGGTAATTAATATACACAATCACTATTTTAAGCAGTTTCAATAGTCAATACATCATATATTGCCATATATGCATAACAAATGGTAGCTCTTGGCTCTGTTCTCTGGTTGAACCATAACATATATGCCAACGTCTCTTGTAAATCAAAATGCACTGATTAAATTACTTGATTCATTCTTAATCCAGTAACTCAAACACTGACATTGATTCTTGACTAAGTTGTAAATAATTCAGAAGTAGCAAGGAGCCTGGATTGTATGAGTAAACTGTGAATTTTGCGAGTTGTTTTAATCCAGTATATGAAGCAACAGTCATTACTGGAGAAAGGGAGTTTTTCCTTGTTTTACTGGAGATTTACCTGAAGGTGTAGCAGTTCTACTCCCACAGTTAAGTAGGAAAAAAAACCCAAACAAACAAAAAACCAAAAACAAAACCCCAGGCTCTAAAGAGAATTACAAAATAAGCTTCTAATATACTTAGCTAAGTATAAGCAGAGTAACAGAGTCTGCTGAGGGATTCTTGCATACAAGGTGGATTGATGAGTGTGCTGGGTCAGAACTGCCACTCATCCTCTCTTGATGTAGTGAAATTAAATCTGCAGCAGAAAAAAGCATGGCCACTCCAAAGTGAGCTTGTAGAGTCACTTTGTTGCATTTTTTTTAGCAAAATGAATGCCTTTTTCAATTTTTGACCAATAATGTCTAACAGAGGGTGATGGAATATTCAAGGCCCTCACAGAACAAATAACACCACAGTTGAGAATAACTTTGCTTATGTCAGTACCCCATATTTTAGTTCTAATAACATTTATATTACACCAGTTTGGATTGAGGATATATTTAGACAGTGTACTTTTGTGCATAGAAGTCCTCTTCTGTATCCAGTCATAGCTGAAAAAAACATTAGAGTTCAAGGAACCAATAGAACCAAAAGACTAAAGCTGTGAAGGAAAATTTTAACATTTAAAATGCACTGATATAATTAGGCAATGATAAAGAACAGGTTTATGTTTTGAAGTTTAAAGACTTAAAGTCCATCTGTCTAGAATTTGATTTGCATAACTGTCACTCTAAAGAGCATGTTCCCATTTGCTTGCTTTGCTCCAGACCACCCAGGGATTTCCAGTTATTTTTCAAGAGGAGTTACTGTGGTATTGACAGTGGGAAGAATGCAGGGATGCTATTCTTTTCATTCCCTTCACCCTTCCCCTCCCCACCACAAAATCAAAGACAATAGTTTCACTGTGGACCTCTCATTGAATTGTCTTAAATCTGCACAGGGCACAAATGCAGGCATTCAGAAGCTTCTCAGACCTTTTTGTTATTCTCGGCCTCCCATTTGAGTTATAAAATTTACTTTTTACTGTGTAAGATGTTCCAGCATATATTTAAAAATGCCAAAACTGCTGGTCAAATAATTTCGGGATGAATGTACAGAATTACTCATGCAATGTATGCACAGCCACAGATATTTCACAGTTTTTGGGATGCCATCTTCTGGGAATATCACTGCATTAGAGCTCTGAACTTGCACTTGAAGAAATATCTGTCATTTGGGCTGTTGGAAAATCCTTATTAGTCGCATAAAGCCTGCAAGAAAGAGTTAGGCAGGTCTAATTCCAGCTGGGAGAGGAGTCACCCACACATCGAATACCTTATTATAGAACAGTGTGAAACATAAGGTTTCTTTCAGGAACTCACGAGTTCTGTAGTTTGTCTGTTACATAGTTGGGGTCATGGTGGGTTTTTTTTCTTATTTTTTGTTCTTTTTTGTTGTTGTTGTTGTTTTTTTAATTTCTGGAGAAAAACAGTATGTACATTTTAATTTTTTATTTTTTGAATTGTCACCCTGAAGACAATTCAATGCAGTTGGATTGCCTCCAGTAGCTCTGTATTAAAGCATTTAATGCATGTATTTATTGAAAGAAATATGAAAACGTATGAAAACATCTAACTGTGAATACTGTTTGGATGGAAAATTAAAGATGATAACCCTTTTTTAACCATTCAAAAGGGCATGAAAGAGCAAGAGAGATTAAAAAACTTCATTAATTGCTGTAGCATGACGTTACAAGCCACCTGCACTTCAAAGAATTCACAGTGAAGCAGATGGATTGATGAATATGTCATCAAAGATTTTGAGAATGTTTGTTTTAAAAATAAACTGCTTTCTAAGTCATTGGCAGTCCAAGCATACAATTTACAAAAATCTCACTGCTCTTTTTTTTCCTTGTATCCTGCATACTTTTGAAAACATATCCTTGTCGTTGGGATTCAGAGCCACGATATGTTTCATAAGCAGTAGATTTGAAAGTCTTTGTGTCATAAGATTTAGAACCCCTTACATTTTGTGCATGTCTAACAACTGAGGGCAGGAGTATGTGGTTTTTCAATTGGGTTATGTGTGTCTGGGGCTCATGGAGTGCAGAATTACTGTCTTGAGTTGACTGACTAGACTGAAACAATAGGATACAATATGACCATAGCAAACATAATAATTATAGTGGCAATTGAACAAAAAGCTTAGTTTTTTATTCACTTTTCAACAGAAAAGATGCAAATTTGTCCCACAATAAGTGGATTTATAATAAATACAGTCTTATTTATCAAAGGACTCAGGAAACAGAAGTCTTGAGCTGAAGGCACTGCAGAGTTGTAATCGTCATCCTAACTCCAGTCATTCTAATAACAGCAGTGCTACTATTTGTATGAGGTGAAGAGATGTTGAGAACTAAATATCTGATATCAGGGGCATGTCAAAGGAAGAACAGCAGAGTGTTTACTCCCTTTTGAATGCTGGCTTTGCTACCTGTTCCATTTCTTCTAGAACAGACTGACTCATCAAAACTTCTTTCCATGGTTAAATATGGGTTATATCAGAAACTTGCTGTTACTTTTGGACTGACTTTTAGCGTAAATCTCACTTTCATCATCATCATTTCCTAAAACCATTATAAGCAGCAAAATCTGCTAATTTTTAACTCTATTTTAGTAACATCTTATACTGCCTGCTAGATGAGCTCTTCTTGTAGAAGAACTGAGAGGCACATTCTTAATTTCAAAAAAATAATCTCTAATTCTGCAGCTTGATTAGATGTTGATTACTTCACAAATCTTTTTCTTGTAGAGGGAGGATGAATGAGTTTCTCAATGTCAGAAGAAAGGAGAAGTAAGTTTATTTCCTTATTTTGAAAAAAATGGCTGAATGTGAAAAATAGTGGAAAGAACAAAAATTGAAAAGGAAATTAGAGAAAATAATGATAAGTAATAAGTGGCATAATATATAGAAGATTTTATGTGCAGGTGCTTGGAACATTTGAAAATGGATATCAAGGTAAGATAAAACAGTGGAGAATGGGCATAAAACCCCCAGAACTTAAATATAAATCTTTATTAATATTTAGTGTGAGACACTTTAAGGACATCAATCAGCAATCAAGTAGTGGTATGCTCTTCTATATCTTCACTCTGTTAAAGAACATTCAGATGTAAAAGGATTGATGTGTCTGTGGATAACAGAGCAATTTATTCTACACACTGAGTCACTTTAGAAAGAAGAAGAAAAATGAAAGACAAAGATTCAAAGATTAGCACAATGAAAATACAGCCGTGTTGTGTCAGACTTGAGATCTCAAAAGTTTAAAATGTATGATTTCACTGTGTCCTTCCAAGTGCTTTCATTTGACCTTCCTACATGGAACACTAAGCAAAATAGACTAAATATTTACTGAAGACTTCAGTGATGAGTATTTGAACAATGCTGCTTTTTTCTCTTGCGATACCAAGGAATAGGAATACTGAAGAAGAAGAAATAATGTGCAAAATTCTGACAGTGTATATAAAATACTGAACAGTATAGAAAGTGTCGGAGAAAACGTCTTTGTTTGTTTGTTTGCACTTTATTCATTGTTGTACATTTTATCGCTCTGGTTGGGAGAAAGGAAAATGAAATGAGGAAGACAAATTTAATAGCTTTAAGAGACCTTTAAATGCAGAAAAAAAAAAGCAAGCAAGTTACTTTTAATAGGTTAATGTTTCTTAATCAATGATTCACACCTTCACTGGAAAAGAAAATGGAAGCATCCTGAAATCAAAAAGAAAGATTGAAAACCATCCTTCTATGATACTAGGTGGAATGCTAACTGCAGTAAAATTTTGTTTTTCTACTGTAAAGGGAAATATTTACCAACTCTCCTTCATAAGGTACAATCTCCCTTACTGTTTTTTCCTTCTTTGCTTAAGAGCAAGAAGGTAAAATAAGCTTTGGTGAGGTATTACTGTCTTTCCATCTCCCTTTATGTGAAAACTGATTGAGATGTAATCACAGGGCAGTTGATTGTTTTTATAGTGTTTAAAATTTGTCATTTGCATTTGGCTAGGTTTCATTAGTATTAGTCACTGTAGGTCAAAGTAATTGTTAAGATGTGTCTTTTAAATACCTGAGCTACACACAATTTGGTGAAATAACCATCTCTATATAGGATAATACTTTTGTTTTCCTGTGATTCTTGGTATCTGAAGCAATACTAGAAATTAAGGCATGCTTCTATGCAGTTGGAGGAAATCTAAGATTCTAAACACCAACAAAATCTCTTTGTGATGCAGATATGTTTGGAGAGGTTGGAAGACACAAAATATGGGGTGTGGAGGCGGGGAAGTATGTTATTTTCTTCTTGAGAAAGGAATTTGCAGTCTTTCAAATAGCAACTTGCCCAGATTTCACTAACCTGCCAGTACTTTGGAGTGTCATTCTAAAAGATGACTGCAGTTCAGATGTGGCAACTAAGTGCTTTGATGTCTCTGCTCATCCTTTGCACATCATAATCCATTTTCCTTCTCAGATCACCTCAGACTGTGATGTTATACAGAAGAATTTATATTCACTGTTTATAAGAGTCTGGGTGATATCATAAATGTAATGGAATCTGCTTAAGCAATGTCTGATCTTTTTATTTGGCATTAATTTCAAAGGCTTTCTTGCAAGAATGTTACATTTTTGGGGAAGGTACTGTCATTTCAAGAGTTTCTGAGAATGGGATTAAAAGTGATGTTGCTGTTTTGGTGTTTGGCTACATTTGGTAACAAACCATTAACATCTGCTGAATTCAGTTGTTGCTTAAAGCTGAAAAACCCCTTTAGATTGTTTTTCCTTTTTTTTTTTTTTTTTTTTTTTGTCCTTATAATACTGACATCAAATATGTGGCTACAAAACTAACCAAACATGAAACTGTTTCTCAGTATTGTGGGTGATGCCTCAAACGGCCCCAAGATCAGGAGAATTGTGATGACTTTTTTTAAAGTGATACTCAGAAACGTAAGAGCACTAAATAATATGGATAACACATGCAAGTAGATGTGATGCTTGCTTGACAAACTGTTAATTTTAATAAACACTGTCTAATTGGGGCCCATGTTTAGCTTTGGCAATACCTGTAGTCATAGTCACAGGTGCAAGAACTGGTGTAGATCTAGTGCCTTATGGCAACTGCCACTGACAAGCAATTAGAGTTCATTATGACGGTGCTTATGCTATACTAATTAACATTCTGTTGTGCTGTTTTCCTTGTCTGACCATGTGACAGCCACAGGCCCGATGGCCTCTGTGGATAATTGCTGAGGAATTGCTAGTTGAGGTAGAATGTGTATGAAACGCATTCAGATGTGGATGTGATCTCATCTTTTTGTGGACTGTAGAAGCAAACTGGACTTTCCCAGGAGTTCCTATGTAAGAACAGTGGTAAATGCACAGGAGGGCTAAAAGAATTATCTTGGACTTGTTCTACCCATAATAACTTTCTGCATTTCTGTCTACAAAGACAAGTTATAGTGATCAAACTGCAAGTATCTATATGTGTATGACTGGATATATGATAAGAGTTGTTTAAGGCTTGGTGAGCTAATCAAGCTTTCTAAGTCACAGACTAGAAGAAAAGTGCTGTTAAACTAAACTCTTTGTCTCAAATAAGCCAAAAAGAAACTGACTTTCCTTTTCTGGGACTTGTTGCTTCCAGTTTTGAATGGGGACCTTGGGAGTCGTAAAACTGTCCCTGTGAGCTATGGTCAGACCGTGCCTCAATTCTTCTCTAATGAATCCTTCATGACATAACAGTTTTTGCAGTTTGTATGTCTGAAAGAAGACAATGTCCAAGGCTGGGGAGATGAAAATGAGATGAACAAATGGAGCAGGTAGATAGACAAAGTTTCAATAATTTATTCTTAGGCATTGTGGTTTTTTGTATTTAATGAACTAGAACTGGGTTACAGTAAACATTTGACAATTTTTTTTCTCTGCCAAGGGTTTTGTGGAGTGATGTGTTTGCTGTGGCTGGAGCCTGGGGAAGGGACAGGTGGTGTGACTCAGTCATGATACAGTCAGATGGTGGACAATTACCTCATTGTGCCGACATCCAGCGGCAGAAGCTCTCAGATGTGTGGAGCATTTCCCGGGCAGGGTAATGTGCTGCCTGTTGGTCATGACGGATAGTTTGGCAGCTTTATGGCCAGTATCAAATTGAATACATTAGGTCTTGAAAACACATTTTCATTCGAGTTCCTGCAAAGGCAAAAGATAATGAATGGTTCTGACAGAGAACAAAAGACCCATTATATTAGGATCTTATTTGCCTCATATATTGCCTTTCTCCATTATTCATGTTTGCATTAGAGACAAATATGTCAAGGTGGAAGTTACCTGTCTTTATTTTACTTTTTGTTCAGTTGTTAAGTGCCTGGTCTCTGGCAAAGGACAGTATTATGAATAATGTATGAGAAAGAACACGAGTATTAGGATGTTATCCTTAGAAACACCTGTAGTGGGAAGGCCTGTGGATCACTTAGAGCACAGTATCTTTGGCATATAAAACCCTAAGTAGTTTATTGTGTATGTAATTCTTTAATGCATTTGCTATCCTGGCAAGGTAATGGAGAAAGCAGGAACTATGTAAAATGCAAGTGATGACAACTTTCTTTCCTCTTCCTCCTTCTCTACCACTTCTCTCCTTAAAGTGGATGTAGAGTTAGTTGGTACTTTTCTGGCAGTACAGTTTTTCTTCTGGAGATTCAGAAGCATTTTAATTTCAAGAAACTTCCAATGCAGCGCAAGTGAGATGCTGGCCTAGTTTTCTTCTGATTTGCCTGGGGGTGGGCTGGGAACCTGAGTCCCTGTATTCATGGCCCTGAGGTATCATGGCTGAGAAAAGGCAGGAGCCTGGAAGCCTAGAGGGCCTTGTGACAGACATTGCTAAGGCTTACAGTTTGCACCAGAGACGTCATACATATTTTAAAATCCAGGCTTAAACTAGGGCAGTCTGTGTTTCTGGAGCGTTAACTTGATTTTTGGAGGCAGAGGGCAATGGCAGTGGGTTCCCTGAGTCTCTGCCAGTAGACACATCAGGAACTTTTGTTTTGGGAAAATGAAATCTCTTAACTCCAGTAGTAACTTAAAATATTAAAACTTCTAGAGAAACGAGTTTTGCCTTGCATCACATGGTTGTACTCTGTGTTATCAGATTTTGTGGTCCTCTCGTCAGCCTTGAGGTTCTTTGAGAAATATCCTTTACAGTTTTGGATGATCCTTCCAGATTCTCCATAATTTCTGAGGAAGTAAATCTGAGCAATGGCAGTTATCTATTAGTTGTTTCCCTACCCTAAAAGAGGCATTAACATCACCATCAATTTTTTTTTTTTTTTTTCCCTAGGAAACTGATATTAGGTGCTTTGTATGAAAAATGACCAATCTCAGATAATTGCAGAAATTATTTACAGAGGAAACAAAATGTAAGAAATGGAAAAACACTGAGCATTTGAGGGAAAACAGCAGTGACAACAGAGAGAAGATTAATGTATGGGATGGGAAGCCACAATGACGCAGAGAATTCAAGAATAGCCTATGCATAGGAGACAGCAGAGGAAGGAGGGAGTAAGTCTAGGGATAAAGGTAGAAGGCAGAGATCAAGGTAAGGATAAGCAGTGGAAAATGAGAGAGGATGGAAAAAAGAAGGAGCAGTCGAGAGCTAAAGGTAGGGTAGGAGGGCATATAAAGAGGGAGAAAATGAAACAAAAAGGCAAGGGGTGAGTATTAAGAGGGGAGGTGACAAGTGTAGTACAAAGAAGCCTATTCCTTCTGTCTCCAATGAGTAATTAAAGCCTTGTTTTTCTTTTGATCTGTAACTGCAGAGAGGGAAGGTTTCCACAGCCTTTGGTCAAGCAGGATGCAGAGAGCAGAAGTGTGTGAGGTCTGGGAGCAGAGGGCTCACAAGATGCCTTGGGAGGCTACTGAGGGCTGTAAAAAGTATGGGAACTGATCTACAGTATGAATTTTTATTTTTAGAGTGTGATCCATTACAATATACCTGGTGATTGCACCGGGCTTGGGATCCTGCTGGAATTCCCCTAAGACTATGTGTGCAGTGGACATTGCTGCTTATTAATGGAGACAATATTTAAACAGTACTGTCTCCACAATTGGGAATATCAATTTTATGATATTCATGGACTAAAAGTGACAGTGAATGTAACAGATGTTGTCGGATGCAGAGGAAGGGAAGGTTTCACAGAAAGATAAAAGTAATGCAATAAGTGTTACTGTAGTGAGAAATATTCTTGAAGTTAAAACTTCATCAGTTTATTAGAACTGAAAGGAAGTTTTTTCCCAGGTTTGCTGGAGAAGTATTATGGCCACCTGCTCATTCCCACATCCAACTCACAAAACAGACTGGAGCAAGATCCCAGTGCTGAGGAGCTGCACTTTTTAAAAACTGAAATTCTTTTCTGTAATAGGAGGGAAATGATAATTTAAACTTGCTGGGTACTTAGTGCATGGTATTTTTAGACCAGAAGTGTGTAATATATAGGAAATGTTCAATCAGTTGTGATAACAATTGTAAATCATACAATGTCCTGATATTGGCCCACACAAAACAGAAATGTTGATAGACTAAAAGATAGTTATTTTAGATATTAAAAGACCAAATCTGAAAGATATCACACAGTGTCTGCAGAATACATGATTCAAACAGTAGCATATGTTTTTAACACTTGCCCCAAGTGAATAAAATTTTATTTGAATTGAATTGAAATGCTTTCTATGTAGGCAGTAATATAACTATCTGATCTTGAGCACCTCACAGATTCTACAGCAGAATATCTTACAACCTTCTTGTGATGCCATTCAGTATAGGACCTCAAGCTTAAGTAAAAAAACCAAAAAAATAAAACCAGAAAACCCAACTCTGTAGTTCACAGCACAGAACAATAAATGTATGAAATGGTCAGCTACGTAAGGTAGTTGCTTCACTGCCAACAAACATCTAGGTAAATCTGCTTTTATCTCCTTAGATAATTCAGGTATAGGTGTATGAACTAAATGAGGTTTTATAATCTATTTTGGTCTTGCTTTTGATACAGTGTTTGTCCTTACACTCCTTCCTTATCCAAGTTTAAATAGTGTTTCTCCAGTTAGACCCATAAATCGTGTACTTCATTAAGCACAGGAATCAACAATGCACATATGCCACTAGTGTCCACTTTCCTTCAGAGATTTAGAGTGATGAAAAGATAAAAGGTCTGCCTACCAGATGGAGCTTGTCAGATTAGCAATTGGAGCAGTGTAAAGAGTGCTGTCATATTGGTGTTTTTTTCCTTTTCCTTTCATTTTTTTTTTCTTGAGGCACAAAGCAATCCCTTTATAACACATGTGCATATTTTATGGGTTATATTCAGGACAGGAAGAAAAAAAGGCCTCAGCAGAAGGTTGCTGGTGGTTATACCACTAGCAGAGTAGCCCTTGCCTTTGGGCACTTTCCTGCTTTCTTTATAATAAGGAACATTAGCAACCAGTGGCTTGGGAAAGGCAGAGTCAAATAAGTCTCTTGGGGACAAGTAGGCCACATGAAGTGAGAACCATTAGACAAAGCGATGAGATTACTGCTCCAGAAAGGGTTTACTACATGTATTACCACATAGATTTTACAGGGCTGCCAGCTCACTCAACTTACAAATGTCAAACATGGCTTTATCATACTACCAAAAAAAGAAGATGATTTTCTACCACTGAAATTTCTATTTTATTCTGTTGCACCTACTGCATCTCGGAGAGTCCAATAGAGCCAAATAACCTGTTTTTATCTTTAATAAGTGTTTTATTGCCCTCAGATTGGAAAAAAACCACCTTTTCAATTTATGTCCACTCATCACATAACATTGTGATAAATATTGATTGTAAATCAGATACTGAAAATTTGAAGATTTCTCTTTTAAACTGACCGTATTTGTGTGCTATGTGTTGAGAAGGGTGCACATCCTTAATTACCATGTAATTGGAGTGAAATGTTTTAAAAGCAATATGTGCCTTCCAAATACCCTATAGAGCAACAGAGTTCCTTAAATACAGAAACTAAGATACACTTGTCTCTAGTTCAGTAGATTATATTTTTATATATAGTTAATATATTTTTATTATATAGTTTTACTCTAACTGATTTTTAAAACAAAACTGAGCGAAAAAAATAGAAGTTTTTTCATTTTATAACCATGGGTATTTTTTTCCAGCTTCACAGGAGCTTCTGTGTGGGTGTGCTTTTAATTGTATTTTATAGCTAGACATAATTTTAAGCAGTTGTTTCAGTATTAGCTACCCTGGTATCATATTTTGCTTCCCAATCAGAATTAAAATTGAAACTTATTAAGTACTGGCTGTTTTGTACTTAGTTACTTTCTGGCTTCCAGCAGAGTTCCTAAATTACACAATAAAATGTACTCTCATTTCAATTTTTTAACCACCTAGAATCCATGGCAATATGGAGCAAAAGCTGTTTTGTATTATCTGGATATTTGAAAGGAAAACTTTTCTTTCTCTCCTTTCTCATTCAGAAGCATCTTATTTCAGCTTCTCTAAAATAGAAATATTTTCTCCAGACTGGCTTTCCACACTTATAAATCACCCCCATTCCCACAGTGAATGGAAATTTGTATTTATTTGTATAAATCCATACAATGTAATATTGCTATCTTCTAATCTTTGGCTGACTCCAAATACAGTAGTGCATTGGAGCTTGTAAAGAATTATGGCATTTGCTGGAGTTTGGGTAGATAATGTAGATTGGGGTGGGTTTTTTTGCTTTCTTCCTACTCCTAAAGCATTAAATGTAATACTCTGAATTCACACAGGTAGTATATGTGTATGTAACAAGATTAAATTAGAACATCTGGGAAAAGCCTATTGCTGAATCTCTGCCTGAAAACCAGGGCTGAATTGTTCCAAAATCAGTATGTCTGTTATCTTCATCTGCTACTGGAAGTTTGAGAATCTTCATGTTGCAGTGGGCGAAGTGCCTGAGTTAGAAAGGAAGCAATCTTTTGAAAGAAGTAAGAAAAATCACCAAATTGCCCATAGAAGTAGCTTAAGAAACAGAACAAAAATCTTTCTTATAACTGTTTTTTCTACAAAATTTATTAAAAATATGTTTCAGGTTTCTAAAATATTTCAGACCTTGGGAGATAAGAATATTTTCTTTATCAGCAAAATGTTTTACACTGTACAATGTCAGACAGATGGATAAATCTATGTACTTCATTCTTTCTAGAACTTGCTATAGAAACAAAAAACAGCAAGATGAAATTAAATTGGGATAGCAGGAATGAGCTAAGTGCACTGCTCTCCCCTGCTTCATTAGTGTTGAATTCTAGCGGTATAAACTAGAAAATCTATTTGAAAGATTTCTTGCAGATAAATCATTTGCTTCATTTTGCTTGGGTGCAGAGGACATAATCACTTGAATAATAATGATATTTTTGCACTTGTATAACAGATTTTCTTCTGAGTATTTCAAAGCACATTGTAAATATCACCCCATGAACTTTTTCAGTTTGTAAATAAGATCTCAGTTCTACACACTGTGATAGCAAGACAAAGGAGGAAAATGCCAATTGTGTTTTGTGCAGAGCTTGAGAAGGAGCCCAGGAATCCTGATCCTTGGCATTCTGTTGATCCACTAGAAATTATGCAGGTTTTATCTCTCTTTAACCACATAGGGCTCCCATGTGACTTCAAGTGAGATACTATATTTGAAGCATAAAGGGAAATACTTTTCAGAAGGATGAACTTTTACTATTGTTTAGATTTACCAACCTATAAGTGTGTGTATTTTTCAAACTACGTTGTTAAGCATGTGGTTGTTTCAAGAGAAAGCACTGAATAAATGATTTAAATACTCTCAGAAGGTCAAAAGATCTGCTATGAATTTTTCTCTGGGAAAAGAACACAATAAAACCCCAAAACCAGCTTCTCAAGCTAGTTCATCATGATTTTATGTGAAGATTTTTTTTTTTTAACAGGATGACCATGTAATAGTTTTTTAATGAAAGCTTGCTTATTGATATAAAAAAGGAAGTCATTTGTGCAAACAGTATTTGGAAAAAACCCATACCAAACAAGCCTTGATAATTTATGCTTCCTTTGTATTCCCAAATAAACTTGGGAGAAACACAAATCCATTCTCCCTGACTAAGAGAGAGCAGCAGAGTTGCCTCAGTGGTGATGATGCAGACTGTGCATACACTTCCTGAGCCCTCTAGGGAAAACATTTGTGTGCAGTTCCACTGGAAGGAGATATAACAAAATTAGGAGCAAGAACTTGGCTTGAAGGGTCTTGGTGCAGTTTAGGTAGTAGTGATAATCCAAAGAAAGCAAAGACAAGTAGTGAGACAGCAGTCAGGTTCAAGTGCTTGGATATAAATGTAAAAGAATCTCTTTATTACATTTTATAAAAAAATATTTGTTTTCTGTAATCTGTCCTTTTATATGAACACCTAATCTGATTTGTAGCTGGTTGCATCATGCTGGAGCCTGATCCCAGTTGAAACCCTCGGGTACCATTGTAACAGAAATAATAATGAGAAACTTGTTTGTTAAGTTTTCCTTTGTTTTTAATTGAATCTGTCAACCCCTTTTAACTGGAATAGTCTTCAGAAATAGTGTAGTTAGGCATGTATGGTTAATGGCTTCAAGGGTTAGATTCTTCTGTGAAGGCTGATTACATTTGTTATTTGGCATTTTTGCTTAGAACACACTGCTAGTAAAACTTAACTTTGCTGTTGGTGTGTTCTGGCTGTAGCAATGTATTTGTATGAAGTCAAACTGCGTTATGATTATTATAGCATCTATGTATTTTGTGTACTACTTTCCAGACATTTACAGTTTTGATTTTCCACATTTCCATGCCATCAGGAATTGTCTTGTGTAAGGGGAAAGGTGACTGGGAGGTCAGTGGAAGAAACTGGGGAGATGATGAGTTATAGGTGGGGAATATCCTTCCTTGCAGGGCTGCTTTGAACTGTTACTTCTGATAGTTGCTACCTTCAGTTTCTCTTCTTTCTGAAATCCATTTTTATGCTTATATATGTTCATGTGTTCTGACTCACTGGAATAATTAGTGGTTGTTTTTTTTTAATGAGTAATGCGTTTAATTCATTGTAAAAAAAAAAAAACTATGGCCAGATCCCGATTCCACTGAAAGAAAGCACAAAGCTCCCACCATCTCCAGCTGAGCTTGGCATTTTAATCCTCACCACGAATCCCCACCATGCCAACTTCTGTGGTGAGGATGGTTACTGAGACTTTTTGCCCCATCAGTTCAGGTCCCTAGTTTCCATAGCACCACAATGTTTGTTTATTGGTCAGTGCAGTAAACCAGTTTTGTAAAATTATTTAATTTAAAAGTTGCCTTAAAAAAAAAAAAAAAAAAAAGGGGAAAATCCCCTTACAATTCCTGTGTCTCAAAAATCCCTATAATCAGGAAGACAGATGAGAATATGCTGGTCTTTCAGAGGTTTTGCATGTCTAAGACAAGGAAAAAATATAAAGACAACTTTTACATCTCAAGCAGAATGTGAAAAAATATTAATTAGGAGTCAATCTATGCCTTCTACACTGACACTATGATGTAGAGACTTAAATATCAGTATGGAACTTCTGTAGGCATTTTTGTGTGTAGTTTTTAGTTCAGCTTAGATTTTGGAGTTATTTTGGAATTGTAAACGTGAGAAAAGACTACAGAGGACTCGTTAATTTTAGTGTGGAAGCCCGATGGGTTTTTTTGGTTACAGATGTACAGTAAACATTTCACAATGATCCAGAGAAAATCTTTCGACTTTAGAGAGACTATTGAGGGAAATCTTAGTTTCATTCCAGGAAGTTACTGACATTGGAGAAAGTTCAACTAAGAATATCACAAATTAAAGGACTAAAAGATCTAATCTATTAAGGGTGATTGTGTTAAATTTGCAAAGTTTGATGAAGTGATACCTAAGAGGGAACAGATAACTGTCTTTAACTATTAATAATGTATTATGCCAAAAATGAAGGAAATTAGCCTGGGGAAACTGGAAATACAATACACCTGCTAGAATAAAGAGAATAAATGGACAAGTTAAGTCATACACTTATCATGTCTTAATTGGTTATGTTCTCCTACCATACTTAAAGTTCATATTTTCACTCCTGGGCTCTCAGAACTTGAAACACTAGAATTTGAAACATTCTAATTTGAAACACTTCAGTTTCCTTATTTTGTTGCTGACCTTGAACATCTGACCCCTGAGGCTTGGATTTGTAAAGTTCTTTTAATAGGGAGAAATGGGTGCCAAAGAAACTTAGAAAATGGTATCCCTTCTTGCTTGTCTTTTCTTATACTTCTATAAATGTCAATGCCTTATATGTTGTGGTTTTTCTGCTCCTGGCTCTGTACCTCTTTCCATGCTGCTTTTTATGTATCCGCATCAAATTAGAGCTTGCAAACAAAATCTTGGAAGGTTCTAAGAGGCGAGAGATTAGCACGTTTTCTGTTGTGTATGTGGCAGAATGACAGGGGACACAGTTAAAAACTGTCAGCAGATCAACAGTAATTTGTTGAGTTGCTGTGATTCAACAGTTACCTGCACTCAGCATTTCTCCCCAAATGCTTAATTCCAGAATGCAGGGCTTTACAAATAAATTAGGAGGAATGCAGTGGTAATAGTGCTAATGGAGGCAGAGAGTGTGAAATACACCAAAATATGAAAAAATGTCACAGTCAGAATCAGTGTGGCCTGTTTGATGCATTTAATAAGTTTTTTTCAACAAAGTATATGATGCCAAGAACTTTTTCTGCACAGTAACAAAGTCCTCCCTGGAGCCAAGGAAATAATAACAGTAGAATCTGAGTTTCACAGCTGCTAAGCCCTTGAGATTTCAGTTGTCTTGCACAGCTCCCCATGTGGTCTCTTTCTCTGCCCTAAATTTGCTGAGCACATGAAGGGGGCTTCAAATCTTTTGGCAATCTTGTCTGAGTTACTTTTGGGAAGTTCTAGTAAACTCTCATAATTACCCCACTTGCTGTTTGTAGTCAATGCATTGATGTTATCACTTCATGTTTCCTAGCTAAAGAAATTAGGTCCCATGATGCAACCTAATGGAATTCATACATATGTTAAGTATATTTTAATACAACAGTGCTTAAATCAGTAAATATAAAATATGCTCTAATTATAAATTATTCATGAGTGTATTTGAAAAATTTCATAAGTGCATTTGAAGAATGTCAAACTGTTATGAAATAGTTTCTTTGAACTCTTTTCTCTTGTCAAGAGTGGGGCAAGATCGCAAAATATTAAATTTGTCTAATGAGCCCAGAGAAACACATTTATGAAGTACAGTACATGTTTGAATTGATAAAGAAAATGGAAATAAAAAATCCAGCTTTTGGCTGAGCCAAGCAACGGGTTCTGTTACACCGTTCTGTTCCTTCTGCTATATGCAACCGAGGGATTTTAAATAGGCCTTACTGGCAAAGAGAAGCAGCAGGGTGAAGGAAAACTATAAAAAAAACCTGGCATCTTTTAGCTGAAAAAAAAAAAAAAGGTAAAATTCATAGAAACCTTAGCTGTAATATTTGACCACCTAAACTATATCTGGAAAATGGGCATGATTTCTCACTGTATGCACAGGTGGTGTGTACTATAAGGGCAGGATTAAAAAAGGTTACTGCATAAACTATTTTAGATGAAGTTCAGCTTTAGACAAAAATAAAACAAGTGCCTTTTTAGATTTTACAAGCTTCTTTTGGATGCTGAACTTTCAAAATACGTCTTTAAACTATATGCAGTGAGAGATAATGTCATCTGAGCTTTAGCTCATGAAACTTCCTTATCCATTTCTGAATTGTGTCAGCTGAGGGTAAAGAGAAGAGTTAGGCAGCAAGATGGTGGGGCGACGCAGCAGGCTTCTCTGCTATACTGCAGGCTTCTCTGTGACCTCCTCCTAGCTTTTCTACCTGCTGGATAGGAAAGCAGTAATAAAATACTTTACTGCTTATAATGATGACATGCTTGCCCATGTCTCAGCAGGTTGCCAGAAAAAAAGCAGCAGCAGCACAGGCCAGTTTGATAGGAGAGCTAATCCTGGTATTCTCAGCCAGAAATTCAGAAGTTATGATGTAGTGACATCTCTGAGACAGTGCTGACACATGAGTTGTAAAGGAAGAAGTACAATTGGTCATTAAGATGCTAGGTAGTGGATCTAATGCAGCTTGAGCAGAAATATAAGAGCTGCTTTTGTAAATAAATCACCGTGTTTTGTTTAGACACCATATTTTCTACTGTATTTATGAAGAATTACTTATTCCTTGAGTGAGCAATTACTGCTAGGCAATCGCAGCAGAAAAACCTGCAAATTTTAATTTCATACTAGAGAACAAAGAATAATACCCAGAATTCAGTGGTATATAAAATAATGATTTCCCTTGATAGCAAACATTGCACATAGACATAAGTCTATTGCCGAAGAAGACTTACAGTAAGTAAGTATCACTCAGTATGTTTTTCTTGAATAGAAGGTATGTAAAATACTGTCCCTGAAGAAGGCGTTTGTTTGTGACTGATGGTTTGACACTATTTTTCAGACTGTAATATTTCTTCACAAGCAGTGCATCCCATCCTTTGCCCACCAAAGAAACAAGAAAGAAAGAACACTTCTTCTGTTCAGAAGATAATCTTATTTAGTTAGGTGAAAAGTTTTTTTAAGTTGAAAAAGTGACTAATGTAGGATCATAATACCTGAACTCTCTAACTACTTATTACTGGACAAGAGCAGGTCTTCATTTCAGTACACTGGGAAATACTTTCCCATCTAAATAGCTGTCTACAATTTCTTAAGTATAGAGTTCAGTGGAAGAATAGAAGGTTTCTTTAAATGGCACTGTGAATTTTATATGTGCCAGCTGGCCAAAATGCTCACTGAGGTTCAAAAGAGAAGAATATAGTGTTAAGGAAGCAACGTTTATGTGTGTCAAGCCACTTCTAAAGATAACAACAGAGTGATTATTTCTAAGTCAGGAAGGACAGCACCTTTGCCACGTGTATTATGTATCTTTTGTGGACAAAGAATTCGGCTTTTAATCAATATCACTGTTCATATTCTTGTGATTATTATTACACTTAAATAGATATTATTAAGGCAATGTTATCAGAGTATTATGATTATTAATAAAATTATAAGAAGGAGTATGTTCAACAAGTAGTAGCTTTTGGCACTTTGCATTATGTTAGCAGTCTGGGATGGCCAATTTTATTTGAGTACTAAAATGCTTTAACATACCAATTGGTGTCTTGCCAAGTAAATTGCAGAGCCCGGGCAGTATGTACTGAATCATCACAGAACTGCAAAAACAAGTCTTCATGCAAAGAAACTGCACAAGTTTTTACAATAAAGTGGTCACATGATAGGTAAGACTGCTTATTGAGTTCACTCCCTGAGATGCATTCACGTAGTTGCCAAGGTATTTTTTGAGTGGATTTGTTGAAATTTTTTAGGCAACATACAGATCTATCTACTTGAGTACTTATTTTATCCATTGTATTTTGGAACCCAAGGTTAAAGATGTATTAGAAGAGATATAGACGTAAATATTTGTGCCTTTTATTAGGAGTTGAGGCATGAGTTTGTCTTCCACTGCCTGCATGCATTGTAACTGTGTCGGAACTTAGTTCTGATTTTAAATCTATATGTTTATCTGAGGTCTCTCCATGTAAATCTGTCACAGGATATGGAGCATTTCATCTCACAAGAGTCTTTAGGGTTATGACATTTAAGAAGTAGGCTTTTGGGGATAGAAAACTGGGACAGAGAGAAGAGAGAAGCAGCTCTGTGTCTGTCTGTGCCGTACCATATGTTAATATAAAATCATAGTTTCTTCTTCAGGCATTAAAATTCGCTTGAAAAATGTAAAGAATGGAAATGGAGTGGTTCTTTAAACTGATGTGTTTTACAAAATACATCTCTTTATCTAAGAAAGGGATGTGTTACAGATTATTTAGAGTAAAAGGTGAATTATTAAAAAGAAATCTTAAAGGCCAATATATTGTATGTAATATCATTTTTTAGAGGACAAAATTTGCCAGGTCCTTAAAATTCCTTTAATAGCTATTAATATTCTAAATATATTCATAATAATGATAATAACTATAACATTTTCTGGGATTAAATATGTTCTCAAGTGTGCATATACATTTATATGTTAACATGTGCATATGCATACACATATGCATGGTATATATGTTATTTATAAGTCTAATTGTTTGCTAGGTGTGGTATCTACTGTTCTAAATACTAAAATTCTCATGGGAAACACTACATTACTTAAGTTAGAACTTCAGTTTGCTAATGCAGCCTTTTATAAGTGGATTCTTTGGGAGTTTTCCAGACCTTGGGAAGACTGGGATGGAAAATAGGGGGTGGCTATTTACTTCTGTCTCCTCCTGCCCCTCTTCCTGTGGCTCGTGCACACTGTTCCTTTTGAGTTTCACACTTTTTCAGCTGTCAGAAGCTGTCTGAGTTCTAGCATTTCTACAGGGTTTCCCCATGCATCATGATGCATACTGCATTTTTGACCCTGAGTTTACATCAATGCCAATCAAAATGGCATTGCTCTGTGTGAATTGCTGGCTTGGAATAAGATGGGAGCCTCTTGAGAAGGAGGAGGATTCAGGGGCAAATGCTTTATAGGAGAGCAACTGCCATATATTGCCATATACTTTCGTTTTAAAGCCATATGGAACTATAAGCAGAGAAAGATCCAGCTTTGAAATGAAATTGCTGGAGCCTTCTCTCAGTATTTAAAGTGCAAGATCTCCTTTCTCCATCCCATTTCTTTTGAATCTTTAATTTTCTGCTGACCGCCTGAGACACCCCGGGACTAGGCTAACTCCGTAACAATCTAGTGAGGTATGAATCTGGTCTCTCAAACAGTCTACTGGCTTCAATCTGTGATCCACCACACCAGCATCTTAGAGACTTTTCATGTGCATTTGATTCCAGTGGAGAAGTCCTGAAGGTATCTGGTTGTGTCCAAAGAACTGCCCTTATGGGAAATCAGAGGTTTTCTTGTGTGATGATGTTCTGTGTTCAGACAGTTGCAGTGTCCTTCTTGGAACTTTGCTGGCTCTGAGCTGCGATGTTTTTCAAAAGCCTCTTGCTGGTACGAAGGTCTGAATGAGGTAAATCAGTTTTCTCAGGAGTATGTTGCAGTAATTTAGTCTCAAAGCTGTGGGCAAGCACATCAGGAAAACAAGCCCGATTTGCAGGTTTTGAGATAAAATATGATTCCCTTGAAGTTCCTTATGACCTGTGAATCTAGGATAACAGTAACATCATCCCTGGATGAGACAAAGTCAGTTCAGATCTTTCTGTCACATTTAATGGACTTTAGGTCAGGTTTTCCTAGTTAAGGGTGTCCATCATCACAGAAAGCAATGCAGTTCCTGAAAGAAAAGGGAGAAGTCTCAGGCAAGACTCCTTTTCCATGTTTGCAGCCAAACCAAATATCCCTGTATCAAGATTCAAGCATTATATTCTGTTTTGATTATTAAGCTAATTTCTATAACCTTTTGACAATGATCCTAAAATAACATTTCATTTTTTCTTAATCAAATCTCAAAAATAGGGTGCACCAGCTACCTAATACTTGTAATTTTTCCTCTTACAAGCAGGGAAAAACAAAAGAAATCTGTAAGTTTATGATCTGAAGTCAAAAATGCAGAAATTTCTGTTTAAAAACATCATCTTAAAATATTGACTACATAAATTAATATTGCAGGGAATAAAAAAATATATGGTTTATGTTGCTATATGCTGTGGTTTATTTATTTTTTTCAATGCTACAGGGTATAGCATACTCCATTCAGCAAAAAACATAATAAAATGTAAAATTTAAAAAAAAAAAAAAAAGTAAAGCTAATCAAACCCCAGTACTGAGAGCCTTTCTCCTTAACTACATGTGCATCTCTTAAGGATTCAGTATGAGCTCCAACAAGCTACCTCTGGGACTAATAGTGTTGGACCTTTGTCATGCTGTATTGAGGGTTTATTAAGAGCTTTGCCTGGTTTATTTGGCTTTTTGATGTTTATATGTAGCTTGATTCAGGATTCCACCTTTCTCCAGTGCTCATTAGTTGTAGTGGCCTTTCTAAACCAGGTCTTTTGGGACTGGCAGTGATTGTGACAGATGGTAGAGGAACAGAATTGCTCTGGGACACTGTTTCTCACTCTATCTCTGTCTTTCTCTTGCCTTCTTTCCTCTTATTTTAGTGCTGATGTTGGATTCCCATGCATTTGCCCCTGGAGAGACACAAATTGCAGTAGTTACTTATGCAGCACTTCAGACTACTTGTAAAAATAAACTCTTGTGCTTCTCTTTGTCAAATAGAAAGCAATTATGTTTTTATTTTTTATAATTGGATTTCTCTTTATCCTTCTGGTAAAAGGCAATGCACTGAGAGTATTGAAGCCTAAAGACACAGCTTTGGAGAAAGGCAAGTTACGGTTGAGCCAAAGTATTCTTCAGCTGCTATTCTGTAGTTATTTGTAATTAGACATGCTCTGATGGAGAAAAGTGGTATTTTAATTCTGGCCTCTAAAGAGCCAAGATTACTTACAGCAATATTCTTCTAATTTGTGCAATCAATATATCCTTCATATTTCTCTAGTACAAACAGGAAAGTCATGTCACTGCCATTTAAGATGTGGAAAAAAAGTGTTTTGCTTGAGGAAGCAGAACAAAACTTAGAGAAATTTTCAGTCGGGGAGAAAGGAAGAAAATTGTCAAGATAGTGGGAAGCAAGGCTGAAATAGAAGACATCTTAAACTTTATTATTTTAATGTCACTTTTTTTTTCTCCTTATAGATAAGGCCTGATTTCAGCTTTTTCAATCACTCATGATGTGTGAGATTTTTCTCAAAACTCCTTAAAAAGCAAAAAATCTTAAGATTTAGCATGAGAATGGCACCCACTATAAATTTCTGTAAATTCTGATACATTTTGGGATAACTCTTTGGACATTTCAAGAATTTAATATAGAAATGCTTACAGTACAGAGGTTTGTGCCATTTATGGTTTTGAACATAATCCCGTTCCTTTCTGTCTCTAGTTTGCCTAATGCTGAAGGTCTGATTTCTTTTTCTTTATTCAAAATAAAAATATAATAATGTAATACAGTGAGTACTGCATTGTCTCCACTCTCACTGAGGTGAGAGGTATCTTCCTCCTCTTCTCCGTGTCTTTGCAAAGATTAAATGCCTCTTCAAACTCTTGTGCATTTTGCCTTCAAAACATTCTCACTTTGATCCCTTTCCTCCTTAGCTGCCCATCATCACAGGACTTACATGTGAGAAGCCTAAACTGAATTTTCCTGTGCATTTATGAAATGCATTGTTGAAGGGTGCAGCTTGCATGTTCTTCTTTGCCCATGGAGTATTATTGGATTAACTCTAATAGTAAGGTGCAGTGTATCCTGGAGGGGACCTTGGAAAAATGGGAATAGTTCTGTAATTTCATAGTCAGCGCCCTGCCTGTGTTGGTGTTCTCTTTTCTTAGTGGGAAATAAAGTCTGCTTTTGTGATCTCTTTCATTTTTAGGAGGTGATCTCCTAAACCCAAACTATTTTGATCAGTGTAGAGTAGTGAATATTTCATGTAAACAAGCTATGTGAAAGAAGATAAATTAATTACAAATATGAAATTGTACATATCTATTAAAAAATACAGTGCTCTCTATTTGTCATCTTGCTTTGTTTAAACTTGGGACTTAATCTTGAAGTGTCACTGGCTGTATTAGAAATGAGCTTCCAATACATATTTTCATATACTTAACTGTAGAGAAAATTCTGTATTCTGCTGCAGATATAACTCTTATTTTTCAAACTAGATAAAAACAAACATCCATTAAAATTATTAGTCTTAATGTCCTGCTTCATGTACTAAAAGAGTGGAAAACAAAATTTTACTGTAGTATGACAGAACTCAAATCTGCCTTGTTTTTCTTTGTTAGATTTTCTGATTTGTTTTATGTTGCAAGACGTTTCAAAAGTTATTCGAGTGGAAGCAGGCATGTGCTGTGTACACCACAGCATACAATTTTAATTTCATGGAGGCCAATGGGTTTTTTGTTCTTTGCCAGGCCTTTTATGAACATGCTGCTAGATCCCCTGTCTAATTGCACCTGCTGTGCTAGTGATGGGGATATGTATAATGGTATGTCTACCTTGGGAGATTATGGGAATGGTGAGGGCAGGGGACCAACAGGGAGGCCAATGCGTGTGTATACTTTCCAAATTCCGAGCTACGCCCCTGGCTAGATTGCACCGATAAAAGCGGCGTGCTGATAACACTGGAATATAGAAGGCAAGGATTAAAAAACGGTGTATCTCTGCATGTTAATGGCTGTGTGTTCTCTGGGCTTCCTAGCAAAAGCAGCAGCAGAATAATAGCCTCTCTAAGGCAGATCTATAGAGCCCAGTTTCACAGACTGGCAACCATTCCCTGAACTTGGAAAGCCGTGTTATCTGTTCTAGCCTCTCCCACCTTAGGTTTCAGGCAATGCAGTAGTAGCTTTATGCATTTCACCTTATAGGGGACTAGTTATTAGGGCAGATGCAACCAAGGACTTGACAACCTCCTACACACATTGACTGGACTGACATTTGCTTAGCGGTAACAAGCTGCCATAGTATGGTGCCATGGGGGCCCTTGGGCTTGATTTAAGAGTGCTGACACCAACTGCTTGTTATTTCGTATTTCAGAGCTGTCAGGGAGGCAACTGATGTCAGCATAGGATTATTTGATAGCTCTAAATCATAAGTAAAGTATGAATCTATTGACAGCAATAAGCAAGCAATCAAATTGAACTCCTCAATTGGGAGAAAATTGACAACTGAATGGTGTGCATACACTTATGTAGCATGGGCAGAATATGTAACTGCAGCCCATCTGTGCCTTCATTCTGAAATCCATGTGTATGATTCAGTCTTTTAATATCCTGGTAGCACTGCTGCTGTTAGTGCCCAGCAGGCTTTCTAGGAAAAAAGGGCACTGCAATTTCCATCGTGTTCCCGCTGAAGTTTTTTATATGGTAAATTTGATAATGGTAACGTTTGCTTGTTTTACACAGAATCACAATTACATCTATGTTCACTAACGGCCTTCTTGAAAATTTTGTGTTGAGATGAGGCTCTTGAAGTAGGACGATAATATTAGGCTGTTATGCTCAAAGTGAACGTTTACGAAGAACATTTGCATTCCAGCCCCCAAAGCTGTATCAGTTGTTTTACCTATGTCCAACTTAATTTTCTTAGATTTATTCTGGTGTAACTCCTTTACTATTCTGTGAATCAAACTTGTAAGCTTCCATTGTGAAGTAACAAAAATGATTTTTTTTTTTTACCTCTACAATGTTTCTTTTTCTCTTTTCTATCCCACTGCCCTAAGCCCATCACATGGATTTTAGGAGCTTCTGATTCTCTAATTCTGCCCCAGTATATACCAATTGAAAGCATTTAGTTGTGATTAAAGCAGATTGAATGAGATAATCCCTCTGAGTGAGCAGCTTCAAAAAGCTCAAATACAACTCTTTGGGGACATGAACTAACTCAACACAAGCTAATTCCTGTGGCATCTCCCATGTGATGCATTAGACACACCACTTACTTGTTTTGTTTACTAGATCCCATTAGAATTTTTTTGGTTTTAGAACTGAATTTTTAAGTAAATTTTAGCAGCCCTACAGCATGGAGCCACACAGAAATTAGAATTCTTTAAAGTGTTCAGTAAAATGAATCTTCCTGTGTTAGAAATGAGAGTAAAGATGGTCTGATGGAAGCAGTGGTGCATTGAATGGTGATCTACAGAGGAAGGGTAATAATATGCAAAGCATGGGAAATAGGATTGCTTCACTTTCAGTGGTATAATGCTTTGGTCAGACAGTATCACGCTCTCCAAGCCTGCCTGGCCTCATGTTTAGCACTTTGCACTTTTTTCAGCTAACAATAGAATGGTAGCCAAGATTTTGAATCTGAGGCCTTGTAAGTGCAGCTGGAGTTGAGATTCTTGTCATGTTGACAGCTTTTTTCCAGTAAACCATTTTCAGTTGAGATTATAGCAGTTGTTATTTGTTTATATTTAGATTCCTTTCCTCAAATGTATGATAACCATTATTTAAGGGGACCTACAAATTAAGCTCTACAATTTCTGTAGATATTAAAATATCTGATTTTGTTTGTTTGTTTGTTTCACCTTTGAATTATTGTAAGGGGCTTTATTTGCCTAGAGCCACAGCTGATCGGATTATGCTGGTCATGTGCTGGCAATGAGGCTACAGTAGAAAGTGTTATGATTGCTGTCCCCTGTTCTTCCCTGTGGAGGACAGGCTCAGAATTAAAATGTTTGCGAATATGAGATGCCTTACTAAATATATGTGATCCAAATTCAGTCTTGGCATAATCCTGAGGTCAGTGCAGTTCTGTCTCAAAAACAATGAAATAGTTGCTTTCTTCTGATCTCAAAACTTCTTACAAGGTCATTATTGCTCTTTATTGTAATGAGTTAATTCCCTACTTTTTTTTTTTTTTTTTAAGACCCATATGTACTGATTTCATCTGAATGCAGTCTTGCCATATAAATGCTAGTAGAAATGAGAAAGCTGGTCTTCAAAAGTCTTAACCTGTTCCATTTTATTCTGAGTCAGGTGCAGAAAGTCAGTCTGTTACCTGGGGCAAAAAATTAAGAGGAATGGGAGGATGTCTCTGTTTCAGCATTTTTAGTACAGATCAGACGCATGCTGTTCTTCAAAACTGAATGTTGTGATTATCCCATCACTGTCCTTTGATTGCAGTTACACAGCGATTTTGGGGCATGGGAGCTATCTCCTTTTAGGAGGAATTAAAATGTGTGTTTCAGGAGAAACTCTGATGTGTTCCAGCAACCTGTGGGCATTCAAAGTAAGGTAGCAGACTAGGTCTAGTGCAAAATGGCTTTACCGAAATCACATATGGTGTGGATATTGCGTTCTTGGCACCAAGCCTTTTATTCTACAGATCTATTCCTGTTGTACTACAGTTCATACAATCGGGGACATGACGTGGACTAAGGTGTCCTGTAACTGTGAAAGGAGAAACAAGGTGACAATACCTGCTTTTTTCAACATGTTTAGTTTTTTTTAATTTCTGAAGAATGCACAAAGCCATAACGGTAATTGTATATATAAATGACTCCGCTATGGCAGAAATATTTGTGATTGAAATCTGAAACACGGTCTCTGCGTGGTCTCTAAGAAGAACTACTCTGCCATGCTAAACTTGGATTGGGGAAAAATTGCAAACTAAAATTTGAAAAAATTGGAGAGATCCTTGCCTGGCACGTGCCCAGTTGGCAAGTGTTCATATGTTGTGTTAGCTCAGCTCGGTCCCCAGCCTTAGAGCAGAGAGGTGGTTGCTGAGTCTGGGACAACTTGCACATGGGGGAGATCATAAATATCTTGGCCAAGTGCCACCTCCCTCAGTCTTTTTACAGAACGAAAACACGCTTTATTGGTGAGGCAAATTCTGCCACTTTTTGCTGTTGTTCACCAGCAAAGATAAAACAAGGGATTAATTTAAAAGTTGTAACTGAAAGTTACTTTGAAGCGCCTGAGCACATTGCTTTTAGCAATCTTGTATTGTAATTGAGGGGTTGCAGTCATGTGTTAAGTGCGCTGTTCGTCCAAATGCTAACTTGCCAATTGTTACCATCTGCAGTTGTAACTAAATATATTAGTGACACTTGATTTTGAATCTGGGGCTGATCTGCTGGACCTGTTTTCCTGCAGATCATACCCTAGAATGAAAATGGCTCCAATCTGTCATATATGGAAAATGAAAGGATAATTTTCTCCAGCAAGGAGGGAAGGAGATGTGGAGACTGTACTGGTACCAAGTTCCCTTTGCAATGGGAAAGGGAAGGATCAGAACTAGGGGCAGACTTTCATTCTTCCAGTGTTGAGGGAAGCTAAAAGTGGCAGAGAAGTTGAAGCCACTTGAGCAAACACTGCTTTTCAACATTCAGTCATAGGAAATTTTTGTTATTCCTGACTATTTTGCCTGAACTTGAAGTCAGCTCTGACTCAGCACAAAGCTCTGTACTTCATGGTTTTGCAAAAATGTGGGAGGCAGGAAGGATAAATCAGATAATTCTTTGAAAAGGAGTTGTACCTTTGCTGTAGCACTTGTGCAAACTTAATAATAATTCCCAGTACATGGCTGAACTGGTTGTTAGAAAGGAATGAGGAAATTGCTGTTTTAAACCATTCCCCTCCTTTTTATTTAAAAAGCAGTAACAATTCCCTGTCTTTATCTTCAGTATATTGTAGAGCCATTACAGAATGGGATTACTTGTTCCTGGAATTATGCAGGACTAGCCAAGTTTGACTATCACCATTTCAAAAACATTAAGTTAACACTTACACATTGGAACTTATCAGTGAGATCATCACAAGTCAGATGAATAAGTGCATAGAGCAGGAGATGAAATACTTGAGGGGCTGAGAGGAATAGGCAGACAAAAGAGAAGGACAGCACTTTTCTGGACATGAAAGAGTTATCTGTGTAATTCCATATGTGAAACATTCATATTTATCCTCGGGCTTTGAAAAAAGTCATATTAATTATAATACTAATATGCTTACCTTTATTTTTGGTAATCAGACACCAGAATTTCTAAAACCTGTCGATTCTTGGCCTGGGTATGCTGATATTAGTGTATGTTTGGGCAAGGACCATTTATCTATAACAAGCAAGGACACCTTCAAAGTTGTAGGGAAAAAAGGTTACCTTATGAAAGTTTCTTTTTATTGTCAATATTATTTCTTCATGTAGTTTAGATACTCAAAAAGGAGGAAAAACCGGAATTCTGATTGTGGTATTGTTTTCAGACAGAATCATTCTCATTTATTCTAACTTGAGGACTGAACTCATCTATCAGGTTATCATTTTAAGACTACAGAAAAATGAGGCAGAGATTGGAAGTCACTAGTTTTCAGGTAATGCAGCTAGGAAAATTACACTGCCACCTCAAAGTTGAGAGCCCTCCATTTTATAGGAGGAATCTAGTACTGTTCTTAGCTCCATGGGATACATGGGCAAAGTCAATTTGATTGCTTGGGCAGAGTGTTTGGATTTCTTTTGTTTTTAAGTGTTTTATGTTGCTCTCTGATGAAGGACTTTATATTCCAACTTTAGGCCTTCAACAAGTCTGTTCCAGCACTGCTCTTTCTCCACTGGTTATAACTGGGCTTCTGGAAGACAATTGTTTTGCTTATGATTCTTTACTAAGGTGTGGTTATATACCTTCCTTAGGTGTTTTTTTAGTTGGTATTTTGTTTTGACAGCATGGAACAGAAAGGAAAGAAACTCTCTCTTCCATTGCCAGATTTTTTTAATGTAACGTATGAAAAGAGAATTACAGTTGTGGGAGTTTAATTAATTTAATCTATTGAATGCCACTAGGTAACTGCTCATTGAATTGTAGTCAATAAGTGTACTGTAATATTACATGCATTTACCTGTAATATCTATCCTCATGAAACTAAACTTCTCTATTATAATTTGTATTCTGTCAAGTTTTTTTGTCTGACAGATCTTGATAAAGGCTCTACATGCATTGTTTAGGGAAAGGCTCTGTTTGGGGTTCCATTAATAATGGATATCATCCATCTGTCTCTCAAAAATGAATTTTCATGATCTCATTGTTTTGAATGTTATGGCTGAAGCTCGCAGTTGTCATATGTAGGAAGAAGAATTTGCCTTAGTAGATTAGACCATTGGTCCATGAAATCAGGAATCCTGCCTTCACTGGCAGCCAGTTCATTGCTCTACATATTAAGGACACTATTCTGATCACTCAGGATACAGATTTTTCTCTAATTTAAATGAAAAAGCAGCATGATAGGACTCTTTCATTTCCCTCCAGGATATTAGGGCACATTCATGGAAGTGCTTCAGGGACAATAGCACATGCTGTGCAGATCCTGAAGGGGGAAGGAGAAATCTGTAGAAGAGGAGTAGTGAAAAGTACAGACTGTCATCTTGTACTGATGTTTTTCTTCATATTTATTTGAAATCTTTTAGTAACTGCATAAGTATTGGAAGCCTTTGGGCAGCTTTAACTTCTGTGGCAGCAGTTCAGCAGTAGAACAGCCTGTGTATTAGTGACATTGGCAGGATTACATAAACCATATTTTCACCTGAATAAAATGTTCTTCAACAGTTTTTTCTTTTGCTTTAGGTATAAATAGTGTTTTCTCCAATATCGCATTGTCATGCTCAATTCTGAATTCTGTGAGGCCGATCATGAGGAAATTTCTCTGTTCTCTATCGATTCTAGGCACGCCGTGCTCTGCTTTTTCTATTACTGAAGGGCTGACATAGGGGTCTTGTGCTGCTATCTCCCTTCTCTCATTGTGAATGACATCACTTGGAAGGTTTTGCAGAAGTCACTTCATATTCTCAAACTTCAACTTGGCTGAAGTCAACAAACTGTTTATCATTTGCTTTTGCAGGGTTAAGTTAGGAAACTGGGAATTTTATCCCCTAAAGTAGGTTATTTTTGATGGTGTTACTTAAGAATCATCTTCCAGCAAAACAAGACCTGACAGATCTCTCCAGAATTTCTAAACCTAATGTTTGTCTGGAAGCTGCAGATATCTTGCTGTTTCAGGGGTGACAGGTAGCTCTGTGGGTGGTTTGTGAGGTGAAAGTTTGACAGAACATTTTACCCTTATTCTCTTAACTTGCGTGTAATGATGAACAGAGAATGGTCACAGAACATCAATGGAAAGAAGAAATGTGTTATAAACATGACATGTTTCCTAAAGGGAACATTCCTTTAGGAAACTTTTTGGATTTGGAAACTCTTCAAGGAAAGACCTTAAAAGATACTGTGTGACTTGTATAAATAAATATATACCACTAAGAGTGAGGTCAAAAAAACCTGCCAGAGTAACAGTCAGGTTGAAATGCCTGTGTAACTCACACACGTTCGTATATGTGTGATCTAACTATTAATTTCAAGTAAAGGAATCTTGCAGTAGGAAGGATGATTCATATTTGAACTATGAGCATGGATGTGGGTTTTTGTAGCTTGCTCTCCTAGTAAAATGTCAATAATCAAAAGTATTTTTTAGATTAGAGAAATATTTTGTAAATAAGGATTATGATTTCACCCATCATTAGGGTCTCAGTGCCTATTGTTAAATAGATAATTCACACAAATTAAGTGGGACTGAATTAATTGAAATTTATGAATGTTTTATTTTGTGCTGTTGTTGGCCGTCCCATTCCATTTATCTGCTTCATGTCCTAAACATTTTTAAACACTACCAGAACTCTGTGATAATTTTTCGTTTTTGGTGGATTTTGTACATTGGTAAAATTATCTCAAACATGTACTTGTGAACTTAGAAAAAAATTTTAAAAGAAAAAGATTTTAAAAAGAAAAGAGAAAGATAGTGCTCTTACAAAGACTCAGTTAAAGACAGTTTTATTTTTTCTCTCTTCATTGGACTCAAAATTAGGTTTCTTGGATTAAGACTTCAACTGATGTATGTCATCAGGTTTACTTGCACTGATGGCAGGAAAGAGAATTTACAGTGGCAGATGATCTTGCTAGTGAAATCTCTGCAGATATCAACTTCCACATGCCATCCCTATGTCTTGTGATCTACACTTAATCTGCATGTTTGGATTTTTGGGCTGGTTAACATATACAAGAAGTGGACTAGTTCATTTTATACATTAAAAAAAACCCCAAGAATAATGAAATAAAGACATCATTTACTAAGACTCGTTGTCTTTGAAAACATGGAAAAAAATTTTAACATTTACATTCATAATGTGGTAATTTGGTCATTACTGCCCATAGGCTTCAGAAAGAGAAACAGCAATGTAATATAAATTGAAATAGAAAACACCAGTGCTTTATCAAATAACATCAGATCTCAAATTGATGGAGTTTTCAATAGCAAGTACATCCTTCTGTGGACCATTTTTGTGTGTATCTGAAGTATCAAATCAAGAGATATTGCTTTGAATCAGGGACTGTGTTAGGCCCTGGGATTGCACTTGCACTATCTTTTTTATATGATGTTGTGTTAGGAAATAACACTGCAATGTGATATTCCCATAACTGGAACTCCAGCTTGTTGCCTTGGTGCAGCAAATTGGCTTAATGCTGAAAACTACATCTACTCCATAATCACTTGTCAAACGATGAGGTAACCTGAAGTTGGTTGAAATTGGTTTTGTTTGGGCTTTGGATATAGATATACTCTGAAAAAAAATAAAAATAGTGGAACTTATTTTAAAATGAGATTTTATAAAAAAAGAGGACTTGTAATACTACTGTTTCCTTTCAAGTATGGTATTTCTTTTTAGCAGCACTCTGTAGCTCTGTTGTTCCTGATGGATCTTACTCTAGTTTACTCTGGAGGAAGCAAAGAAGGGATTTTAGCTTATTGTATAGATGCAGTCCTTTCTTTGTCTGGTGCCGTTTAGTTAGGTAATGGTTTTGTTTTCTTAGCCACTTTGCGCAGCACAGAGTTTGTGGCGGGTAGCACGCAATCTCTCTGAAAGGAAGGAGGAATGACCAAGGCAGGTATGCTCTGAGTCCGGGTCACTGTCGCTCATCGTCAAACACGAGCAGCATGGGCCGTCACACCGGTCCCTGCTGGCACAAGTGACAGGTGGATGGCCCTGGGGGGCTTCGTCAGGAGCAGCGCGCCAATCATGTTTCAAGGGTGATCACTCAGCGCTGGAAAAACTAACCAAATTATTAAATAAACATCATTTTCCACACTGTCCTCAACTGGCCAGTAATTAAATACACTTGTGATGTATGGAAATATATATTTAATAAAGAGGCTGTGCAGTTACCATACCTAGGTGGGCCAAATGTGTAAATAACATAGTAGGCAATTTCAGTTTGTGGTCCCTTGCCTTAGGGAGTGTCTTTTAATGACTTGATGTGATGCCTTTTATAGTTTATCGCTGGTGACATTTTGAGGACACACACTGTTCGTAGAACAAAGAACAATAAAACTAGGGTATGTTTCTGAATGTGGTTTATATGCCTTCCAAGTTCTAGCAAACAGAAGTAAAGGGCTACTGTATATTATTTTCCCTGAAGGTAAGAAAAAAATGTCTTTATTAAGGATAAGAATGTTAGCGACGTGACAATAAACTCGTAGCAACCTAACGCAAGAAATTTTTTAATAACTGTTGTTTTATTACTCATATAATTTATTTCATATTTTTATTTTATTCCTTTTTATTTTATATTTTATTGTCTTCAAGATATCTTAGTGCTTCCAAATTACCTGTGTATCAGACTTTATATATATTCTTGTTTACTTTTGTATTAGAAAACTGCAGTTTCATTTATGCAGTGATCCTAACTTGGATCTCCAGTTAGTCCTAGATGCGCTCAACCCTCACGTTAGTGAACACCTAGAGGATACAGACGAAGATCTTAGACTTGGCATATTTGCTTGTTCAACTAAAAAGATTCCCAAGTGCTTTGAAGGTGTGCTGTAGTATTCTCAGCTAGTCTGCATTTCCTCAGCACTTGATTCTCAGTGTCAGTTTTGACTCAGTCTTTGAAAAGGAAAGTTATTTTATCATCTCTGTAATGAAGAAAATGGGAATGCAGCTTAAATATATGTGCAGGTTTGTGTATATACATGTACATATAATTTTTTTATACATGAATCTTCACTGGATAAGGTATTACTTTTAAAATCACACCTGCTACATTTTGTGATATGTTCAAAGACTATTTGGATAGTCCTGATCTCTTTAAGCTCTTTTGTATTGTGTTACTTTACATACAACTTCAGAGTTGTCTCCCACTTGTGCTTCTATTATAGAAGACTTGCCAGTATTTCTTCTAAAGAATTTTCTCATTTTTTGTGATGAATAGAAAAGGGGAATGAAACCTAAATTGTCCTGGTCTTGGTGTGATCAGGAACTGATGGTGGCAGTAGGCAATTATTGGAGGAGTATTTTCCAGCTTTGTCTGTCTCTGTCACAGCAGTGATGCTCAATCACTGGAACTGAGATTCATGTAGCATCCTTTCAATACAGTCATTGACTACTTGGCTGAAATTAGTTTGAGTGAATAAAGGTTGCAAATAGATATCAAAATGCACCTCTGGTAACCTTCACAGTTACTAGGTATATGTCATTTGTAATTAGGTATATCTTATTTGTAATTAAATATGTAATTTGTAATTCTTATTTGTAATAAAATTTGTTATTTAGGTGTAAATATTCTGCTGTCCTGAAAATTAATGTCTTGTCTGAAAAGAAAATATAAAAAAATACCCTCAATTAAGTCAGAAAGTGATTTAAAGGGAAAAAAAGTGTACTCTTACTATTCATACTGTTTTCTTTCAAATTTTCTGATCTACCTTAGCCAAAGCTAGTAGCTTAGCAAATCAGTCACATTAAGCTTTCTGCTTGGAATTTTGTTCTCCAAAATGGTTTCACAAATCCTAGTGCTTTTCTACCCTTGTTTTTTCAACTTAATAGACGATGAATTAGTTAGGACTGACATGCCAAACTGAGTATTGCAAATTTTGTTTAATTATCCTTACAGTAACTGGTAATAGTTAATATTTTGTCTTGTTTATTCTGTACATTTGGCTGCATCCCCTGGTAATGTTCAGTGTCACAACAGTGTTTCAGTAGCTGACAACTGCCACTGGGTTTGTGCTCTTCTTTGGGAGCTGCTCTTTGCTCAACTGTGCCCTGGCAACTCACAGAAAAATGGCAGCTGCCACTGCAGAGAAGACATTCCTTTCTTCTTTAACCTTAGTGTAGTTGTTAAACCAGTAAAAATTGTCAAGGCTGTAGAGACTATCAGTGGATATACTGACCATATTTCTATCCTGAGAGTTTCTATCTTTCCTTAAATCTGGTATTTTGGAAACAGCTCTGATGCAGAGTAGCAGCCTATGGCAGTGAGATGGGGAGCTGGGATGTCAGTTAGATAAAAACCGTAAAAACACATAATAAATGTGTGATATCTCAAATTCACTAATGAGGAGCTAGTTGTGAAGAGTGTTGGCATAGTCTCCATATTATAACTGAATGTAGACTAACAGATTTAAAAGAAATAGGTACAGATATTAATTTGCTTATGAAAGCCGTAAATGTCTGAGGAAGGAAAGTAATATGTCAGCTGCATTTCCAGATCTCCAAGCTCTGTAAGCAAGTATTATTGGAAGGTGGGGTCCTGCATCAAACCCCTTTTCAGTAAGTGTAAATCAAAAGTATTAATTTGGTGTAGTTTATTACAGTTTATTGCTCCACTTTTAGTTAATATGGCAGGATTACAGGACCTCAAAATAAACCATTTTGATATGTAAAACGGTTCCCTCCACAAGCATATTTGCTGATCCTTGTGGTCTCAGCTCTAAGTTCTAGAGGATCCTGCTACTTTTGCATTTCCACTCTTTTCTCAGTTTTCTCCCTGGCTGATAATTTCAGTTTTACCTACAGTTTAGTTTAATTTTCTTTTCACTCAGGTCTCAGTTTGTGGTCTTAATGTAATTCCTCTTGTTCCTGATAATACATCCTGGAAAATACATACCATAGACTGACCTGGGAATTTCAGCTGAGTGAAATAAAAAAACTGACCAACCAAAGGTTTGCAGAAGGATTGTTCCAAAAATTAAAGCCTCAAGTGTATAAGGTACAGAAAGTGATGCAATGACTTTGAGGTTAATCCAGTGAATTAGGAACCTCAGTTGTGCTTTTTTGCCGTGTATCCTTGTGCCTGGCATAGCAGTTGAGGCAGCATAGGTATCAATTCCCAGTGCTGTTTTATCACAGGCACACTCAAGAATTTTGCCCCAGCAGCTGCTCAGTTCCTGTATGTGATGCAACATCAGCAAGAAAGTCTGATGCAGTGATTGACATTCTTGCTAAAAATTTTAACTTTGCTTAACAAATAATATTCCATCCACTGCACAGTTAAGGATGGAAGGGGTCAGAGGAATAATATATAGCTGCACAATACGCCCAAACAGGGACTGTCCCTCTTTCACAGATCAAGTTAAATTAGTCAACTGCCTGTTTTCTATTCGGCAAAGGCTGGCTGAGCCATAGCCTTGGAGCATTCATCCCAACAAATCAAATGGTTTGCTTTATGCAATAAATCTATGGGTATTTGCTGAAATCTAATTCCACTGTCCTTGAAATGCTCCACTGAACTTTTAAGATTTTAATAACCTCTCATTATTAGGAATATTAATGTCTCAGTTTAGAAGGTGGAATGTGGAGGGTTAATTTCTATCCAGGTCAAAGATCAAGGGTTCAGTCAACTGTCATGAGAATATGAAAGAGAACAGTAGAGACCTCTGAATGACCCCCTTTAAAGCAGATAAACTTTCAAAAATGTTTAAGACAGTAGTTTTCTGTCAAAAAATAAAAAAAGGTAATGCAGTTTCTGCATGGAAAAAATGACAGCACCATTGTTTCTCTGTGCATCTCCCCCTGCTACTTTATCCTCACCGAGTTATGATACACGTTATCAGAGAAATGGATGTATACAGATGCAGGGTTCTTTGACAATGAATGCCCTTTATTGCACTTTAAATGTGCCCACAATAGCCAGAAAGCTGTTGGTTTTGTGTATCTTCTAGTCCTCTGGAAAGCAGAAAGACTTTTCTGAATATCTGGTCTGTGATAGGCAGAATAATTTCCATAACAAACAGTTCAAGTGTCAGGTACATGACTCTAAGAAAGCTGAAGCTTCACCACTGACTTCAGCTGAGCTATGTTGTTCTACATAAACTGAGGAACTGGTCTGTGACTGCCAAAATAAAAAAAAAATCAAAAATCCACAATATATCATGGTTTTTTAGGCATTTGTGACCATTGTGGGAAGAGAGGGGAAAAAATACTACTGAAGGATTCTAAGGGAAAGGTTAATCTTCACTCAAGTTATCACTCAAAACCATGGAAGACACAGAACAGTGAATGTTAAGACTTCGTGGGAGATGAGGGTTTCCTTGTTAATGTATTGGAGATTTTTGTTGTTTTGTAACGACATCATTTTACAATTTATGTCATTGTTGCCTTTTTATCTTTCTATTTTTCTAAGAAGTGGGAGGCTATGAAAACATGCTTTAGTTTTTTGGATCATTTGTTTTATTTTTAAGAGAGGGAAGTTTATTAAAACTGGGTGTTTTTGAGTGTTGGCATGTTATCATAGCAATTCTTTGGGGTTTTTTGTAAAATCCTTGAGTATATGCGTTGATGAATTGTGGCATGCATGCATTAGAATAAGATGGAAAAGTCCACAATCAGTGAAATAAATAGAATATAACATTCCCATCTCTACTTCAGGGCTATACTCTAATTGTGAGATTACTGAAGGAAATTCTTGTCCTCATGCTTCCAGAGAAGATTGACCTGTCATCTTCAAGGTTGTAGGCTCATATTTGGTTCATTATTAGGCATGGAAGAGCAAAGCACATTTCACTTTATAATGCCTTTTTTATGTATTGTCCATGTTAGTAAAGACTGAACAGAACACAAACAACAAAATAATATGAATACAAGGACTCTGCCTTGATTTTCCCAATTAAATGAGTTGAAGTGGCCTACGTGTGACACATCTAAGGAGGTTACCACCCATCTCAGCTTTGAGGCCTCTGGGTAGGCTGAGTGTTTGAAATACATAAGCTGCAAAGGGCATAGAACACTGTCATGTGTTCACTTCTCTTCAAGAAGCAAAGTAAATATTTATCACAGGTGCTGTTTTAAGGCCCACCTTTAATGCAGAATAAACTCAGGTTGTCTGTTCATTTCACTTTCTGGATACTGGAGTATTTGTTTCTCCAGTCCTGTGAATAAATTCTGTCTTATTTAATGCTGATTTTGATATCTAGTTAAAAGCACTTACTATAGGCAAGTTGCAACAAAACACATGCTTTGTCTTTGATATACTGGCTAAGTCAGCTATTCAGTAAATACCAAAGTTCATTCAAAAATTTGGATTTCTAATGACAGCTCTACTGTATAAAATGGCTTTTTAGCATGTTGGTCTATGAGAGGAAATCTAATCTACAGAGCAGGTCACTTTGGAAAATATAAAAATCCAAGTGTGAGTACTGGTGTAGTCCTTGTAGCTTTCTAGTAACCCAGCAAACTGAAATATTTATGAGTGCATAGAAAAGGATGGTTTAGAGATGAAGTTTGTTGCTTGGGCTCTTTATACCATATCTAAGAAATAGTGTTAAACTAAAAAGCATACTAATACAGTTTCTTGGTTCGATTTTAGCTGACTATACATGACCTAATGGTTATGTATACTCAGATCATGCTGATGATCTAGTGGTTATTGCCATATTTTTATGGCAATGTCACCCTTTATTTTCTCTACTGAGAGACCATTTCTTTCAGCTTGTGCTACTATGGCTACACTGGCTACTATGGCAGAGAACAGCTTTCCTTTTTGTAGCTGCATATCATGAATAACAGCTTTATTTGGTGCCAAATGAGATGCCCTGATTTGTGAGCTTTCCATAAACATATCTGAATTGTTCAATTTCCTTCTCATTGCATAATTTCCATCTTGGCCTTCTGCCTGCTGATATTCAGATAAAGAGTGCATTCAAGTAATTTACAAAAATGCTGTGAAACTGTTTGAATGTAGCCTGCTATCAAACATAACATTATTGTTTGATTTTTGTTTATGTGTAGTGTAAGTACCATTCAACATTTTCTTTTAACAGCTACTTTAACACCATCTTGCTGTAATGAATTGTAGCAGGAAAACACCAGAGCATTAACAAGTACCTGCTTAAACAAATATATACCATGTTCATGGCAGAGTGTAACACAGATTGTTATTTATAGGTTTGTTTTAGTGTGTTTTTTGTTTGAGAAAAGGAGCAAGATAGCTTNTTTTTTTTCTTTTCTTTCATATAATTTCAACACGGTGATGGATTCCTACCATGGATATCTGAAATGCTGTGCAAATGGCTTGGCTTTGATATAACTTCAATAGGTAAGTGAATAATCCTAAATTATTTCAAAAGTTTTGCTGAAAAAAGTATCTATTTAAAATTTAGAATGTTAGATAATTTAAATTAGTTTCCACAGCAGCGATAAAAATATGTTTGTTATTGAGTCCAGCAAACAGCAAACTAGGTTGATGCAGCTGGAATCAGCCTGATTCTTCCCTTTCCCAAGGGAATATGTATCTCAGGATAAATTTAGCACCTGCTCAATTAGTTGCATTATAGAATTATTATTTTTTTAAACCTGAAGAAAGAGTTAAAATAGAAAAGAAAGTCTTTGAGAATGCATTTCATGCTCAGGGAATTGGAAGGTTAAGAGAAGAAACCCTGTCTTCAGCCACTAGATGCCTGGAGATTTCAATACCAATGGTGTTTATGTAAACTGAGCTAGAAAGTTCTTGATGCTGAAGATGATCGAGAAGGACAGCAAGGCAAGGTACAGGGATATGAAAAACTGTTTTCTCAAATCACTCTGTCCAGTGGGGAAGTATCCATTGGATACCGTAGTTAGTGTCTACTGACTATTACTTCATAGTAGTAAACGTGACAATATAGACAACAGCATATTGGTCTTCCTGAGAACCTAGACTCTTCCTAAGAATGCTCCATGTCAAGACAGTTTTTGAGGTCAACTTTACAAGATCTATAGCAGAATGATGAGAATATATCTGTTAAAAAAAATTAATGTTGAACATGATACCACGACCAAGCAATGGAAAGTTTTTGACTATTATAATTAATGTTATATTGCCTACCAATCTGGCAAAGCATTCTTCTTAAGTATGGACTTTCCATGTATTTGTGTAGTTTTATTTTGGCTCTCATAGAGGTAGGGAAAGAGTGCTGGGGCTGTCTGTCCATTACATCTGTCAATTCATTTGAACCTGAATTTGCACTGGAATCCTCATTCTCAAACTCAGGCTCTATCCTAGCCTTGCAATCTCAGGGCATCGGACTGTGGCCAGACAAGAAGGATCAGAGATAACCCTGGCAGGCGTTGGAAGGGTGACCTATCAGAAGAGCATGTGCACGATTAGCTGCAGCTGAGTTTAACTGATCATTAAAATTGTGTTTCTTTGACATTTCTTTGCTGTTACTTTGATATGATTCATAGCTGAGATCGAGGATGACAATTCCAATACAGGAGCAACAACTGTGCAGGTTCTCTTATGTGTATGTACTCCACACACAGAGTGTAAAAATGTCCCTGTGATGGCGGTTAGAGTCTCTGGGCCACATCTCTGCAGCTGCATACAACCAGCTGCAATACAGTGCTCTGCAATACAGATATTGTAACAATCTCTAGAATTTTTATTCTATAGCAACAAGGAAGATGGGGGAAAAACCTCCTGCTGAGATTGTGGTCTCATAAATATCAGTATTTGTTGTTGTTGCCAAGAGAAAAATTTGGTTTGTTATTGTAGGGTGTCTCAATTAGCATACTTATCGTGTAATATTTGCTTTGGCTGTTTCACCAGGTAGCCAGCATTTGGCAGAACAGATATGTCAGTTTGCTTTATTGCAATAGACGTTTATGAGACGTGTTGGGAATGAAAGGATATACTGTATGATACTTTGACAGGAAGAGCCAAGAAACTATGTAAAACATGCTAGCTCTTAAGCAGGTTTATTTTGCTGGCTTATATCAGTCAGATATACAACTTTTTCTTGTATTTGATATATGTAGGCAGGAACACAAGTCAAGTGTATTGTACTTGCCCAGGTACAGTGCAATTACTCCACTTTTTTTTTCCTCAAAAACCCTGTACTTCAAACTAGATTTGCAGGGTTTACCAGGGAAAGAACAGCTGGCTTCTTTATTAAATTTTATGTCGTACATAATGAGACCATGTTTCCCACTGTCAGAGTGTAAAAGAAAATGAAAGCTCTGGGCATCATTAAAAACTTGGAAGTGCAGTATGTGTCATTTCCATTCCCACAACACCTGGATAAAAAGCTTTAGTGTGAGGCCACTTAGCAAACAAAACCAGACTGTTTTCCACACATCAGATTTTTTACATTAAGTTTCCAGTAACTTTCTATTTAAATGATGCTCAGCAATATTGTCGTGGGTATTGTACTTCTGGAGGGTACTGAAAAAGGAAAGTAGGCAACTGTAGAAAGCATCTTTTTCATTCTTCTACACAGAGAGTATTAATGCGAGCAAGAAAATTGAAATAGAAAAATATATGTTTTGATCACAAAGGCTTATAGAGAGATGTCTGGGTTTGTTATTTTGCATTTTTTCGTTTTTACCTTTTCTGTAATGCAGTGCATTTTACAGGCCTAGAGTTGCACAGTTCCACCCTCACCACAAAGTTTGCTGAACCAGGTAGATCAAAAAAAAGAGAGAGAATCAAAGTGATCTTTTCAGTTAAGTGCTTCTCAAAGACTACACATTACAGACCAGAAAGGAATCAGACTAACTTTTAGCAGGTTTTATGTGAGATGATGGCACAGGTAGTTATGACCAGATGTGGTAATGTCAGTATTTCAGAAGAAATCAATGACTTCCATCGCTGTTCAAAATGCTCAATGAGTATAAATTAAATAATGTATTTTACAAAATTTTCTACAATTCAACTTTAGAAGTGTGCATAAGACAGAACTGAAATACATAATTTGTTCAACAGGTATGTTGCAGTGCAACAGATACTTGCAAATCTGTTTTTTGTTCATTGTGAAGATTGGAGGCATCATTCTGAGAAGGAAAATTGGAACAAAAATAAGAATTCATATATTAGGCAGGATACAAATAGATTATTTATCCTTCCAATGCCACAAGAAGACTGTTACTCTTAGTCTTGGAAAATTGGTTAAACAGTCAGGGACAACACATCAGAAGTGCTGTTAAGGCTAATCATGTTTGGAGAGAATTTGTGGAGCTAGTTGAAGCCTACTGAAGCAAGCTTGGGAAGTGTTAAAAATGTTGATGTTTATTGTTGATGTTTATCGTTTATTTTCAAGCAAACATTTTTGACTTCTGTCTTCCTCCCGTTTCCTTCCATTCAGTAAAAAAAAAAATTTAAATATATTATTATTACTACTACTTCACGTAAGAGAAGTCTGACAATTTCCATCTTTCTCTTCATAGTGCATAGTAGCTCATGTCATGACCTAGCAGTTCAATCCCTCTGCTAGAGCAGAACTTATGAGCTAGTAGTGTTCATGTGCTGCTTTCTCATTCCTGTGTCATTAAACTTCAGATGAAATGCCAATACCATTTCTTCCTGATTACTTTCCTTCTTTCCTGTGTCTTGAAGTCCTACTGGATGTGGTCCTACACAGTGGAATCTCTGGAATTCACTGCTTTTATTTATAGATGCATATATATATATATATTTTTATATATATTTATGTATGTATAGGGGGGTGTGTGTGTGCACGTATATATGTTTGCTTTAATTGCAATGTGTATCATAGTTTACATCAGGAATATGTTGCAGACAGAATGGAACGTTAAAAATTGTGTATCATTGAATACCAAGAGATCACCTGTTGTTTTTACCTTACAGCTGAATCTACTCTCACTTCTTTTCTGCACACATCATATTATTTTACCTTCCAAATAGCATTTTAGATAGGTTACTCCCAAGCAGTCTGACTGCTTGCTGCATGCTACCTGCAGTCTTAATAAATAATTTTTGAGATGCCAAAATAGTTTTGAGGAAGTGCATTGAAACCCGCTGGCTTCCTGCAGCAATCTTAAATGGTGTTTCTTTTCAGAGGCACATGATTAATACAATGAAAATTTAGGGAGGAAAATACAATTATTCCCTTGCATGCGAAGCATCAGATTTGTAAAAGTTTGAGCAATGTTGTGACTTGTGAAGACAGTGAAGAACATTTCCTGTTCTCAGGTGAGAAGTCATGATACTGAGTCTGAGTATTTAAAATGAAGGATTTCATCTGGATCAGCACTTTAAATACATCATTCTTACTTGGAAATTCGAGACATAGCAAAAGCAGTAAATAACAGATTAGTTTTCAGGTTTGGATACATGTGTATATCTACATATTTTCCAACCATTTCCCTCCAGTCCTGTCTATATGCACATCTGTGTTCATCATAGTAAAGAACTACCACAAATATTGTGTGGACTTCAATTTCCCATTAAGGAAATATTGCTTTGCAATAAGCTGAACTGGCATTTATATTATTCCAACTAATCCACATAATATCTGCTGCTGACCCTGATGCCATTTGGAACACGTGATGTGAGGAAGCTTACTTTCTTTCACCAGCCAGAGTGTAGCATGTGCAGTCATGGAGTCAGTGGGGAGTCACCAGTGAGCTGTAAATTCACAGCCAAGTCTTCTGGGCTATAATTCCTTCATTTAGAAAAGTCCTTTATCAGAAATGGGGAGGATTTATGAATTATTTTGATCAATCTCTCCTATCAGACTTTTCTCTGCTCCGTTTCTCGTTAATGGTCTATTAGAACTTATATCTGCGTAGTAGATCTCTGTGAACCCCCTCATCTGCCATTATTTGTTGTGTATTTTATTGACATCTATGTTTAAACACTTAATGCTCTTCATTATGCTCTCAGGATCAGTAACAGCAGGCCATCAACATAAAGCAGCTCAGTGCCATTAAAACTAAGCTACTAACTTATGTCATTCTAAAATGGACTTGAAGATGCAGATGTTGCTGTTGTTTTACCCTCTGTATATTGTTTTTCATTCTATTTCTCCTGAACACTGTATGTTTTTAAAAGCAAATGAATTAAAGCTCAGACACTTTATTAAATGTAAGCTGTTATGGGGGCTTAAATGTCTGGTTAAAGTTGTATGGAATGGAAGCTGACTTTTCAGAAATATTTTCAACATTATCTAAACATTGGCATGACATAAGATAAAATTTAGGAAAATATTGAAATATTTAGTAAAATTATAATAAATGACAAGCAACATTAAGTTGTCTCAAAATGCACAAAAATACATCTGTAACTTTCATTCTGTTTAAAGAAAACTGATTAAAAAAAAAAGATTTGGGAAATTTTGACTAACTCAGGATGTGAATTTGAAAGATAAATATCTTTGCATGTCTCTTTTTTGAGGACAATTATATCGTGATGAAAGTAAGACAGATACTTAAAGGACAAAGCCTGCTTCAAAAAGCCAGAAAACAAATAGCAGGAGATGAATTTGTATCTACCTCCTAATAAAAAAATGTACATTTCCCAAGCAAACCATGAAAAGTGCTGTTGACCATTCAGCATGCACTGCCTACCTACCATACTGCAGATAACTTCTTTAGAAGATGAACTTTCTCTGAAATATTTTTTTCTGCATCTAAAATAAGCATGTAATTAGCAAATGACTATGGGCACTTTTCTTAAAAAAAGCACAGTAATGTGTCCATACTGTTTTTGTGGATGCTATAGCCACCTGAAGAAGTTATTTGATTTTATTGGTAAAGGTGAGGTTGCTATGAAGAATACCAAGATAATAGATTCAGACTTACAAACCTAAAAACCCCCTCTGATCATCATTGCATCAGCTTTGGGATGTTCATCTGTTTAAATACTAGGGAGAGAGGTGATAATATGTTGAGGTATGTTCTTTGTTCAATTTCTAGGCATAATAGTGCTCAGCTCAGTAGTGGAGGCTGTAGCATGGCAGAACAACGTTCCCTTTCCAAATTAATTAGTTTTATTTTGTTTCATTTATAGTGTTTTGGGTTGGCTTTTTGTTTGTTTTGTTGGGGTTCTTTTTTTGGGTGCCCTGCATGGTTTAAAATGTGGAGAAATCTGGACTTCTGAACTACCTGATGTAGGTGCAGGGATCTATCACTACAAGAGACTTCTTTGGAATATGTTATTTAATAAAATAATATATTTTATAGTTATTATATTTCTGTAAATAAAATCATTATCTTCTAGATTTTTTTCCATTCAGTGAGAACTGCACACTTACATTAACATCATCTTCCATTTATAGCTCAGTATTTTTCTCATTAAAAGTTTCTAATCTTCTGCCGTTAGTGGAAGTTACTGAGAATGTAACAGTGATTTAAATGCAAGTTTTCATCTCACTGATTTTTAGAAGGGGAGCCTGACATTTGCATTCAATTTGATCACACCAAATTAGGTGCATGTATGTATAGCCTCTTGGACTGATGGGATCCTGTAGCACAAATCTCTTTCAGCTCCTTCCCTGATCCTTTTTTTGAAAGAAAAGAGTGATAGGCTGATATATATAGCAGTATGTGAAGCAAATAGTTGGAGAATGGGAGCACCATATTTTAAAAGAAGCAATAAACCGGTATGGACTAATAAGAAATAACTGAGACTTTGGCACCTTTCTTAGATAAGCAATAAAAAGAACATTCAACATGAAAAATTAAAGGTGTTATGGAGATGTTAAAAGTGATTTTCTGTTTCTTACTGAGGGATTATGAGAAAGATGAAGGATTCCAATCTTTGAGAGACAGAGATAGTAATTTCTGTAGCTCTATGGGACATACTATGCTTAGGAATGAAACTGAGTCTAATAAAATCTGAGGCTGAAATATTACCTCTGGCTTCCAAAACTTTATTCCTTTTATCCTCTCAAAGGAATGCTACATTCCAGTTAACCCTTGGACTACCGGAGTTCACTGGTTCTTGATAGTTATTTGTGATATGTCATCAGTCTACTTCTGTGTTTGTGTGTACCTCTGCATAATTTTTCTGAGACCAGGGATGAAGACTGAGAAATGTATATCTGTAAAGTTGAACAATAATCTAATGAACAACTAGCAACACAGAAAATATATAACTGTTAACCATTGTATCTTCTTCCCAACATTTTATTAATGAGATTATTAAATCATTAAAGAGTAATAGAACACTACTTGCATGTAAGCATGTTAAAGGATCGTATGAATGTCATACAATGGTTTGGGTTGGGAGAGATTTAAAAATTACTAGTTCTCAACTCCCCAGCCAGGGACAGGGACATCTTCTACTAGGCTAGGTTTCTCAAAGCACCATCCAGCCTAGTCTTGAACACTTTCAGGGATAGGGCATTCACAATTTCTCTGGGCAACCTGTTCCATGGTCTCACCACCCTCATAGTAAAGGATTTCTTCTTAGTATCCAATCAGACCTACCATCCTTCAGTTTAAAACTATTTCCCCTTGTCCTGACACTACATGTCCTTGGAAAAAAGTCTCTCTCCAGCTTTCCTATAGAGAATTCAGGTACTGGGAGGCTGTTCGAAGATCTCCCTGGAGCCTTCTCTTCTCCAGGCTGAACAATCTCTCTCGGAGGTGATCTAGCCCTTTGAGCATCTTTGTGGCCTCCTCTGAACCTGCTCCAATCAGTAAACATCTTTCTTGTGCTGAGGCCTCCAGAGCTGGATGGAGCACTCCAGGCTGAGTCTCACAAGAACAGAGGAGAGGGGCAGAATCTCTTCCCTCAACCTGCTGCTCACAGTGCTTTGGATGCAGCCTGGACACAATTGGCTTTTTGGGCTGCAAAGCAATGTTCCTGGGTCATGTTGAGCTTCTCATCAATGGACCTCCAAGTTCTTCTCCTCAGGGCTGCTCTCAATCCATTCTTACCCAGCCTGTATTAGTGATTAGGATTGCCCTGACCCAGGTTCAGGACCTGGCACTTGATCTTGTTGAACTTCATGAGAGTTGCACAGACCCACCTCTGAAGCCTGACCATGTCCCTCTGGATGACATCCCTTCCTCCAGCCTCTTGACTGCACCATACAGCTTCTTGTTTTTTGGAAACTTGCTGAGGAAGCATTTCCTCACACTGTTTGTGTCAGACGATAGTACTCCAGTTGTGATTTTTCTTTGGATACCCAAAATGTTTGTGATAAATACACAAAAATTTCTACTTCCCATATTGACAGAAAAGCAGGAATCCTGCACAGGTCACATCATGATTATGCAACATTAGGTCTGCAGTCTATTTGCTAGGCATATGTTCTTTGTGGCTTCGCCTGCTTTGTGTAAAATGTTTCACAAAAGACATAATCCAGTATTGAGCTATCTAAAATGTGGAAATAATATTTTTGTTTTGAGAAAAATTTAACACCTTTATTCTCAATGCATGCTGTTTGTGTGTCCTGAAGTCTATTCCCTTTGCTTTCAAAAATATCCTTTCTAGTTTTCTCTCTTTATTGAAATGTGGTTAGAAATAATTTCCATGAGGTTTTAGTGTCATGAATTTTTAAGGTGAAGTTAATAGGATGGTAGTTTACAACTGGAGGACCTTCCTTTGTAAACATTTTAAAAGATCTATTGGCTGTAGAGTTACAGAAATGTATTACCAATATCTCTCAAGGTTTACAAATTACACTCACTATTTTTGGAGCATCGTCCAAATCTCATTAAACTCAACTAAAACGTGTGCTTGTAGGTCAGTTTCCCTGAGGCCAGTTGCTTAAGGCAGTCTTAGCTAAGGACACACTTACGAGAATTGCAAAATCAGGGTCTTGTCAGTTAAGTGCTTCTGATTCTGTCGTGAAAGCTTTTTACTTAAGTTGGCTGTGAATAAATTAAGGCAATATTCTGAAGCAGATTAACAAAAGTGGAGATAGAGGGATTTAAGGCAGAACACATAGACTTTAACCAGTTCCTGATCTAGTTTAATCATTATTGTAAAGGCAACAGTCATAACTTGCTTTCCTTTAGGCTGTGTTCCACTGCTGGAGATACTGCTCTAAAACAGTGATATTCTTTAATTTGGATTCTAGGTTTTGTTTCAGATGCGTTTGTCTCTGAAATGCACAAGAAAAAGACAATGGGAACCTATAACCATTTTGCAGTCACTTTTCACAGTTGAAAATGCTCGTTAATATCACAATGGCAGGAAAATAAAGAATCAAGCACTCCTTAACTCCTTATTTTTCAGAACTGCATAGTGTACGTGACCAGCCTTTGTTTCTGAGCCTGTCCGTTTTAGCGTTTAGAGATGAGGAATCTTTTACTACATTTTTCTTTTCCTGTAGCCAGATAAGTGGATACTTTTTAGTCCCATGAATGAAAGATTCTTTCTAAAAAAATAAATCTTGCAGGAGGTCCTAATTTGTGTTCCGAGAATAGGGAAAAACTGGTGAGGAAGAAGGTCTAGGACTACTGTTCCTCAAGTATGCAAGATGAAGTAAGGCAAGGTATTGAACTGTGTTCCATAGTTCAACAAAAAAGAAATTTACTTTCAAAGAGGTGAAACCTCTTGAGTTTTTGTTAGTGTCCTGGACAAATAACACATATATTCAGAAACTGACTGAATTAAGAAAAACTGTTATACCTCCTAGATGGTTAAATGCAATGAATATTTTTCTGCAAAAATTCTATATCTTTATTGTACAGCATTTAAATCATGACTCAGATGTCACATTTCTTTATAGAAAGTGCAATGTGCAATAAACCTAGAAGTTCTTTAGTTGAAAAATAATAATCCACTGATTTGTCTAAATTATAAGAAATTAACACGAGAAACTCCTGATTAGACCTTTTGATTGTTTTTTTTTCCTTTTTAAAAAAAATAAACATGTACAAACTACTGATCGATTTTTCTTCATTTTACACTTTTATGTTATAGAAATTGCTCCTCTTGCAACAGAAATAGTAGTCATGTGGGGCATCATCATTATGGAGCTTTTTAACTTGGTTATGGGAATCTTAATTAGAGCTATAGTTTAATGGGTGTTAAACAGTGACAGTTACATTATTGACACTTTTAAGAGCCAAATTGCAAGGAATTATAAAAAGGTATTTTGCAAATGAATTATATCCCTACTGTTCAGCTACACCTGGAGAAAGGAGCATCTGAGACATGTATGTTCTGATAAAGTAAGCTACAGAAATTATAGCTTCGAGCAGTGCCACTGCAGGGAAAAATTGGCAGGCAGGGAGGAAGCAGAGGTGACCTGGTTCACCCCTGGCCAGCTGGACTCCCCCAGGGCGTGAACGATCCCCCGTCTCCAGAAGGGGTCAGTGCGGACCAGGCAGAGCCTCGGCTGTCAGGGCTGGGAGCAGCGAGAGGATGCGCCAGAAGAGCCAAGTGTATTGCCATTCCCAATGCCTTCTGCAGCTGCAGTGATAACGTCCTTATCAGCTGCACAGTGAGGAAGGCAAGTATACATTGAATCAGGGCAAAGGCTTGGTTGTGGCTTTCTGAGACACATGCACGGTCCCTGTGCAGGGACAGTTGGAGTAGGCTCAGATTAAGATGATCTATGTGTCTGAATTCCCTTTACAGCCAACAGAGCCAAGAAGATGTCTTAAAGCAGGCAGCTCCTGGCTGGCCTACTGGGTCTTCCTAGATCTGTTTGACTGTCTAGGCTGGATCTTGGTGGATTGTGACACTGATCTCACATGCTGCCCTCAACTTTTATCTGTCTACATTTTGTGCTGAATCCCATCAGCTGACTTTAACATAGCCACCTGAGTATAGCCTATTGCTTATTGGTACTATTCTGTTTTTGAGGCCATCACATATTCACCTGTTCCACAACATCCACCTACCCAGGAATGGGTTTCCCTGAAATCGTGTCTACCAGTCCTAGATGCTCACAGACACCTAAAATGGTACAAGACACCGATATTTTAGGGTTATTTATGATTTTAGGGATATTTATGCCAGCTTTATTCTCTTACCAGGAGTTGCAAAGAAGTCTTAGACAATTAAAACCTAGCTTGCCATTTCCTTTTTCCTAAATGACAAATGCAGGTCTGCCACTGTTCTTTTAGTGAAGTTACTAGGTCTTTTACATGACAGATAATTTCAGGTATATGAATTTTAAAAAAGACTGTTTTATAATTTCTAAAACTGTTAATTTGAATTTAAAAAAGAATAATAGGAAATTATAATTCTTTTAACTAGAGGTTCTCCAAGACACAACTATTCTTAATCTATCTAGTTGGGGAACAATCACCTGGGAAATTAGAGCAGCATTGTCTACCTAGTTTGTCCTCCAGCATTTTTAACCTGCAATGAAAAGGTGATAGTCATAGTCTATCCTAATGAAAAACTAATGGCATCCTAGGTTAAATCATAAAATGTTATAATCAGGACAACAGGAAAAACAAAAGGTTTCCCTCTCCAACTGGTGGCTGCCTCAAATGGTTTATCCTGCCTTTGTCCCTGTGTGGGTAGTTCCATAACACAAAATAAAGGCAGGACTGGTTCTGCTTCAAAAAGGGCAATGGACAGTACATCACTGTTGCACACTAGGGCATACCCTCAGTTCAGAACAACTCTATGAAGAAGTACAAATCAGGAAAGTGTTTGCAGGAGGAGAAGTACAGAAAAGGAGAATTATATATGCTGGGACTTAGCTGTGCTGAAGATTGAAGCTCTAAACTCACAGTGTGTTTGAATGAGAACAGTCTACAGATATATTTATTCACAGTGAATAGATATTTAAAAAGGGATCTTAGTGTCATTTCTGTCAGTTCTGTTCCAGCTAAACAAGAGCAAGGAGGTATATGAGCACTGAATCACTTACAGGGAGGCCTGTTTTCCTCCTTCTCCAAGGGTAATACAAATTTGGAAGTCAGATTCTGTAGCACTCAGGAAGAAACTACTGCCAACTGTTTGGGCTCCTGTAACAACTTGACAGAGATAGGGTTAGATGTCTAGACATTCTTCATGCTTTTACTTGCATCAAGATAGCTTGATTAAAAAGTACAAGACATCTGTTTTGTTTATTTTCATTTTCAGATATCCTTGTAACCCCTCTGACTTTTCACCTTTTTCTGGAGCACCACACAAGGACTGATTTTGTGTCAATGCCATCATTAGCCAAACTTTCTGAACGTGCATGAGTTCTGGCATTTCTGTATACTTTTGAGGTGCTTCTTGTTGTTCGGTTTTTTTTAATGTCATACAACACATAAAGAACCTTCTGTTCTCCTGAAGATCTTTTCAAAACCCTTCTTTTCAGCTTTGGTATAACTGTTTCATAGATGGAGAGAGATTTAAATAGTCATTCTGATGCAGAATACTCATTTAACATGTTGCAGCTGATCCTGGTGGAGTGCTGTGTACAACTTAAGTATCAACAGTGGGGTTTCAACAGAGCTCAGAGTTGCTGCAAATTTCAGTTCTTGGCAAGAATGTCACTTTTGTATGTGCCAAGTGTCTGTTATTTAACCAAGCAGAGGATATTGAGTTACTGTAGCAGAAGCGAGATGTATGATTCATGTTTGCATATCCTTTCAAAACAGAAACAAAGAGATTTCACTTTTAACTCATCATGCTTCTCTTGCTAGCCTTTTACTATTCACATTGCCATAATTTGGTAATAAAAATACAATATTAAGTATTGATTCAGTTATTGAGATGGATAGCAGAGCATGCTGTCAGGTAGTAAACTAAATTAGGTAGGACCAAAACCTGCAGCAGCACAATATGCTTTTAAAAGTTGTTGAGTGGTACTCTGTGTCTCTATCATATGCAGTTTATTTTGATTAAGAGTTTAAGAAAAATAATATTTACAAAGCAATAATGATTTTAAATAAAAAGTTTTATTTTAGGCACTTATGCTGGTTTTGGTAGCAATGAGTTTTTAAATTCTTAGGGTTGGTTTGGGGTTTTTCTGATACTCCCTCTTCCTTTTCAAGAGATATATTTGGGGGCAATTTGGATTTGATGCTGTTCCTTTAACATTTGATCTTAAGACTGTGGTCACTGTCAGAACAGATCAGATCAGTGCCCTGTTTAACCCAGTTTTGTCAGTGTGCCACTGACCACCACTGACTGCAGCCATAACCAGGGCAGCATGTGCTCCCATCTGTGTCAGCCCCCTCTGAGATATCCAGCAATTCACCTGGCCGCTGCTGCCTGCCTGCTCTGCTTGCTTCCAGCTATTGGTCCAATGATGTTTACAAGCTTCTTAGGACATGGTGAAGTTTTCTAGAGAATGCTAACCAGATTTTCCTGATTCAACTTCCCTAGATGAGAATAGCGTTATAATGAAGTGGATATACAGATAATTAACTTAAGGAAGGAGATTAGATTTTCTGTAAGAAAACTGGTCTGAAAAGAGACTTTAGAATATGATTCCTTTTCAGTTCTAGATTAATTTTTAGAGGTGGCAACTGACAGGAATCCAACATACGTATCTCTGGATAAAAGGATGGACTGTAATATAATGACCTTGTCGTGCCTGCTCTGTGACCTTTCCCCACCAATGATGTGTACATGCAGAAATAAGTGTGGCCCTTGCTTTGAATCCCTGGTATCTTTGTGTGGTTTCTGTGCTGCCTTGGCAGGTGCCAGTACATGTCACACATGAATAGGTCCTGGACATGTGGATACATGACACTGCCATGGACCACAGAATCCTATCAAAAAGTAACATGTACAGTCTCTTCACTTCATTTGTAGCTATTCTACATTCATTTTTTACTACTTTCAACTGAGGGCCCAAAGATACTGGAAGGATTATGAGTAGTTCAACAAGGTGAAAAGAGTGCTTGTCTTAGGTCTGTGTGTCTTAGGTGTGACAGCATTTCCAGCACTTTGTTGAGAATGCTTTTTCTTCTTTTTTTTTTTTTTTTTTTTTAAAGAAACAGTACTGAGTAATTTGAAACTCCTGGATAATTGTAAATGAAAATGTAAATAACTTAAAATAGGTAAACCGTTGTGACCAGATAACAGCATTTATTTTGCATTTTGTCAAAACTTTGCAGTACTTAACATTGGACTTTATAAATCACATTATCTTCCTGCTTAGCAAGAGGTTTTGGTTCCAGAAATGTTTGTTGATAACCTTTGGGTCTAAATAATAGGATAAGAAACATAATGAAAACAGTTTGGCACAGTTTCCATATTTTATTTCAGGTGAGATCACATGATGCCAAACTGGTGTAGGGGAATTGAAGTGGTCAGATTTTACCCACTGTACTGCACAGCTTCTGGGAGTCAGGTGTCCAGTTTGGTTGAAATAGGCAGCATTTTGTTTTCTGTATACAATTTACAAGTGAGAGAGTCATGAGGTTGCATAAAAGCTTCTTATTAATTCTTCTATGCCCAGAGATTTAGGCTAAAAAAATCTATTAATTGATGTTACCCTTCTACAGTGAGGCAATCCTAATGGTTAAATACTTTTTAAAGAAATTTAGAGTCTGTATTTTTTACTTCAAAATAGGAAAAAGTAAATCTGTAAGTAGAATGACTGCAGACATTCATTTTGCATTAAGGTTTCCAATATTTTTTTCTAGTTTAAAGTTTTGTCATCATTTCTGGTTGATAATATGTGCAAAAAAATCATCTGTTATTTTTAACTTCTTGACATAGTTTGAAATAAAATTGAGATCTATACTTATTTTCTGGGATTGTGGACAATTATAAATGGATAAAGAAAAAAACCAAAGAATTCCAACTTATTATGTACCTAGATGTAAGTTGAGTGGGTTATGGTAAGGCATAAGTGAATGGTAAAGTTTGCATTTTGGCAATGCCAAAGGAAATTATAGTTGGGTTTGTTGTCTAACTAAATTGAAATATATATGTTTGCTTTTTTGCATTCCTGCTGTGAGAAGATTTTTTTTACCAAACTTGGGAATTTTTTTTTTACTTCATTTTAGGGGTCTTCTTCAGGTTCTTTGTCATTTTATCATAATATTCAGTATAGTAATATAGTTCCTGAAAATAGATTTTCAGTGTGCAAGAAGTAAAGATCTAATTTGAATTTATGTCCTTGAATCTGTTGTGGACTGTATCTGTCATGCAACCGTAAAACATAATTTTATTTTTCTTGAATACATCACTTTAGGAGACAACAATTAATTATATATGTCAGCAGTGAGATGTTTGGGTTCCTTTAGAGGAAGAAGAGGCATTGTTTTGGTGATCAGAGCTGCAGAGGTAAAAAGAAAAGTATGGGAAAATAGTTTCAATAATGCATAACATTGAAGAACTGAAGAAAACAAAGGAGACAAGAGTTGAACGAAAAAAAAAATTGATAAAGAAAAACAGCAGATGGGGATTTTGGGGAAACCAAAGAAGTAGCAAAAATAACCATGCTTTGTTTTCATGTGCTGCTTGGCCTTAAAGCTTTGTTAGGCTAAAGTGTCCTTTTTATCAGAGCAGTGGGTGTTGCAGAGATTATTTCATTGGTGAGTCTGTGTAAAGATGAATGTGCTTCTGTTTCCCTCTGCTGATTAGCACAGTCCCAAATGGCAAGTGTGATAAACCTTGGTCTTTTGATGCCCCTTTTTTCCCTTCAATTCAAAGACTTTGAGATCACAGGGTAATTTTTATTCCCTAACTAGACACTGGTATTTTCTCCTGAATTCTTCATAAATCAGACTTTTAAAATACTTAAGACAGCATCCTTACATTTCCTGTTTCCATGGAATCTATAGGAGGTTTAAAGTATTCCAGGATGCCCTGCCAGCCCTTAAACCCATTATCAGATTTTCAGTCTCTTGTGTCTCACTTAGATCTTCTGAGGATATTGCATAGCTGTTTTCAGTTGAGCAGCTCTGCATGAGGAGCTCTTAAATGATGCCTTCTAAACTTCCTGTATTCCTTTGATTTCACACTGAGTCTATTTTTTGCATCTTACTGACATTTGTCATTCCCTTGAGGCAAGTGCTACAGCATCTACAACACTCACAGCTAGATAATCACAAGCTTGGACCTGTGACTGCTTCAAATTAAATCTTTTTAAAGAAAAAAAATGAATAAAGTGTTCTCGCAGTGAGTGTGTTGAGATAGCATCGGAGGGAGGGCAGCTGTGCAGTCACTGTGCATAAGGAACATCTTTGCAAAACTCCTGTTTCGCCCTTTCTTTTTTTTTTTTTTTTTTTTTTAAGACAACATTTTTTAAACCCATTTGTCCTTACCTTTTCTTCAACTTGCCTGGAGTGGCTGCAGTGACCACAGGATACCAGTGATCTGACACATCTGCTCTCTTGCCCTGTATGAAAACAAAACATGGGTCATGTTTTAGGCAGGACTTGTGCCGCTGGTTTTAGTGGAACTAGGCTTTGGACCTGAGGGCAGACAAGCAAGAAATCATGGCTAACTGCTTTGGCATAACAAATGGAATAAACCTCCTGGCCAAATAGAATGTGGTTAACTTCAAATGTGGTTAACTTATAATGCTGATGCTATTTATTTATTTATTTATTTATTTATTTATTTATTTATTTATTTATTTATTTATTTTTAAACATACCACTTTTTAATGCAATTACTGGAAAAGTTTTTGTTTTAGGAACCCTTTTCTGCAGCATGTATTTCAAGTGTACCCTTGTGAGATGCAAGTTGATCTACCATTAAAATGCTTGATTATTATGCAGTGCTAAAGCATAACAACATAGTTTCTGTGCAGGGATGTAATAGTTCTGTTTGTTTCGTTTAAAATGTTCATTTATAATTTAAAAGGAGGATAAAGCATAGCACATAAAGAATGCAGGGGAACAGAGTGTAAGAAAGAAGTGATTAGAGTCTATAATTCTAGGGCCAGAGGGTGGAGATTTGACTTCTGGAAAAGCAGGCAAACTGCAGTTTGGGGTGATGCTAGTAGGGAAAGAGCTATGACAAAAGCAATTTGTTATGAAATATGGAAAGGCTATGCTAGACAGCCTGTAATTATGAGCCAGTTTCCCTGTTTGGCAGCAGTACTCCCTGAAAATTGCTGCATCCCTCGTTTCTTGCCAGGCTATGGCACACCAGCTCTCTCAGGTGTGCTGGCAGACATGTTGTGGCCCCACACTGTGAACCACAGTTCAGTTCCACTAAGCAGTCACTCAACATATTTTTTAGGAAGGACACAAGAGGGGATTTGTTAGATTAGGTTTCCTGAGCCTGTATCACGGTGTGGTCCCACAAACTACTGTGCTGGCACAACTGTGGCTGCAACGAGAGCAGGCACTGGGAGGAAGTAGCAGTTTAACAGTCGCTGCACAAGCTCTGTAGCTGTTGAGCTGAAGTGTAGATATTTGGTACTTTAGTGTCAGGATGGCCTGAAGTGTCCAGAATTCCATATTACAGACTATTTCCAAAACCCTTTTAAGCTTCAGTCGCGGCAGGTTGCCAGGCTTACTGTTGGCTGCCTTTTGGTGTGAAGTCTGGTTGTATGAGCAAGCACAGATTTACAAAGAGAAAAATTAAGGTTTCCATCCCTTCCATCTTTGGCTTCCACTCACTCACCCCATTCCTTCTGCCATGCCAGTGTCTGTGTTAGGGGCCAGGCTGCCTGGGCAGCACGATCAGGGCTGCCATGGCATCTCAGGGACTGGCACCCGCAAGCTTGGCCCGGCCAGGGGGCAGCAGGAGGGCTCAGTCTGGCCACCAGGCCATGACAGCTTCTTCCTGATGTGTTTTGGATGCTTCTTGTGCTGCCTTTGTAGCAAGCTGCAGCCATATAGTATACAGGAGATCTGAAATCTGATTGTGTCTATAGATGTTGTTTTAGTTTTTTCCTTATCAGCATTTTTGGGACAGCGTAGTTAAGTTGTCCCAACAGTCTCTGGATTGATTCCCACCATTTCTGAGAAGGGTCATTTTCTTGTTTGTGTGAGCCTTATTGCTGACACTTTACCAGGATAACGCTATATTTGTTCTAAGTGTGTAAATGCATTGACTATGACCCAGCATTCAGCAGGAAACCCCTGAAGAACATGCAACAGTCTGCTGGTGTGCTTTTGGAACTCTGTAGTCTAGTAGCCACAGATTTTGTCAGATGAGTAGTTTTGCTGCTAAGTTACGCTCTTGGGATAAGGACAAATATTTGTATATAGGGTCCCTTTACACTAAATACTGTCCAAGCAGTAAATTGCCTGCCAAGTGTGAACAAAAGTTCTCTTACTCTTCAGTAGAATCAATTTTGAATTGCACCGAAGCAAATGAAAGCAAAGCTGAAGCAAAATCAGAGCCAGGGCTTTTTGAGTAAATCCATACTCTTAAAGAATAAGAAAGACAGCAGAACAGGAAAAGGATAACTGTAATTAAATAATATTAAAACATTTTTAAATATGTATGTTCTCATTGTCTTATGCTATAATAGGCTTTACAGATTGGTAGAGCCTTTTTGAACATGGAAACTTGAAGGAATGTTCACTTAGGAGAAGTGAAATCCAACCCTTTTGGAGCCAGTGGAAGTCAAGTCATTTAATACAGTAGGGTCAGGTTTCTACTGTTTATAATGACCTACTGTATGTTTGGACACTCTCTAAGTACAGGAATTAGCCTTCGCTGCTTAAATGGTTTTAATACTTATAAAGATCAAGTGCAATCATTCTGCAGGTCTTGGTGTGTGGTGAATGTTCATTTTGTTTCCTAAATTATAGTGTTTTCTGGTAACCAGCTGGTGAAGACAGCAATAGGACAAACCAATTCAAAGCAACAATGTGACTGTCTCCAGCACAGCTTTTTCTTATTTTTTATATTTTTTCTTTCATTTTTGTGGAAGATAGTTGTCTACGGATAATCTTTCTTACTGTGTTGAGCACAAACACCAAATTCAAATTTGAGCTGGGACACTATCACATCTCTTTAGTTTATGTCCTTTTACAGCCAGTCTTTCAGAGTAAATTGACTTTAAATCAGGAAAAACCTCTCTCAGTACTCAAAATGGAAACTGTAAAAAATCTTCATGAGGGAGTAAAATACCTGAAAAGTAACTCTTAAATGGCAAAGGGATTTAGCAGTTTTAGATCATCATTAAAACCATGGAATTGCATGTGGATTGGTACAACTGTGTTTAGAAAGCTGACAGAGTTGGCTTTTGGCAAAATTATGCCTTGCAGGGTTTAAAGTCCACTGCCCAATGATCTTGCCTGCATTTGTCATTAACTTGGGCTTTCCTGTAGTCAAATCCCTCAGTGATGTGCTTCATTTCCTTCATACTATTTTTCCAATTTCCCTTTTTTTTTTGTCAAGTGAGCAGTTTTACTGCATCTCAGATGTAATTTCTACATGTATTGCCTGAATTGCCAACTTTAATTTCACTTGACTGTCTCTTTGATATAATTTTTTTCTACACCAAAATTGTTTTTATAATTCCAGATGGGTAATTATGGGCTAGATGGTAATACTTTGGCGGAGGCAGAAGTAGGTGGTGTGTAGTGAGAAGGGATTTGAAAAATGCTGTAGGGATTGCCAGGGAAATAGAGAAAAGCAGAATCTTATGACAAGAAGTTTCTATGCCTTTAGCTTTAATTCAAATACATAAATTGCTATATGTCTTTTTTTTTTTTTAATGTGAAATAGTACAGTTGAAAATACAGCAGTGATGTATACAAGAGAAAGAAAAAATGGCCTAGCATTTCCTGAGGGATAGAAAGACTCTTAAGTCTCCCCATTTTCCTAGGTTCTTGTCATCTGTGCACTCCAAATTAAATTGGAATAATAAATAAAAAATCGACCAGATAGCAGGGCAAAGGTTTCTTCTGTAGATCTGTCTTGTTAGCAAATGTTATACTTCTCTGTGGAGATGCTTACTGATTCCTGCTGATTCATTATGGCAGGAGTGGCTCGTTAACTCTTGCCAGAAAGAGGAGTGACAAGTGTGGCTTTCTAGTGAAAAAGAGCAGAAGGGATAAGCCTGACCTCAGTGCAGCAAGGACACACTTTGTTCAGACACTGACACAGGAAGTAGATTTGGATTTTATCAAGCCAAAATTGTGTTTCTAAAATCTCTTCAAGCAGCTGCTCAAACATCCTGATCTAATGAGATACGGGCAGGCAAACTGCTGGTTCAGCTGGAACAGGGAGAGGGCTTGGGCGCTAAACATGGAACAGCGCTTCCAGTTCCGTGCAACGCTTGTCCTCCTTTTGGCAGCTAGCTTGATGGGATCGTTTGACTTTGCATATCGTGGTGATTCATATGGGCTAGGTCTATGGCACAAAGCTTGACTGTATAGAAACTTCGGGAGAGCATAATATGATCTTGCAGAGCAGGAGTACAATTTGTAGGGTTAATTCTGTTAACAGCTTCAGCTTTTGTAGTTGATTGCCTTACATAAAGGTGTGTGTTTATAGGTATGCATATAGTGTATATATATGTAGTGTATATATATATAGATAGATAGATAGATAGATAGATAGATAGATAGATAGATAGATAGATAGATAGATAGATAGTGTGTGTGTATATAATATACCTGTTAGAGTGTACACACACACACACACACACACATATATATGGATCTCAGAGTTCTTACTTTTAGTCTGGAGTTACTTCCACATCGTTTTTTTATAGTTGTGTGCATGATGCACAGTGAAAATGTGTTCTGAAAGGGTACAAAGGAACCTCTCAGCATTGAGTTTATGTCTTGTTCTCGTGCTTTTAGTTGAAAAGGAATTTTTCCTACAACAAAAGGTTTCTGGTTCTCTTGACTGTGATCATTGCCTTGCTTTCATAAGCTCATCAAGGTACTTTTCAACTAATAAGTTTACTGGCCTTTCAAGTACCCTCATATACTCGAGCCTTCTGCTGTCTGTCTGTTGTAACACACATTTCAAATGCTTCAATGGCTGAAATATTTTAAGTAGTGTTTGAGAGTCTAGGCAGTATAGGAGGTTTTTTCCTTATCCTGCAACATAAAGAAGGCTGAACTAAACGGCACAGCAGAAGTACCCTTCATAGATAGTCCTTTTTACAGATAGTCACTGACAAAGTGTAAATTAAATAAAAATTAAGTCAAACCATGATATTTGAACTTTCAAAGTTGTCATTCCATAGGCTGCTTATTGAGACAACAAGTAGGACAGATACTTATTTCAGTGATATACCTGAGTGGCTTTAATCTTAATGTTTCAGCATAGCTTTCAGATGTCATGGCACATTCTGCTATGTTTGAATAGTGTCTGCATAGGTAAGAATTTTACAGTGCAAAAATATTGGTTATTGCTACTCCTGTGCATAGGGGGAGAAGGAGGAAAGTAGTTATTTCAACACATATCTGATGGCTACTACTATTAAAAAGTTTCCATTAGTCCAGCAAATTCCAATGTTCCCCTCTTGTGCTTTCCTTGGTCTCTAATAGAATAGGCTATCAGCAAACAGGCTGTGGAGAGAATGTTATTCAGGTTTCAATTACCCTGTGTGTAGTAACATCACCTAGGAATTAGTTAAATTTTTAATTAAAGTTCATGAAAAGTATTTGTTTAGCTGCATGTAAATACCTAATTAGCACTATACTAAATGGTTTATTTCTCTTCTAAATACGACAATATACCATGGAAATTCCTCTTTTCCTTTACTATGTCACTTGTTTCAGAGCACCTCTTGCACATGTGCATTTCCAGTTACAATAATTCATACACTTTGTACACAGTTTTAATCACTTGAAAGTCTTTTAATTATTAATAAGGTGAAATCCATTGATTTTCTGCAGTTGTTCAAACATGAGTCTGGCCTAATCCTGCCTCAGGCTTGAGGGGCACTGAGATGAGCAGCAAATCCTTGAGCTAAACATTAATTTCATGGGATTTGAAGTGTGTGTATGGAGGAGAAGGCATCTTTTTCCTTTCTATGACCTTTTCTTTTAGCCTTTTCCATTTTCTGATATGCAAACATATATTTCTCATTTGCAAACATCAACTTTGTGATGACACAAATAGGCAAAAAAGGGGTTGTTTGAAAAAAATTCCAGAGAAGGTTATTGCTTATTTAAGTCTACCCAATTTATGTGACTGCACAACTGATGAAAGTAGACCTGTGGTGCAGAAAGCTTTACCACTGAGATGAAGAAGTGGTACAGCTAATAAGCAAACCTGTGAGTGTTCTAGCACATAGATGTGCATAAGATAATGCAGGACTTGTGTGCTGTGTTAATGCACATGGGTATGTGAGGTTTATCCTACGATTAGTGTCAGATTTTCCCTTTTGTGTGAAGAACTCTTTTCACTAAAGCCCCTGGCTCAGCTGCGGATCGGTGGTTTGATGCAATTTTGTCTCAGTTTATTTCTTTGATTGATTTGATCCTCCTTGTTCTTTACATATGACCCTAATTACTAAAACCTGGCATCCATCCATCCTACAGGAGTCAAATAATTTGTTTTAGTCTTTTATCAGTTTAGTTTTGTTTCACCTCAGACTCCCTCATGTCCCTCATTACCATAAGAAGTCTATTCTGTGAGCTCTGCAACCTTGCTGAAGTAACTTTAAAAGAAGAGGGAATAGCATGGTGGTGTGTATATAAAATTGAGCAAACACAGGATGTGGTTAAAAACCCACAACTTATTAATTTAAAAATATGTAATTTGAAGTTGTCCTCAATGCTTTTCTGGGAATCAGTGCCAAACTTGCAAGCTTTACTCCATTGTTTTCAGAATTTTTAGCCCCTGAACAGATCCTTTTTAAATGTTCAAAGTCCCTGATCTCGGGGACTTAATTCTAAAATGATATAAGCATTTCAGCAAGCATCCATGAATATAACAAGTTCAAAGTGGCAAGTATCAGTTGTGCACGGGAAGAGAGTATCCATCTTCTCTGAAGAGAAATACTGTTTTTCACTGCTGCCACTAAAGGGAATCCTCCTTTGGGACCTTGTTAGATGCTTTCATGTGAGGACCATTTGACCCACTTCTGACTAGTGAGCAGGCTTAGAAGGCAGTAGTTGTTGGGGGTATGCCTTTGGCCGATCTCCTCCCCCTCTTTGCAGTGAGAGAAAACCCTCAGTGGAATATATTAGGGATAATAACGGGGTAAAAATGTCACTTAAAGAAGGGTGACGGATGGAGGTCCTAGCTAAAAATAATAATAATAAAAAACCAAAGATCTTCAAAAGGTATCTCTGCTTACTTCAAAGGCTGCATCAAAATAACATCAGATGTCCTTTTTAAAACCATTTTAAAATGAATATTTGTAGAGCTAATATTTGTTTTTAATAACAAATACTATTAGTTACAGAATATCACTTACTATGGACTTTTAAATTAAGCCCAAATTTTCCTTTAACATGATGGAATAGATACATACAATGTCTAGAAGGAAATTGACTGGTTTTTGACTGCCTGTTACCAACAAAGAGAGGAGGAGGAGTGCTTATGAAGGGTGTATCTTTAAGATAACTCAGAACAATATTATTAAAAGAGCAGTTTTATGATAGGGAAACCATCAGCAAAATAATTCACAGTATGTACCTGTAACAGATCCTTTTAATCTGATGTCTAGGACAAAAGAAAAAAACAACCAAAAAAACCTATCAGCCATAATGTTCTGTCTTAGCCCAAATAAAATATCTGTTATCTTTTATTCTTTCTTTTCCAAAATACGATAATTTTGGCAATTTTTTCAATAGGATCATTCCATTGTAAGGCAGCCAGTTTGAAATAGGTAAAATCTGTTTTCTTTTAAGGTATCGATAATCTATTAAGCCTTTTCAGTTTTTTGCATACTGCAGCAGGCCTCCATGCAGGTACCAATATGTTCTTTTTTATGAGATTATTGTATTCGTGTTTTTAGGAAGGCTAGTTCTGATGTATGATTTCCTCTCCAAGCACCTCTAAATATGCAAGACTGGATCACAGTAGTGCATGTGGAAGAGATCAGAAAATAAATAACTTTTGAAAAAATGACTAATGTTAAGCTGTGTATAACTACACAAAGCATGAAATATTCTCCTTTGCTGCCACTGGGGTTCCTCACAAGTTATCTGTCTGACTCTGTACAGAACAAAGTAATAACTGGATTAAGAGAGAAGTCTAAGAAGCCAATTAAATTGCGGTGACAAGTAGAAAACAAGCAAGAGGGAACGCTCCTTACAAACCAGAAAATTTCTGCTACAGCTTTGTATTTGGAAGTCCACTTAATTGGTGGATCTTTAAATGGTTTTTCAAAGTTTCTATTGTGTCTTTGAAAAGAAACTGGAGACCAACAGATGAATGTCTGTAAGAAAAATTCTTCCCCATCATCTTTTGAATGCTTGTCAGTACCTTTCAAATAAGGCAATGGCTGAGAAACCAACCCAAAGGGGTAAAACCAGAATACAGAGGCAACGTTAGGCCTGAGGAATCCAACAGGATGTAAGATGAAGACATCTGTAGCTGAATAAAGACGCCGCCTTTAGGAGATTATCCTGAAAATGATTGCAGCTGCCACCAGAGAGCAGAAGTGCCAGATGCTGCGGTACCCGGGGGAACCGGCTCTGTGCGATGAGTTGTGGGAGACAAGAGGGTTAGAGGAACAGGCATCCTTCTCCAGATCTTACAATGAAACAATCAGGCTGTGACAGCCTTTGTCACCAGCAAGGGAAGATTTGCTATAGGCCTCTTGCCATCAATTATCTTGTTGTTGTTGTTGTATTTTGGCATTTAGAGTTGTGACTTGTGGGAAATAACTACGGTGGTACTTTGTATGGACGGTAAAAGGTCCTTGAATAGATTTTGAACTGAAAATGTGTGTTGTTCCAAAAAGTGGAAGGATTTTTAACTTGCTAATTATATGTTTAATGCCTTTGAAGGCAAAGGAGCAGCCTTTTTATAACAGAGGTGGCGTATCATGGCAAGAAAAATGAATATATTTGTTTCATTAATTAAGTATAACACTGTTCACTTTAAAAGGAGTATGAAGGTGTATCTGCTCTGTGTAACATTATAAGTAAGATCAGGTAAAGCTGAAAATGCTCTTCAGCAGTGGAGAAATGGAGAAGCCAAAGATAACTTCTACATGCAGGAACTGTCTCCTGAGAGAGAGTGCAATTCCAGGATTGTTACAGCAAAGTTAAGGCCAGGTTTTCAAATTGCTTTTTTTTTTCCCCTCTTCAAATCCCTCATAGTAATCTGTTTATTTTAAATGAAACAAATAGCATAGTAGCAAGTTATCCCAGTCAATTTATTAACGTTACAAAAATACTCTAAATATCATTGCTATGGTGAAGAAACAGATGATTTTTCTCATTACTTCCTCAAATCTTTGAAGAAAAGGTGTTTATTATAGTCTTTGTCTTCTTGTAAATATCTTTTTCACCTCTTTACTAGCTGGCACTTAGAAACTGAAGTTTAATGTTTGTTTATTGTGGTGAGTATTTAATTTGTTGCATTTGAATCCGTTTCACTTCTTTTTATTGTTCTCTGCTAAGTCTCTAAAAGCAAAGAAACAAAGAAACAAAATCCAAACGCCCTCAAGTGTGAAGAAAGGCTTGAAAATGTGAACCCAGAGGCATAGAAAAGACAATGTTTTATTAATTTTCATCTGTGTCATGTATGGAACTTTAATGTATAATGTCTAATTTCACAATTTTCAAACAAATACTGTGATTTCAAACAAATTCTGGCCAGAGTTTAATGATTTTTTTTGGAATGCTAACATTGACAGCAAAGCATTTGTTAGTAAAGAGGTTTTTCTTAGCTAACTTATATAACCAGAATGTTCAAAATTCCTTTGATAGTAGTTCTTAAATCTGAATTTCCACAGGAGTAAGTGTAAATCATTCTTGGTCGTGAAAATGGCAGTGGCAAAAGCCTAAATGTCTTACTTTTAACTCAATTATTTCATTAATATAAGGAATCTTTCTCATAAACTGACAAAACGTGTTTTTTTCCTGGACATATATTTGTTTTTCAGCTCAGTGTATTTGTACATGGTTACATATATTTCCTCAGTGCTGTGTATTTATGTTCCCACACAGGAATGGCTCTCATGAATGGCTTGTAAAATGATTCACCCTACTTGAAACATTTTTGAGACCACAACACCTTTTTCCAGCTGTACAAAACTGGGGAGCTTAGAACCAGAAAGTGTGAATCAGTGCTTTCAGATTTATACCAGCATTTTTTTAATTGTGGAGCAATTGAAAGAAGTTTTATGAAGATGTTATTTAGAAATTCCAAGTGATACCAAATTATTTAGATCTTTTTGTAGTCTGTTTTTAATACACTTTATATTAAAGGCAAAGTTTAGAGATAACTGAAAAGTTTGATTTTTTTTTTTCTCCTTTGTCAGTTGTACACCCCCTATTTATATTGGTATCAAACCTTGATTCTGGTGTTACTAATTGCTTCTCTATTACTGTGTTCACATCAATTATTTTACCACACAGGCACTTAATTATGCCATAAGTAACTCTTTGCTGGCTTGTTCAACTCACTCAGCATGTTGAGCTCCTGATTTTGATATCTATCTCAGAGTTCACCACATGTCATGTCTCTTATAGACAGAGTGTATAGAAGATAACCCATATGTCAGATAATAACATCAGCATCCTCTCCTGTTGACCTCACCCTTTGACCCCACAATGGATAGATTGCTGTCTTGCACAGTCACAGTTGCTAAAGTGTTCTGTCCACTGCCTATTAGGATGGATGTCCTGAATTTTCCAACATATACAAAATACTTCAGCCAATCAGCAGGAGGCTATTATGCCATTTGTCTTCATCCTGCCAACTCCATTTTATGTTGTGAAGGAACCAAGGAAAACGGAAAAGCTTTTCTGGTGAAAGTCATGTTATAATTCTGCAGGAGCTAAAGGATGAGGATTTTCTTCTCTGTTCTATGAGTGGTAATTAGTTGAACATACTGATGGTAGGTATCAACCATTAGACTTTAATGGGATAAAAACAAGAAACAGGTTTGTGTGTCAATCATATTCTCCTAAATGTAGTCTGGAAATTGTAAAAAGGAAAAATCACAATTCAGTCTTATTTGCATAGAGTTTGAGAAAGGCTTCATGCTTTTAATCTGTTCTATTTTAACATTGAAGTTAATTACATAGATTGCATTCTGCTCAGTAATACATGGATCATATTCTGTTCAATGATACACAAATTTGAACTTAGTCATTTCTGAGTGGATACACATAGCTAAGAAGAAAGTATTTTTGTGCATTTTCTGTAGACTGTTTTTATTAGACATTTTGGAAGAATAAACACAGGGTTTCACAATTCAGAAAAAGTTGTCCAACTCTCCAGTGAAAATATTTATATAAACATTCTATAAATGATGCTGGCCTTAAATTATTTTATAGTTATCCTGACATCCATCTCAGAAGCAAATGAGATGTCAATGCCATTCACCTGTAGATGCGTTAAGACCTCAATAGTTTGTAGCAGTTTCTGTCCAGAGCCTTGTTCATGATAAGAAGCTTCTGAATGAGCTTTAGGAGCAATTTTAACAAGACTGTACTGCAGCAGAGAGTATTTGAGCTGACAGAAATCTGAATTTGCTTTGATTATACTCTATCACCAAAGAAGAATAAAAGTTTCTTTTCAAAGAGCAGAAGGCAGCATTTTGAACTACAGCAAGCCCAAGTTTCCTGATGCCGTTTTCAAACAATGTCTGTTCTCTATTTTCTGGTCTTCAAATTTGTTCCATTCACGTGTGTTTCTTAGCTAATTACAAAGTCTGCCAATACTCTCTTGAGGCAATTCTGGACTTTGGAGTTACATTTCTATATACTGCAAAGTCTTTGTCGTGCCACCTACTACAGCTTTGTAAGGCTGTCTATGTTAGAGCTGCCAAAAGTAATGTGGACTTGTTATCTGTCGGTTTAATGTGTTGTTAATCTAAACTCTTCTCAGCCTTAGCTGTCTGCTTTGAGCCTTGGTAGGTCTTCTGGGAGGCTGTATCAGGAGGCCCTCCGAGTGTCTCAGCAACTGTTTTGTGGCTGCATCCACCCGTTCTGTCTCACGTGAGTCAGCAATAGCTCATGAGTATTTGCACCAGAAACTGATAGCTCTCACAAACACATGGGCGTCTGACCTGTATTGATCTTTAGAAAGAGATTATTGACCAAAGATAAAAATGTTGTCTCTGCGGAGAGATGTGCAAGTAAAATCTTGCCACGGACGCAAAACCCAGCTAATCCCTGAGTAGATAAGCACTTCTGCACAACTGTAATCTTTCTGATACCTCCCCCCCCACCTCCTCTCCAGCATTCCTAACTAAGCAATGATTTAGATCAGTTTCTCAGGACAACACTAAGTGGAATGGAATCAATGTTAGGAAGTAAGGGCAGAACTAGAAAACCTCTGCTGGTTTGCTCCCCGTCTCATTACCTATGAAAGATTGTTCCCTATTGTATATTTTCTGGCGTTTGTCTGTTCTGCTCTTAAAAGTTTCAGGGCCTCGGTTTCCACTACATCCCATGAGAGACTGGCCTAATGTATCTTCCTGTCAGGAATTTTGATCGGTCTTCTTTCTTCTTCCTTCTTCTCAAGACTTTTTTTTCCCCTTTCCTTTTTTCCCCCCTGTCACCTTTAGTTATGTTACAATAGAGGCAGTTACTTTTGAACGTGTTTTATAATGAACAGGTGAGCTTTTCATTTATAGCATATACTTAGAGCTTTATTTGTATTTGCAACTTTCAAATCATAATTTTAAAGATGTTTTTATAATTATTTTACAGGTGACAAATATTTTTGGACATCTTATTTATCAAATTTATCAAGTTTGACAGTATGTTTTTTGCCCTAAAAACTGTTAAGAAAATAACAAGTTTGTTAGTGGTGCCCTAGCACAGCAGTACAAAGATTTATAGCCATCTGGCTTTGCCTCTTGACACATCTCAGTGTAACAAAAACTGTGTTAGCCATTTCTGTTGACATTTCTTCCAGTTTATATCTAAAATTTTGTGTATTAATGTGGTTAAGATGGCTTTTCATCCTCTTATGCCTACTTATTTTAGATTATTTCCTGCGCAGTAAGTTACTCACTATTAAATCTGAATCTTTTTTCTTTACATTTGTAGGAATCATTCATTACTCTGTTTTTTTTTTCTATCTTAAGTGGCAAATCCAAATTTTCAAAGAATATGTGATTTCTTTGGCTTCCCTTTGAATTCCCTGTTAAAGAAATTGGAAAAACTATAAATATCTTATTGTTGAAAAAGTATTTAATGGAGAGGCATTTAAAATTGTTTGTGTAATAATGCAAGCACTAGAAAGCTTAGGTTTTACAAAGTATTTCTAGCAATGGAAGTAGCAGCAAAGTGGTTGCCATAATTCTTAACCTAGTTAATTGAAGTAATCAACAAGCAAGGCCTTGTGTTTTTCAACAGCAAAGAATTTTTGTTTTGGTCTTTAGAAGGTGTGGGTTTAGTTGTTATTAAAGTTTTGCAGTTTAAAATTGGTCAACAGAACTTAGATTTCCATACTTCATCCCTTTGAGTATATATAGTGGTAGCAGTATTACCCTGACAGTACTGTTAGGGGATTTTTATTCCAGAAACCAGTTTGAAGTCATGCATCTCCATGTTAGTGGCTGAATGTTGCATGCTGCAAATCCCCAAAATCCATTACTTTATACACATTCAAATTGTTTATAATCTCAACACTGCAGGTTTTGCATCAGTCAACTGCCAGGAAAACATAATTTCAGTAAATGTGAAGTTGTTTGTGAAAATGAGACATTCTTAGATATTACATCTCCTATCCACTCCTATCCATTTCCAGGGAAAATGCAAGATCTGCCTTTCCTAAACCTAATTTAATGTAAAGAAGGAAGAACTGGCCTAAATAATTGAGTCTGGTTATATGCCTCTCTCATTAGTATTTTCCTACCATGTAAATATTTCCTTGGAGCTATTTGCACTTGTGCTCTAACTGTTGCTATAGGAGAGAAGAGCCCTGTGGGCATCCCTGTGGCCAGTGAGGTGATAAAAATTCCATGTTTGGATGCCTTGAACCACTCACTGCCACAGAGAAAATGTATTTTCAATGGCACATCTTGTAATCATAATCTGATGGAGGAACAAGCCTAATTGTGCATAGAGGAATAATTTTTCTTTTAAACGGAGATACAAATTCTGCTTTCCTTGCTAGTCAAGATACTGGCAAAGTAAGAATATTCATAAAGACTGAAGAGAATGTAACAATATAAACAGTATCTGTCCCATCTTGCCAATGTTGTGTTCATGCAGGTCCTCCACGTTACTTGTACAGAAGTGGAGGGAAACTGGTGTCTTACTGCTATTTGGACTATCTTGTGATTTTTCTCATAATTTTCTACCATTAAACATAATAACTCAAAGTGAGACCAGAATACCAAAAGCTGAAAGACACAATAAAGGTTCCTTGTAGAGTTCTGCCACTGACTTCAATAGGAGTAAAAGAGGCCATAAACATTTAATTTGAAGTCACTAGAGGCTTATAAAGGCCACTCAGATTTTAAATAGCTTGATTCAATTTGCTAGTGCAATTTGGTATTTTGGTTCCGACCATTTCTTCTCATGTATCCTGGTAAAAGTCAGCTGTTAATTTCTCAGGGTCTATTAATGTACATATCCATGTCACTAACTGTACAGTGTACAGAATCTAATTCATTGTGCCAAAGCCATTCCAAGTTTCATGCTTAAAGGTGAATTTCTATCCTTTGGTTAATGAAAACCACTTTTTTTTCCTTTGTGAATTTGCTTATTTTGTTTTTTTATCTCTGAGATGATCCTTTCCAAATGTCATTGTGCTGTGTGAAGGTCCTGGATTCATTAAAAATGTACCGTTGAGAGCTGGTAGGTATTTTACAAATGTTCTACTTGTTTCCAGATGACCAAGAAACCTGGGCAGGCAGCTTATCAGTCAGATATTTGTAAAACAGTCAGCTAGGCAGTTCTTACTAAAACAGTAATTTAAATAGTTGAGGGTTTGGGAAGTTTTTTCTTGCCCTTTGTGCAAGTATTTTCGCTTAAATAACGAAGCAGTCCATGGAGCAAAAGAAGGAAAATAATGATAAATAAACCCTGTGGTCTATCAGAAAATCCAACTGAGTGTCTAAGATGTGTTCCTTGCATTTGTATATGCATATGCTGAATTATGAAGTGTTTTATTTTCTAAAAAATATCACATTTTGCAAATAGTAGATGACCCACAAAATACACAGCTCTGCTTGTCTTAGAAAATATTAGAACTGCAAAGAGAATTCTGCCAAAGCAGTTACCTCAAATCTCTGCAAGAACATAAAAAATACAGGATGTTAAATTTAGGAAATATTAAATTTCTCCAAATTCACATAGTGAAATCATTAGTTTGTCTTTCATTTGTACAAATCACCCTCCGGTGGCTTATGGGCACCATTGTGGGGCACTGGGTCAGTATTACTGCCAAAGGAAAATATTCAGCAGCTAGAACACTGACTTCCATAGCTGTGGTGCCCTCAGGGTGCTTTGAGAGATTTCACATTGAAGTATTTTCTTAGCCCCTCCCTGCTGAGTGTGTGAGAGCTGATGAGATCACAGCTTGATATCAGATAACTGCAGGCCAAATATTCTCTAAGAAGATAAATAACCCAGCTATATAGGTCGCTGGAAGAAAGCCCCACTCTCTAAATCCAATGAAGGCAAGGTTTCACCTTATAGGTATGTAAGCAATCAATTCACTGTCAAGATCTATTACAAGAAAAAAAAAACAAAGAAAGGTTGTTTTATTTGAAAATGTGCTTGCTTTTCTCCAGTTGCTGGTGAAACTTTGCTACAGTGTTTTTGAACAGGTTCTTAATGTGTTAAAAGTAGATTATAATTAAGCTCAATAATTAGTCAAGTAATAAATATTCAACGAGCAGACCATCATAAAGGCCTGATTAGTCTGTGCATAAATATATATGCATAAACTACAGCCCTTCTGCCCTTTTATACAAATTAGGATACTTGCATTCAGATAATCAGAATGTTTTACATTTTTTGACACATGAAAGAACAAATCGAATCATAGAGGGAAAATGCAGTATGTATGGTATGTATGGTACTTTCAATATATAGATTGAAAAGACCTTGGGACTGTCATTTAAGGAAAGCAAAATCTTCCACGGTGTTCATTTACAATAAAAACGTAGGACTTTATTTTCATTCACTGCCTGTCTCACAATATTAATTTTGTTAAGACTCAGACTTCTTTATGATTATAAAATCAATTACAGTAAGACTGCCCCTATATAGATAATTTTTTTCCCTTCCACTATTGTCTCCGACAAGCAAACACAAATGCGTCTGAAGTCCTGAAAGAAACAAAACAGTGAAAGCAATGATTTGCAAAACTTTATCTCAATATTAGCCTTCTGCAAAGTGAAGGGGTTTGTCAAACAGCCTTTTGACAAACTTCCACTGTGCATTCAGGTTTTTTTTTATTTAAAAGTTTTCCAAAACCTTTTTGGTAAAGCAAGCAGTTACAGATTTTTGCTCAGAGCATAAGATGACACCTCAAGTGAAATGAAGCAGTGATCTGGAATAGGCACCAGTCACCAGTGAAATTACAGTGTCCTGCCCTCAATGACAGTTTTTCATCCCTGCAAAGAAAGTGAGATCCCAGGGAAAGTTCTCAGTTCTTCAGCCACCTCCAATGAGTCACAAGTGGTCTGTGATCATTTTTCAACAGACACAGTGCAGTTCCTTGCCACTATAAGCCTTAAATGAAGCAGCAAATAAAAATGTACACTAAGGAATTAGGAAAACTGGGATGTCTCCTAAGAAGCTGGGGCAACCTTGAATGTTAATTAAGGATGTAAATATTGTAAAATGCTGTGTAGAAAAAAGGCCATGGCACAAGTAGTTCCAGAGAAACTTGATTTTTTTTTAACTGAATATCCTTCTGTCCTTAAGGTTACAGTAAAACTCTTACATTAACAACTTTATTTCATAAATTTAATTGACACTTGCAGTACAGATAAAATCTCAGGTCTTGAACTTTAAAGCTGAGCTAAGACCTCAGTGGATGCATTTGATTTAAGATTCCAGGGTTTCGACATAAATGTTTCCTAATCCTTTATGCTGCACTATAATTTGTTGCCAGGTTTTGTTTCGATCAGTTTATGTGTTTCACTAAATCCTAAGTTTTCAAATTTATTTTGGGTCAGAGGAGCTTTGGAGATTCATGTTTTGTTTTGCTTTTATTAATAAGGCACAGAACAACTGAAAAGGCATATTTTTAATTGATTACTTTGCCAGCAGACAGAGTAATAGCACATGGCAGTGAACTTTTCCCTTGGTTTGACTGTTACATTTTGTGCAGATTTTGTAAGCAGTTAGCGCTTAGATTTGTACAAAATCTGACTATCCAGTAATCTTCAAGGCCTGCCAAGAGCAGATGAGAACTAATAAAACAGAAAAAGAAGGCAAGAGTCTGAGTAATGAAGAGTGTCTGAGGCAAGAAATAAGGCAATCTTGTGATCTATTTTTAAAGTATATATTATATTCTCTCTGCTTTATTGCCGCTCCCCCTCTGCTTCCAATTTGCTTGTGCTCTGAGCAGGGATGCGGGAGGGGATTACTTCTCACAATGGAGAAGCACAATGGTGCCTCTAGAACAGAGCAAAGATCTTTTTTTTTTTGTATTTTTCTCCCTCCATTCACATTACCAAAGGCTGGGGCTTTTTTTCTTCTTCTTCATGATTGATGTTGTCATAACCAAAGTTAAATGTTTATCCTTTGACAATCGGCTGATAAGAATGTGCCTCTAAAACTGCTAGACTGCATTTGTGGAGTACACGTGAAAATTATATAGTATCTAGTTAGCATTGCTAATCAATATATAATACATATCCTTCAGCTAATCTTTTTGAGCAATTAAAGCAAATTCAAAAGAGAGATTATCATGTGTAAACAATGACAGCTTAGATATCTTGCCTACTGGCCTAAGGTCTCACCACAGATCCTGCAGAGTTTACCTTCTGTATCAGTAGTTAATTAAGGTGAAACATGAGGTAATTAGGGCTAATCCCAGTGCTATCCTGCTGGCCTATTGCCTCTCAGGCCATGCCCTAAACCAAAGCATTTTCGCAGCTTGTGAAATGTTGCCATTTTCAGAGCAGATTTTAAAAATTGATGCCCATGTTTATTGCAGACAGTATTCCTAATCCTTTAAGGGAGCTGCACTGAACACCGTCCAAGAAGAGAGATGGAAAGGATGGCTTCATTTATTTTTCCACGGGTTTGAAAACTGCACTGTTGATACAATTTTATACTAGGACATTCCTTGTAATTGACAAGGGATTAGGGGGATTAAATTTGTACTCTGGACTTGTTTCCAACTGCTCGTATGATGCTTCTTTTTTTCTTTTAATACATTACATTTGTCAACACAGAAGAGGGGTACACGCTCTTAGAAGATGTGTTTGTGCGCAGACACGCCAATGTGATACAAATTAAAAGATATAGGGTGGTACCTGGGAGAACTGCCTCAGAATAACATAACTTTGCCTCAGAAAAAAACATACTTTCCTGCAGGAACAGCTTAGCCTTCATGAAGCAGTAGAGAGGCCCTGCTGAGTTGCATATGATGTCTGTCCTTCAGGATACATATTCTATCTGCATGAGAAATTATTTCAGATGCCTGAAACTATTTTATTATTTAAAGAATAGGGAATACAACAGATTTATTTTAACCAATAATAAAGTAAGTATTCATCTCAGAAGGCATTTTATTAGGCTTTTAAATTTTTAGCCTAGCTGTATGATCTTGAGTCATGTGCCAGAAAAAATGATTTAGTTTCTCTAATTAGCTGCAACTTGCTATGCATATATCATCAACCAATGACCCTTGTTTCTTTTGTGCTTTCCAAATGTAGTGACCAGATCCAGTGCTTCTGACTGATGCCTTATACCAGGGAAGAATTTAGGTCCCCATATTCCTCTGCTGGAACAATGTTCAACAGGCTTTGCAAGTAGCAAAGAAAAAATAAATTTAAAAAGGATGGGAAGAGGTAGTCAAAATGTAACATTCAGGATTCATACAAGGGTATTTTTGCTCTTTGTTAACATGTGTTTGTTTAGATGTAAAACTGGCCTAGGTGTTGGTGATTGCACTTTAGACATTCATCCCTGCTTTTCCAGGAGTAGTGTTTTGCTCAACTCTGGCATAAAGTTTCCAGTGTCTGATAGAGTGTTTAACAATTCAAAGACCTGCCCCTCTTAGACTCTGTATTTACAACTTTTTTAGTTGGTTCTTAATATTGCCTTCCTCATTTTTCAGAAGCTAGGGAAATTGAGTATGCTGTCACTTCCCTGCCTACTGATTTTTTTTAAAGTGACAGACAGTGGATGGATACATTTCTTTAATTCCTTGTCATCCATTTTGCTTTTCTAGTTGGAATCTATATCTTTCTGAGTGTCATAATCCTTACAGTTTAGAAGAATAGGTATTAAAGTCACAGACCTAAGAATAAAAGGTTCTCCCTTAGATTTATTTGTTTTTAGACACTTGATATGCTTTTTACTTGATTTCAGATTCTAAAACTGGAGGAGGGTCTTTTCCTTCTGCATAAATGCAAAGAGGATTTGCAGCATGACATTTAGAAGTATATTGTATGAGGTTTGCTATTGATCCCTCTGGTGGAGATGAGTGCTCAGAGGGAATAAATGGGCTGTTTTTATGAGGCTCCCTGTCATCATGGATTTAGCTGTTTCATTTGCAGATTCCTGTAAATGTTTGCCTGATTTATAGCCAGTAATTTTCGTTGGAGAAGGAATCGACGTATCGTCAGCAAATGACTGCGTGTCGTTAATACTTTCAAGTGGCATCTGAAAATGTTCATGCACTTGCATTGATCCAGACTGCTTCCAACTTTTACAGCTCCAAGTGTTTTAGTGTTTTGTTAATATTACATTTATGAGTCTAGGGATGCGTTTCATTAGTGGGGTGTGAGAAAGTGTTAGAAGAATAAATCATAATTCAGATTCATTGTGTTGAGCGAAGTTTAAGCCAAATAAGGAACGAGCTCAGCTTCAGTATACAGCTCTTCTACCTGGTAGCCTGAAATTAATTTTATAGTATTTCACTGACATGGAGTTGCTGGAAGTACTGTCCTGGACCTGTGATATCCAAGTGTGAAAGTACCAGCTTTGAGTCTTTACACTTAAAGTGAGATTTGTTCTTCAGAGACCCATTCCTATGATGGCATTAATTTATTTTGTTTAATCTACTGGTGATATCCATTACTTTTATGTGCTGGTAATGCCACAGTAGTTGTTGGGCAGATGATTTTGGGTTTTATTTATTCTGGATATTTGATACTAGTAAACTAGTGGTTGTGCCAGTGATGTGGACACAGGCTACACGAAGAACAGTGTACATGATTTATTTTGGTACAGCATAGGCTGTGTCTGCTTGGTATAGCTATTCAGCCCCAAAAAATCCAAAGTCCAGGGCAAATGTGCTTTACATTTTATATTTTTAGGTGTCAACTTCTTAGTTTGCTAGCACAGAGCTGTAACACTCTTTCCTTTTTTGCATAATCTCTAGGGTCTCTGATACTGGTGCAGAGCTGTGGAGTCCTTCAATATTAAACACTGAGATAACAAGTACAAAAAGGCTTTATGAAAGGCTGTGTAAGATTGTGACTGGATATTACTGTAATAAATAACAGAAAAAAAAGCATTTGTTTCTGTGGGAAGTCCTGTGTTGATCCCACTGTATGCACACATTTTTAAATAGGAAGTTTTTGCAGTGCCTCCAGAATAAAAGACGTCATCTAAATTCACATTCCTTTTTGTCATTATCGTAGAATATGCCGAGAGTAAGACAGAAATTAATCGCCATGAGAGTAACTGTTGGAGAGGGATACATCAGGTGAATCACAAGTTTTTCTTTAATAGAGTTACTCTCAAGTTTCACTGTACTATTTGTGGTAAGAATTATTTTTAGTATCAAAATAAGATAAGGAGAGAGCAGGTTACTCAAGTAGTGTTCCACTTCCAGGTTTTCTTCTTAAATACAATTCAGCATCAAGATCGTTACAAAATGAAGCCTTCAGCAAGTAGGATGTGTCTCCTTACTGGAACACAAGTAAGCATAAGCTTTTTCTGAACACTTTTGTGTTGATACCAGGAGATGCCACGGTACCAATAAGAAGAGACTTATATTAAGAGGGAAGCAAGGCTGTCATTTATAGAACTGGTCATCCAAGTCAGAGTCTACTTGTGATTCTTGAAGGAATCACATTATCTGAGTGACATACAGGTGTTAATATTATTACTGTAAATAGTTTTTCATGAGCAGTTAGTGTACTTCCTTATTGTAGCCAAACCAGCTTTTCTTCCTGCTTTTTATGACCAGTTTATATTGCCCTTTATGTAGTCTCAGAAATAATAGTTTCATAGGCAAATGAAAATATGTCTGTCAACTAAGTAGTAGTACAGAGGTATTTTTATTGTGAATTTGAAGGAAACTGTGTCTTGTTTGTTCTTCTGTTCAAGTATTCCTCTTGTATAGCTAATGCTCCTGTGGAGATATCACTTAATTAGTCAGAAATTTGCAACGTGTTGACTTTATTATTCCACGCCGTGACTGCTCCACCTCCTTCTCACCACCAGCCTTCAGGAAAACAAACCCCCTAGAAAGATGAGCTGTGGGAAGCAAAGGAGAGGATTATTCATTATTAGCAATTGTTATACAGAAAAAATGTGGTCTGTTTCAAGCCAGCCAGCTGCCTAGTACGTTAGAGAATCTGTTTCAGAGTATTTTAACCTGTCTTTAAAAAAATAAGCAAGAATGTTAAATTTTCAAAATAAAAATACAACTGTTTGCTATGCAGATGAAATTGTGGTCAAAGTCTGCATATTTCTTTAACAAGGTACTATTTCCATTTGTATTGTGAAAGCACTGTGTGAGAATATATTAGTTTCCAAACAGTGGCTCTCCGAACGCTCTTCCAGAAGTTAGTGTCAAATCTTTACAGTGCCCAGTGAGCAGGTGAGCTGGCAGAAGCAAGCTAACATCCACGGCTTCCCATTCACAGCCTACCCATGTTCTCTTGTTATATACAAAAAGATAGAATATACTAACAATATTTTACATTTACAAGGTATTGAAGGATCTCAAAGTTCTTTGATATTGTCAGTGAAAACATGCCTCACAGTGCTCCTGAAAAAATGCTTGTACCAGTTTATGATCTGGATGAACAGTGAAATTGTTTTTCCAGATCATCGAATCACAGAATCCCTTAGGTTGGAAAAGACCTTTAAGATCATTGAGTCCAACTGTTTACCCAGCACTGCCAAGTCCACCACGAACCCATGTCCTTCAGTGCCACATCTACATGTTTTCTAAATACCTACACACTCCACCACTTCCCTAGTCATCCTCTTCCAGTGCTTATAAATCCTATTGGTGAAGAAATTTTTCCTAATATCCAATGTAAACCTCCCCTGGTGCAACTTAAGGCCATTTCCTCTCATCCCGTCATTTGTTCTGGGAGAACTCACCCCCATCTGGCTAAAACCCCCTTTTAGGATGTGGTAGAGAACAGTAGGGTCCCTCCTGAGCCTCCTTTTCTCCAGGCTGAGCCCTCTCAGTTGCCTGAGCTGCTCCTCATCACACTTGTGCTCCAGACCCTTCATCAGCAATATTGCCCTTCTCTGGACATGCTCCAGCCTCTCAATGTCTTTCTTGTTCTGAGAAGCCCAGAACTGAACACAGAATTCGAGATCTGTCCCCACCAGTGTTGAGTAGAGAGGGTCAATCACTGTCCTGGTCCTGCTGGCCACACTATTGCTGATCCAGGCCAGGATGCCATTGGTCTTCTTGCCCGCCTGGGCGCGTGCTGGCTTATGTTTGGTCACTGTCACCAGCACTCCCAGGCCTTTTTCAACTGAGCAGCTTCCCAGGCGCTCTACCTGTAGCGCTGCAGGAAGCTGTTGTGACCCATGTTCAGGACCTGGCATTTGGCCTTGTTGAACTTCATACAATTGGCCTCAGCCCATTGATCCAGATCCCCCTGTAGAGCCTTCCTACTCTCACACAGCCAGTTATAACATTTCCTTCATGTCTACTAGTAAGCTAAAGAACAGTAATAGCTGAAGCTTGTTTCTTTTTCAATATATTTTATATTCTTGATTATTTGAAGATACGTCTTTAATTTTTAGGGCCATGTATGTAACAGTCCTGTGACCAGGATTTTATTGATGCTTGATGAATATACAAAAAGAAGTGTAATTAAGCTATGCTGAGTTATGGCTGATACCAGAATCTTATGTTTATATTCTCTCTAATTAAAGTTCTGGCTCTGCTCTCACTCATAATTTCTGCTAATGTATGAAATAAATCTTGTGCTACTTTACCTTAAAAATGGAAGACAAAAGGAAATATAGTTTTATTAAGTTTATTTATGCTTTTTAATTGTTCAGTGAAGGTGTGAATATTAACCTGATGGACTGGATGTATCTGTGATGCTTTAAAAAAATAACTGATGTGAATGACTTTACATCAGAATCAGAAATTTAAGAGGAAAATCAAATGAATGTAGTGCCAGGTTTCTGAGCAAACTTTAGATTTGAGCAAGCCTGTTCATTTTATTCATATAAAAAACATATGTCTTAAAGAACTGGAAGTCTAAGTTGAGCTAGTGTAGATAGTAGACAGCAGAAGTTTGTGAACCATTAAAAAAAAAAAAAAAAAGTGCTCAGGAATATTCCTTGGACCTGGTTAATACAGTAGCACAGGCAGAAGTTGTCGGTGTCACTGCGCTAGAGAAGGATTGGTTTGGGGTTTATGCAGCTGAAACAAGCCCCAAGTGCATAACCCCAAGTAAAATGCAGTTGAGGGTGAAATGATTAAGCTGTACTGAGAACACATGTACAGGAAGGTAATGCAGCAGGTTCAAATCCTGCCTATCCTAGGCAATAACTGTCATCATGGACGAGCACCAAAACGTGGCACTGTTTCACCCACAGCATAGAAAGCTTACAGTCTCAACCACAGCATAGAAAGCTTACATTTCTGCAACACCTGTAGTTATATCCTTTTTAGTATCTAGGTAGCTAATCTTTTTGTCAGCAATTCGTGAGGATTTATTTTTTAAAAATACTTTTGGAGTGTCTCTTTGGGGTTGCCTCTCATCCTGAATACTTTCTCCCAAACCCTATTTTAAGGGAGAAGGCAGTTTTGGAAGGATGGCATGATCCTGAGCAGAGTTGCTAAAAACTTCATTTGAAATCTAACCCTGGGAATAACACTGAGGTATTTGAGCTTTAACTGATGTGTTAAACCAAAACCACTGAGATTACTCTCTGGAGAGAAGACCTTGGATTACTCTAAATCTTCAATTTAGGCTTCTGCAATGCTCTCATTTTGTGGCTGTCTGTGCCCAGTTCAGCACCTCCTAAAGGCTGATTAATGAACCCCCATTGCTGGCAGTCATGAAATATGTTGCATGTAGCATCCTCCCAGCAGGAGGAAATGTTGCTTGTTGACGGTTGGCTGCACGTGAGGGAAAGCAGCTACCCGAGGCTGAAACCATGGACATTTCCTGCAGATAAAAGCTGGATGGTGAGTACTGGCAAAAAGAAGAATGGACAAAAAAGCACAGCAGGTTTTTGGATCCATAAAACATTTGCTACCCAACTGTCACACTTGCAGTCTCTGCATCTGGCGTTCTGTTGACTCATTTCACCTGAATCAAACCGCCAGCTTCTATCTGTTGAAGTTTTCAGTCTGAACATAGAACATGAAATTGTTTTTCTCCATACATCTGTACTGCACCAAATTCATCATTTTAATAGGCAAAAATAAATGGTTTTGCTTTTTCTATTTAACAGACCTAAACATACGAGTTTCAGGTTTTATCTATTTGTTGGTGAGCAGTGTTAACATTTGGGCAGACAGCAGAACTTTTTAGCATTTTTAACCCCTTTAGATAGTTTTTAGAATTGTAAAAAAAACATGAGTTGCTTAATCTAGTCTTTTTGCTGTTTGTGCCTTATATTTCTCAAGGTTACATGGACTAGTGTCATAACACTGAAAGATCTGTACAATCTTTTATAAAAGAGAGTCTAAAACATAAAGGAGAACAATATAATCTGTAAGGCTGAAGAAGGAAACATGCATTGTCTTTTTCTTTTGATTTTGTAAAATTTCTTTCTACATTTGTTTTTAATGGGCAAAGGCTTGATTTTTTTTCCAATTTGATATTAGAAGTCACTCCAGAAGGAATAAATGTAGTAGAAAGAGGACTGGTGACAAAAAAATTCCATGCATACTCATGTAAACCGAGCACAATGGCTGTATACTCATCCTTGCTGAAAACGGTGAAGATGAAGAATCTGCCCTCAAATACTCTGTAGGGCAAAACAGATTGTTGTGCTGTGCCCTTTTATTGCCTGTGGTTGGCCAAAACCACTTTGTGATTTTTTTAAACAGCTCTGTACCGCAGCTGTTCCTAAGTGTTCTGGACTAAATGGCTTTAAGTACAGGGGAGGAAATACAGAGGAAATGCAAAGAGAGGAGGGAGAGTGAAAAGAGCATATTAGTTGCCCACTAGCCACCAAACACTACCATGAGGGAAAGGGGTTGTATGGAACTGCTCTTGTCTCAGACTACATTCCTCCTGGGGATTCTTGCTCCATGCAGAGCCGCCCCATGGGCATGGCATGATCCCTATCGAAGGAACGGGGGACAGATAAAGGTAGAGAGGGATGCAAAAAATATGAGAGAACAGCAGGCAGTGATCAGTGAACAGAGGTCTTGGCTTTGTATATTGCTAAAAATACATGATGTATTTGACTGGATTAGAGTTAATGCTTCACAGGAAAACTGTGCTGTGGAAGTGCATATATGTAATGCATAAAGTAGCATATGCAGTTCAGATTTTCTTTCTCTGTGGACAGAAGCTTTGGAGCTTATGTTTATAGTCCTGGATGTTGACAAGTGAGGCTGAATGTTGATTAGACACAGACAGAGGATGGGAAAAGATGGGATTATATAGGAAATAAACATTCTTACGTTCACAGAGTCATACTTGTATTTAGAATGAACTGGAAGAGTTGCTGTACTGTGCTGTCTGTTGTTCTTTAAATCTTGGACTTCACACGTACATGTGGATATGCACTCCTACATTCATTGTCATTTTCAAAGAAGAGAATTAAAAATTAACCACTTCCAAAGACATGTAGTTTAGGTCTTTTAAGTTCTCTGTCAGTGTGAAAAGTAGTTCCTGTGCAGGATTAAATGAAACCAAGAGTATTTAATGTGTGGCATGTTTGAGGATCTTATCTCATGTCCGTTATTTCCAAAGCTAAATTGAAGTAAAAATCAAATCACAAGATCATCTTTTACAATTTCTGACAGAAAGTAATTACAAGTAAAGGAAAATGTGTCTCAGTGTATAGTTCAAACAGATGAGATACAGAGATACAAAATTTAAAAAATTCAATTTATCTGTCGAGGCCTAGGTAAATTTTTTAATTAGTTCTTTTATGAACAGATGCATCAGGTTGTAGTCTTATCTTTTTGGTGGATTTGGTTTGGTTTTTTTGTCCTCCTCCAGTGAAGAGATTAGAGATAAAATCAGTGGGATGTTTTTCCGTGTTGCATGGTACTTTCAAAGCATAGCACTGAATGGAAAAAGCATAAAGTCTATATTTGATCTATTATTGTAGTAATGGACTGCCTATAACCGAAAGAAGAGGGAAGAGTGACTGAGAAATGTCATTTTTTTGATAATTCTGTGAAAAATAAGCATTTGTAAAACCTATATGTTTACATCACAGTGTGGAGGACATTTTTATAATTAATAACTTTTAGACATAGAAATACATTGAAACATATAAAAATCCCTCAAATTTATAAGGTTTCAGAGTGGAGAAGACTTGGCAGTACTCAGTTAAATGCACTTTCACCGGTTTTGCTGATCTTTTTCTACCTCACCCTATGTATCATCTTGCTTTACCCCTCATGAGCTTGTACAGACAAGATCATTTGTAATTGTAGCTGGTCTGCATGCCCTTGTGCCCCACAAAATCTCACAGAAATGAACAAACCAAAATCCTGCAGCTCCTTTTACAGCGATGGAGCTTGGGCACTCTTCCACCCGCAGGGGTGAGAGCTCCAAGAGCATCGGGAGCAGGAGGCGTTCTTGCTAAAGAAGCATAGGTGGGTTCGAACAAGTTGCTTTAAACTGCAAACTCAGCATAGCTGTGGTGCCCCGGCTCCTTGGGCTGACACCTCCCTCTCGGGGCCAGTGCTGTTCCTGGAAAAGGAGCTGACTCCTGTGAATGTCCAGGTGTCCCGTGGAGGGACGATGATTCACAGCTCTGCTGGCCCTCGCCATCTGCACGGCAGCAGCATATGCTGCTCGGAACAGCTCGTGGCACAGCAGGACCTGCAGCCGTGCTGCTGCTGCCCGCTCACCTTCAGACATCTGTTACTCCCTACCCGGGAGCGGGCATTCTCCTTCCACCAGGCACAGCCTGGCCACACGGCTCCTTTCCCAAAAGCTGCTAGGAATACTCGTGAAGTAGGATGTTGATCACTTCGGGTTAGTGTAGTCCTATCTAAATGAAAAATTAGTGCTCAGCTCTCCCTCTTGTGTATGCCCATTATCTGACGGAAAGAGGCAACTTTTTTTTTTTTTATAACCACTTTTACTTCAATTTATGATGTTTTATTTAAAGGAACATAAAAAAAAGTGGAGTTGCTGCTCTACCTGTGATTTTTTTTAAATTTTTTTTCCAGGACTTTGTGCCCTCTTTATTCAAGTTGTCTTCAGACTCAAGCAGGCACTTCTTTTTAATAACATGAAGCTGATTTTTTTTTTTTTCTTCTTCAGCAGTTATTAGAGTTATGCTTTTCAATGTAAGTGAAGAGTCTGATGTAATTACAGGACTTGCAGATTAGCATTTTACTATATTCCCTGTGCTCTTATGCAGCTTTTCCTAGACCTGAGTAAACATTGTGAGCTTGGGACCTGAATTAATGTGACACTGGGGGATGAGTTCATAATGATGGGTGGTAGAAAAGGATAAAGACAATCTATTTGAGGCATCTCCTGTGTCAGCTGTGCACTCTCACTAAATTGGAATATATAAGTTTCTGAATTTCAACAGTGAGCAGTGGTGGGGTGCCACCTTCTCCTGGGAACTGGACATGTGTTTGAGTGGGTTTGTTGCTGTGAAGCTGCTGAGCCTGGCCTCTCCATAAAGTATCTCAAATTGGGCACCTCAAACCAATAGTTTCTGGAGAACAAGTCCACAGGCTTATTAAAAGAACCTGGGAAAGAACAGTGGGGAGGCATAACATAATCACTGGTAAGAAAATTACGGTTCTCAGGGTGTGTTTAAAGGATGTTCCTGGGTAAGCCTAGGAGCAGGGCACCAGGGAAGCAGTCAGTTGACCAGCTTTGACCAAGATAGAGGGGGAAATACAAAAAAGGAGACAAGCCCAAATAGAAGTCGGTCTCATTGAACTCAGAGCAGGGTTTGCCTGAGTAAGAGTTCTGTAACAATAACCTCCATAACCTTTGTGACAGGCCTAAAGATTTTGGACACAATGCTCATAACTGAGAGCTGTCGGACACGATGCATGTCAAAGGGTTTGTGTTGTTCTGATTCTCTGCTTTTTCAGTGAGGAACTTAATTTGGAAAAGTAATATTCCAGAATGAAAACATAGATTTTGTTGCCTTTCTGTTGTTTTTTTAAAAAATATGCAAATAACGATTCTCAGCAGCTTCTCTGTCCCTGACATAGTGATGCTTACAGATTCTGGCAAATCTGCTTTGCTATAAATGTCTGTAGTGGTAGATCATGCTAATTTTATTTTGACCAAATTAGAATTAGTGTATTGAAATTAAAATTTTGCACTGGATAGTATCAAACATATCTATTTCCTAAGTCCCAAGTCACGATGTCTTCAGAAACTTAAAGAGTATTACATGGTCTTAGCCATATTTGTTACTTAAAATTATCTTAACCTAAATGGAAGGGAGGGCTTTAGCTGTTTTCATTGGTGACATCCAAGTTTGATGATTTAATTTTGTTAAGTGTTTAGTTTTAATAATGTTGTCTTTTCATTATCAATAGAAAGCGAAAACTTTCTATGTAACCATAGGGGCATGATTTTTATGGAGACTATTGTCTTCTGCATTTCTTTAAAAAAGCCACTTACTAACAATTGAAAAGCGTTTGAAATGTTCAGTTTAACTAAAAACGTCTGCATAATATTTTAGCAGCTTGTTAACAGGCCTGCAGACAGGTACTAATTACACCCCAATTTACGATACATCAGTTTAGCACTATCGATCTGTTAAAAAAAATGAAAGTAAACTGAGCAAAAGCCAGTCTTCTTGCTGAAGGAATGATGTATTGATTCCATCTGACAGTGCTTTGTCTACAGATCAATGGAGATGTGCAGTATAGACCAGAAGAATGAGACAGGGTCATGAAAGGTCAGTAAAAGAACAGGGTATCCCAGATTATTGGAGACAATGAAATGAACATATCATAAAGTAGACCCGATTGGTATTTGTAAAGGAATCCACCAGTAACAGGTTTTATTATGTCAAATAAGAATAACATATTCTTTTTTACAATTAGCTTTAGCTCCTGATCAGTAAGAGATTTAGGGGAATTCAGGGTCTAATCAGTAACTTGCTGATTGCAAGGTCTTACAAGACTCAAATAATAAAGTGCTTATAGTTCTACATGTTTGTAAAAAGGGAAAGCTATTTCTGAGAGACGTTAGTCTTTGTTCAACATAATAGAACATTTTAAAATTCACATATTCAGAAATTCTTAATCCCTTATAAACTTCAGCCCCTTATCTTGATGGTTATAATTGCTAGTTTTGCAATGCATGGTGATTCCAGTTCTATTATGTTTCTGCTTTCTACATTGAAGAAGTAAATAGGTATGTTGTGGTTTAATTGGACAACAGCCCTGAAGTGTACTTGTACCACAGTGTGTTATTCATTCACGTATTTCTTGTGTCCTTGATGTCCTCTGAGATGAAGGGCTTTATATTTTAAATAAGGAGAAACACTACTATGATATGATTAATCCCTTACAGCTTTCATGCCTTCTAAATCCTTCCTCATTCTGCTTTAGAAATTTAACTTTTACGATGAGGATGATGTCTGTTCCACACAAGTATTATAATTTAAGGCTTAATCCCCAAAATTAATGTTTAATCTGCACTGCTGCCTTGTTTTAAGAGCTGCTGAATAGGTGTCATTCAAAAAAATTGCTTCCAGAGCTTTCTAATCCACATTTTTTCGTCAATGCTATGATTTCCTTAGGTTTCACCGTATTTTGTGGCTCAGTGTCTAACACTGGGTGATGAAAGGTTGAGGGTACGTGTTCTTCTAACATAATTGCAGAGGCACAATTCACCACACTGCCACTTTAGCCTGCTCTCTAAGGAATCAGATTTAGCACAGTTTAGAGTTATAGATGCATAGTCACTGTATCTCCTCAAAGCACATGAGCTAGTTTGTTTCCGAGTGGCTTTGCAGCAAGGGAAACAATATCTGTGTCTTTTATCTCAATCCCCCTTTTTGGCCTTCTGGGACAAGATACTTTTTATAGAATATGTGCTATACCAGCATTTAGTAAAGCTGCTTTTAAGGATAAAATTGGTCATAATATGAATTATTCACAATAGAATACCTTTGGGATTTCAGGTCTTTAAGATGGTCAGATGTGATCTGTCAAGACAATGTAAAGGGAATGTTTAAGTTTTAATGAAAAATATTTTCTGAGACAGTGCTAGATACCAAGTGACAATCTGAATATCTGAATTAAAAATTACTTAATAAATTAACATATTTCTGGAAAAAAATCATCTTCCTAGACTGTATGTATCGTGACTCTTCCTTAAAGAAACAGATATAGAACCAATGGAGAGTTCATCATGGGAATATCAGTTTTGTTTTGCAGTTTTCAGCCTATTTGTAATCGGAAAATCTGTTCTCATTCTTTCAAAATCTTGCAAAGTTTTCAGAAAAAGAGGGAAATGATGCTGAAATCACTGCTTTGACTGTCGATCAGTTTTGGAATTCACTGCCTATGAAAAGTCAGGCATGGTGCCTATTCTTTGACTGGCGTACTCTATTTGCTTTCGGAATAAACAGTGAATTTCAATTTTTTGATGTGATTATCCTTTGTCATTTGTATGTATGGTGTTCATCACAATTTGTCCAAGCATGTAAGGTAGGCTAGAAATATCTATTCATTTGTCTCTTTAATGAATATTACCTTATTAACCATGTTGGAAATATCCCAAATAATGCATTCATTAGAGGTACACACTGTCTGAAAAGATAATTTCAAAATCTGTCTCCACAGGGGTTTGGATTTATACATACTGAGTTAAATGATTAATGAAACTATGGCACATTAAGTGTTCAGTATTGCAACTTACTGGGAAGTTTTCATCAACATTAAGAAGATTTTGATTTAAAACATCACAGTCAAAATTTTTGTATTTTCATTTGTAATTTCCTTTTTCATTTTGTTGCAATCATGAATGACAATATTAACTCAATTCCATTTTGCAAGGTGCTGACCTCCTAAAAATCACTGTCTTAGGATTTCACGGTTTTACTCATTTCACAGGAACACTTGATTACTTTCAGGTTTTAGTCCACTGAGACAAAAAGGAAGTTGACTACATAGCACAAAAATAGGAGTGCTGCTTTTACGATGTCGTTTCTGATGGAGAACTCAAGAAATTGAATCCATCCTGTGCAAAATAACAGACATTTATTTCAAATAATACTTGCATCTCCTCCTGTGAGTTGAAAGCAAGTATTACAGAGTTTTCCTTTAAGATTCATAGCATATATCTAATACTGTCACAGAAAGTAAAAACTGGGGCTTGACTACTCTGTGGATGTGCACTGGAGGTGCTACTGATAAATGTTGGATGAATGTGGTCTAGTGGGGTACAAGGTCTGATTCAGCTTTGAGCCTTATGCTGCACTGCTGTTTCTGTGGGTCTTGAACTTCTGGGTGCCAGTGAAGGTTTCTGAGAGGTTTTGAGAACTCAAAATGCCAAATTTCCCTAAGCAGTTAACTACATATGCAAAGTGTGAGGCTAACTCATGCTGGCTTCAGGAAACAGAACACCTTTCCAAATAATTTCGAAGTCTTTGCTTGGGAGGATTTTCTTATTGATAAATATTAACGTTATAGGTACATTCCATTTGATACTTTTCGGAATTACTAAATGCATGCCTTTGTTCCTAAAATGAGGTAATGTCTTAATGAAGTCAGTATTCAGTGTATTTTGTGTATTCAGTATCTTTACATGGCAGACCAGAATATTAAAAAAATGCATTAGGTAAGCATTTTGATCCTTGTCTCTTATGGAAATGAGGCTTGTGTATTCAGTGTTAGTCACTGTGCACATCTGCCTACTGACCTTTTTGCTCTCTGATTCTCATCACATTGGTTAAACTCCACTGAGGTAGAAAAATTTCCATAGTATCGAGTTTACTTTTTGAGAGTAAAAGCTAGATTGAGAAGCTGTATTCTACACTGAAGAGAACGGAGTCTAATCTCTGCACAGAAATCTGCAGAATTAATTGTTTTTTAAAGGGCGGAAATTAGAATGCGTGGCAACAGTAATCCCAAACTCCTGCTGAAACCGTAGGGAAGATGCTGGTAAGTAAATTCCCAAGACCTCCTACTATCTTAATGAAATTTATCAGCTAATATAGCTAATATCAGATAACCAAAGAAAAAGACCAACATTCTTGTGGCTTTATTCTGACTATTGCTGTTACTCCCTCAGGGAACATTATCAAGTGTTTTGGGTAGAAAAAGACATTTAGAAATGGTATATCCCTTAAATATAAATGAAGAAGAATACCTTACACTGCCTACATCTGGCTGAGAACCATTTACTTTAATAATGACAAATTAGTCAAACCTTGTAAATCATTAGCAAGCAATTAACTTTCTTTCTAGAGTTTCAGCAGAAGGAGCTGTTCTTATCAGTGTAACTGTCTAGGAAATTTTATCTGCCTCCCAAAGCACCTGACTCTGTTAGATGTCAGTATGTGATAAAGGGCCTTGGTATGTCACAAGTGTCTTGGGAAAGGAGACTGATACACAAATTGGCCTTTTTCACTTACTGCTGAGATTCTCTAGAACTGTTGTTGCCATCTTTCTCTGATGGAACCGTGTGGATACAACTTAAGTTTTGCAACTTGAGTGGGAGCTGTACAGTCAGTGTATTTGTCCAGTCCTGTGCAGGAGGACAGCTAGAATTTGTACTTCATTTATTACCAGTCTAAAAAGCATCTGCAGCAGACAGGCTACTAAAAAGGTATAATATTATTACATATGGACCTGGACTGTATTTTATCTTGCATAATAGAATATAGCACTGTTGATAAAAGGTTTTCACAGCTTCTTACCTATAAAGTAAGCTCCTAGATTTCCTTTAGTTGTTGTGAGTTTAGAAAGTGCTAGTGAATAGTGCAAAGGACTCAAACATTCCTTTAGATGTGTTGTGAGTCTGGATTTAGTCAAATACCTTTAGACTGCTGTTCTCTACATTCTTTTTTTATATAATTTTATGTATTGAAAAACTAAGCCTCCTTTTGTAAAAAGTTGTCTTTAAAAGAAGCTACTATTATAATTACTTACTCGTAAGTAATATGAACGAGTGTGATGCAAAATGAGTTTGTTTAAAGAGTTATGTATGTCTATTTAGTTATTTAAAGAAGAAAATCTTTAAAAATAGTGGTAGGTATAGGTGAATCTTTTCCAAATTACATTTTTCAAGGTAAAGTGGAAATAGGTCTATTTTCTGGAAGCCAAGAGGCAGCTAAGCTTATTTCTTCATGAAGCATTACTATATGCTGATCTTGTATTAAAATGTTTGTTTTGTTACAACTTTTTAATTAGGTTGCCCTTCCTGTGAGAGACTCTCACTACAGAATTAAGAAAATGTTATCAATCTTGGCATAATTTCTAACTTCTTGCAACAGTCTTGGGATTCAAAATCCCTACAATGCAAATTAAATTAGGAACGCCTTTCCCAGAGAAGATACATAACCTTTCCAGGGTGTGAGTGAAACAAACACACAGAATTGTTTTTCTCTTTATCTCATCGGGGCAGTCTAATCCAGCCCAGGTCTAAGGAGTCAAGCCTCTACTGTGCCTAACAACCACCTCAGAACTATTTCTCTGAAGAAAATAAATGGGTTTCTTGTCAAGGCCACTGTAACAGAAGAGCTAGGGCTATTGATACTGAAGGGGTCATTTTTTTCCTGTTGTGCACTAATTTGAGGGTGACATGTTGTAAATGTTGCAGTTTCATAAGTTGCATGAGGCCTCACTTTGTCTTTTCGCTTCCAGATATTTTCTAAATATGTCACCATCAGTCACGTATAAAGCATATAATCTTTTATCATCACTATGCACATTCTGACACCCTAGTGATTTAGTCTTAATACCATTCCTATTACTCTGTACATTAAAATCCCGTATTGTATTAGACACACAGTATCTTGTTTTCCTGCCTAATCATTTTCACTGTTTCTCTTCTCTGTCATCTAGCGTGGCTTGTTTCTGTGCACTGTCTTGTTGGTCAGCTGTTTCAAGAAGTAGTTTAGGATGCTAATTTAGCTGAAATAAAACAATACACCAGTTAAAGTATTATTGTCAAAAATAAGAGGTAGACTGATTTTCTCACGGAAGAGAGTTGTGACTGGTAACTATTCTCTAGAGAAGTCATTGAGAACCAGCGTTAAACAATTGAATGGCCTTCATGGAGCCAGATCCTCAGGGTATTGCTCCAGCAAAGTAACTATTGAAATATCAGCCCCTGAGGCTGAAGTCTCCCGTGTGAGTGTAGCTTTATGCACTGTCAGTATTCCTATTGACATCACTGGGATTACTGACAATGAGCATAGTTAAATATGTGCGTAAATCTTCAGGGCATACAGATATGTAGAGTTTTCGATGTTTATGACTGAGTGCTTCAAGGTTTATTTTGGAGAAGATCAGAAAAAGCTCATTTATCCTGATTGTTTCAGGATTCTGCACAAAGCAGGAGAACAGTCATTTTTGTTTGCAATTTCAACATTTTTTTGAAAGCAGGAGAATATTTATTTTGCCTCTATAGCTGTATTGATTGCAATGTGATTTTAGCCTTCATATAAAAAATGGGCAACTCTTGACAGCTTAGCTGGCATTTTGAGAGAGAAAAAATTAATGTTGTATAATTACTGAATTTGGCTTTAAAAATGTACAGATACACCCAAGTATACAGTCACACACAGGCACACATGCCTACAATATTTAGATAATTTCCTTGGGGAGAAGGAAATGAGTGTATTGATTTTTATTTTTTCCCAGATTTACAAAATGGGCTAAATAAATACAAGCAAAAAGGCACTTACTAATCTTTCTGTTTTCTTTTACGACTTTGGATAGAACAAGGTCACTGCATGGCCTTTTTAGGCAGAAGAGTTTTTTGAGAATGGAAGTATGAATTACCATAAAAGTGGGTTTGCCTAAATACTAAAGGTGACTTTTAACTGAAAAACTATAAAGTACTTTACTTCAATACTAAAGATAGCTTTTAATTGAAAAATGTAAGTGAACGAACAAAGCAAGGTTAACACTTAGTGATATAATTTTATACATGCACTTTGGCAGTCACAATGGCTTTGCTTCAACCTTGACTTCCTACAAGATCATAAAAAAGGCACAGAATAATTTGTAATAAAAGAAATGAGAAATGGAGTACAAATATTAGTCGCATAACAAATTCTGAAGATGAAATGGTAGCCTTCAAAGGAAATGTAGCATTTTATGCCAGCGCCATAACTCTCAAACAGTGTTACAAAGAGAGAAGTATGGCCTGCAGTTAGACCTTCCTCCTCCCCACTGCAGCTCCATAGCGATGTTTAGAACTTTATAGCTCAGTTAAAAAAGGTTTTAAGGAAACACAGTGTCCTGTACTCTTCTACATTTCTTTCCAAGGACACTGGTAAGCAACTGTATTTTCATCCTCACATCAAGAGGAACCCCACATAATTTGCTTTTTTTGGGTAATCTTACATGTCAAGTAGATAAAGATGTTTTCCCACCCCCAGTCTTGCCCCTTTTAATTCCTGAAACATTGGAAAGATTGCAAATAAGACCCAATGCTCCAGTGAACACAGGAGAAGATACTGCCCCTCTTAATGGCTTGCTTTCATTAACCAGTTGGAGTGACAGGGCACTACTGCTTTATTCCTGCTTGATATTACACTACCAGGTAACAGATCAAATCTGTAGAATTAGGTTGGTTCTTCTGTGTAGGTTATGGAATTGCTGAGAATTACTTAGCACAATGACCTCTGCAACTCTTACCCCAAGATATTTTTTGGAGGTGTGTCTTGATTCATCAAGTTGGTGAGATAAGCGTTTTATCCAAGTAAATCTAAAGGATTTCTGCCTGAACTGAAAGATATCCTAGCCTTCCTTTCTGAAGACAAAAAAGAGTTCACTGAATTATTTGCTAATTGTGAGAAAAATCTGTATTGATTTCATATGTGTGTACATTCTGACAGTACTAGATATTCCTTGGTAGCATTTTCTGCTGAGGAATCTCTTGGGAAGGCAAAAAGGAAAAAGAAAAAAAAAGAAAAAAGAAAAGTGGGAGTAAATGACAAAAAAGAAAAAAAAACACATCATGTGGTGATGCAATTGGCAGACTGTATGGTTTCATGGCTTATGATCTCACTTGTAAAGGGCTGTCAGGGAGGAAGTAATATATACTAGCTCATGGAAATAGCCTAAACTAGAGTCAAATTCATCTCTTACATGCACTCTATGTGCATATAAATTTTATTGTGATTTTGTATTCTTATATCTAAGGAAAATTTTAGCTTTATGGCCTAGAAATTCAAGCAATTTTAACATTTCTTAGGAAAAAAATGCAGGTTCTTAAGAGTGCAGCCTCTTTAAGGATATACGATTTACATCATTTATAATGTGTTTGTGTGGGATATGTTACTTACTAATACATTTAAGAATTTGTCCCTAAAATGCCACATGAGTTTCAACTTTTTAGTTACTATAGTAAGGACTTTGATTTTTAGCTGAGCTTTTCTTAACATTTCAGATGGGAAGTTGTATATACGTGTGTATGTGCATATGAGTTTTATTTTTGTTTTTATTGGTGTGTTTTATTTTAGAAACAGAAGTGGTTAGTGTTGACAAATGGCTTTGTCTGTCCAGACTTGTGGCGGTTATAAAATTGTGGCATTTTCACTCTTGTAGTCTGACTGCTATTGCCACAATGAACTGCTTTCAGAAAGTAATACATGAGCAGCAGTGCATTAGTAAACAGCAGTGACTCAATAATTCTGCAGAAATTTAGGAGAGTATAAATATAGGAAAGAATGAAAATAGATCTTGCTGGATGACTGATATGGACTTTTTATACAGGGAAAAAACCTATTCCCATATCTCCCCAAATAAGTATTAAAACCAATGTACCTCTTCTTTGACATCTGTTAGAACAGAATGAGTCCATTTGAAATCCTCCAAACATTCACATAGTGGCAAAGTCTAGTAAATGAAGCAAAATGGTTTGGGGAAATGAGGATGTGTAAACAAGCCAGTCGCGTGTCATTTGCTTTTTTGGATCCCACTGGTATTTTTTTTCAGGTCTGGCTGTACTAAGTCTTTGTGTACAAAGCTTGTGAACATAGATTTCCCCCTTAAAGGACAAGGCTATTGAAATCATGTCTTTTTTTGGAGCTGGGTCTCTCGATTTTGTTTGATTTACAATAGGCAGTGCATCCATTTAACAAAAACAAGTGTGTGAGGCTCTTTACTTTGTCACTAGTGAGCAGTCTATTAGTGGAGGACTTTTTCTATATGCTCTAAAAGATGTTGTTGTGCTTAGTTAGCACACACCATCGTGCTGCATGTATGTCAGGAGCTCATCACATATTTTTGTCATTGGAGGCTTAGTGAAGAGATTTGTATGCACTTTGTTCATACACCATTTAACTGCAGTGTAGCTGAAGGTGCCAGAAAAACTACAAACAGGAACACATATCATGTTGTTTAGTAAACTCTAGCTATTTGCAATAATTAAGGACCATCTTTTATCTTTAGAATGTTGATTTCTTATGCAGTTACCGTCTTTGTTTTGAAGGAAATGCCAGGGAAAGAGCCTTGGTTGATGATAGGTTTATTTTTACCTCTTTATGGTACATTCTTGCCCACATTATAGTTTATATTTTGGGGGATATTGGCCAGGAAATGAGTCAGATATTAGGGCATTTATAAACTAATTTCTCTTCAAAAAGAATTAAGCTGTAATTCAGCAGAATCTGTAACTAGCCTGTCCTGGACTATCCATAGGTCACAGTGGAGAGTCAGTCACTATAATGTGATTTACCTCAGACATTAGTAAGGAGTGTCACCAAATTTTGTGATTTTTTTTTCTTTTCTACTCCCTTCCCTCTCATAGATTAGAGTACATTAAAAAGGAAGCAGACAACTAATTCTATTAGCTGACAGCAACAGTGACCAGTTTTATGAATCCCTATCCAAATATTGACTGCATTTTGATTTAATCAGTTTACTTTGGAATATTTCTGAAATATAAATCTAACAATCCAGTATAAGAATTCTCATCATACGAGTGATTTCCTTTGCCCAAACCTATGCAAATTCCATAGGAGCTTTGTGAACAGACTGCTGCTAAGATAGTCTTGTATGGTTTCAGGATGAAATACAACAATTTGATCTCCTATTCATATTAAATATCCTAAGAGTTTGTAATTGTGGTGCTTAAATATTTCAAAATATAGTTCTTGTTTGTTTAATACTTTAAAAACACAATATATTTGCCAAAAGGAAATTTGATTCTGAAGCATGGGACAATGGGAAGCTGGGAGTTCCATGTAAAGACCAGCCCTTAAGTGTGTTGCAATCCAATCTTTAGAATTGTAACAGATTCTATCTGTAGGCTCTTACTGTGTTTTAGTGAGACAAGTATGATAAAGAATATATATATTATACTTTATAGAAAGTTTATGTAGGCTCAAGGTATGGTCTGCAAATGGATTTATAATGGATACTTCCCTCCCCCAGTTGGGAACTGACCTTTCTTCAATTCAGCTTTGGAGTGCAAAATTGGGTATTTTAGCCATCTGGCAAAGAAACAGTGGAAATTGTAAAATATTTATGTATTTTCTTTTAATTCTAGGTCTGTACTTTTATTGAAATTGTGGTTTAATCACATGTCTATCACAGCTCAGTGAGAAACTTCATAAAACCACTTTGCTGGTACCTTTTAGTACTAACAGATTTGCAGCCTTTTTTTTTTGTTGTTGTTGTATTAAATTTCAAATGATTGCAATTGTTTAATGCAGCACCCATGTGCTTAGCTTTCATTTTCTTTATATCGAGTTATTATAGTGAAAAAAATGGTGTATTTTTGTATTACTAACTAACCAGGCTCTCAGACAAGAAAAGTAAGACTGCAGGTAAAATGGCTTTCTCTTAAGTATTAAAAGGGTACAGTCACATTCCTTCAGACAATGCCATACTGAGTTGAATTAAAGATGCTTTATTTTGCTTTCTCTGATGGTTTCACTCTTGTATTGAAAGTGGCTTTAGGAAAATAGGATTGAGACCCACATTCTGGATCAATAAATTAATTCTCCAGCTATTCTGGACATGACATTTTATCATGTTCTTGACAGTTATTGAGCATACTCCATCTGAAAAACTGTTTTAATCTTCCACTATGCTTGTTAGAGAGAGATTTCAGGATCTGATAGCTGTAATAGTTAGGGGCTTTCTTGTCTCCAACATAAATTTATTTATGGGCAACTTATAGCTTTCTCCCCCCTCCCCAACATAGATCCTTTTTAAGTAACTCTTTTCCTCCCTATTCGTATTTTTACAGGCACAATTATAGATTCTGTATTGTAACAAACACAACATTCCAAATTATATCTTAAAGACCAGCTCATATAATAAAGCAAGAGCTTTGGTTAATTTAAATCCCAGAGAAAAATGTCCACAAATTTGACACTTGTATTAAATTTCTGAAGACTTTTTCAAAGAAATGCAGACTATTCCTGTTACATTACTCTGAAAGGAAGTCCTACTGCAAAGCACAGCATTATTGCAAGCAGTTGAGCTAAAGTCAGCTTGAACCTAATCCTGCTTCTGGAAAACTCTCATTAGCTTCAGTGAGGCAGTATCAAGCCTCATGTTATTAGATGAGCCTATAATGATAAGAGAAGCCCATATTTTGGCTAGGTACTGTGGCTCATGCAGTGATAGGAGTAAAGGAGGCAACAAATATTTGCCTCATATGATGACCCTCCATTTAGCACAGAAGGGACAAACTCATTGAAACAGGTGGTGATTATACTTTTTCTACATTTATAGCTGTTATGGAGGGTCAGAAAACTGTTGGAGGAGAAAATGGAGAGAAGTACCATGAGATGGAGACATACAAAAGACTTAAGTGCCACTCAATTGCCTTAAGGCGTCCCCATTAAACATAATTACCCTACTTACTAAGCACCAATCGTAGCTATTAAGTATCATCGGGTTTAAATTAGTTCCCAGGGAGACATCCCGTTTAAGCAGATTTCCCGTTTAAGCACAGGAAACTTCTTTTTTCAATCAGTCCTTCCTCTTCTCCTCCTCCTCCTCATTTTACCTGCTGTAGAGTTGTCTGTTTCATAACTATGCAAACAAAAGAATTCTCATTATGAAGCTTTTGGCTTCTGCTTCCAATGCAAAGAGCAGAAGGATCATTTCCCTCTGCATTCAGTGAGGAGGCTGCTACGTGAATGACTGGAGGTATTTAGGCTGGCCTTGTTTCTCCACATCCCTTTTTCCTGTGGTTGTTCTCCTCTTGTCTTAAATGTTATGTCAGTGTCTAAGAGTGCTTATTCCTTTGGAGTATCCATGGATTATTATCACATATATTCTTCTAGACATTCATCAAACGTAGTTATTGTGATTTGTCTGTCCTTGTGTGAATCAGTTCTTCCAATAGAGAATCACAGAACAGTTGAAGCTGTCAGGGCCCTGCAAGGCTCTGTATTCTAGTCCCTAGACTCAAAGTAGGTCTAAATAGGTCAAGTTGCTCAGGAACATGTATAGCTGAACCTTGAAGTCCTCAAAGTACTACTATAACTGCCCTATCTTCTTGCTTCTTTTCTGATCAATTTTTTTAAAAAACCATTAAGCTTATTTTTCTTTATTGTTTTTGCTAGTAGAGTTATGGGTGATGGGTTTTTTTAATTTTATTCTCCAATTGAAGAAAATCACTCCTTTTACAATATTTTCATTATTTTTCCTAAGCTTTCTTATGGGTTTATTCTTCAACATCATGCTATAAAAGACTGATACAGTGTCTGCAAATTCTGTTCATGTCTTAGAACAACACAAAACCTGGAGGGTACCATTGTGCTATTGCCTAGCTTGTGGTTTACTGCAATTCTAGGTTTTCCTCTTCAACTCCTCCCTGTGAATGTGCAATAGTTTAAATAGCAACTCTGAAAGGAGTACTTTAGTTTAAAGAGCTTATTTTCAATGAAAAGTATTTTATATGCCAATTTACCCACTGTATACAATAAAAATGGAAGAAAAACAGTGGCTATTTTATGCCTGCCACATTAGATACGGTACTAATTCAGATATGGATCAAAGCCTTATCTGTTTAGTAGCTATATTACTTAAGTATTACGTGGAAGTTGACTAGTATGATTGTCATTAACATTATTAGAAGAGAACTGCACTCTAATTATGATGTGATTTTAGTTTGTGGCTGATTCACTGTATATTAGTGCCAGTACTTCTAGTTTACATACAGGAACAGATTTCAGGTCCAAGCTACAAGAGGGATAGTAAGATGAAAGTTGAGGGAAGGAAGGGCTGAGTTTCAGAATGTGGAAAGCAGACAACCTTTCTGAAAAGTTGTCATGCCCTGGGACCTCTGAGGTACATTCTGTCATGCCCTGCAGCATTTTAGGACAACGAATGAGTTCAGAAGAAAATGTGAGATACTCTGACTGTCAGTAGTAGCGTTACTGGAACAGTCTTGGGGAACAGTGGTCCTTATCTCAGTACTAAAAAAGTAAATATTAAAAAAAAGATACCATAATGCCCAAACAAGCATCTGTAAATGACAGATCATAATGTTTCTCGAGGAAAGCCTGCCTCTCTAAAATGCTATTGAGTGGTAGGGGAAAATATTCAAATTTCAATTTTGTGACAGGCCTTTTAAGATATGCGTGTAGTCATGGGATGGAAGACAAAATACTATCCTTGGGTTTAAAATGTGAAAAACTAGAAAATCAGAATAGAAATAAGGAATTGTTTTTCATCACAATGACAAGATAAAAAAATGAATTGTCTTGAGTTGCATTCTATTTCCAGCAGCACTTAACATATATATTAAAGAACTGGGAAAGAGGAAGAGGAATGGGGGAAAATAATAATATTGAAAAATATTTAGGTGCTTAAAAGGTGAAAAAGAGCAATAAACTTTAAGAAAATATAACTTGATGAAAGGCAGTTTTTCATTATTGAAAGGATTTTACAGTAAGTTTTTCCAAATTGTTTTATTTTTTTTTTAGTTGCAAGTCTTTACAAATATTCCCAAATAGTTAAAGATCTACACATGATAAATGTAGGTCTACTGATGTATAGTGGGTGCACTCAAAAAGCACAGAGATCCTCTAAACAAATGAAATTGCTGAAATAGTAGGAAACCCACTACTTGGAGTCAAAAAGAAATGTAGCAGTCTTGTTAGCAAGAAAATGTCTTCAGTCACATTTTGTGGCTAAGAAGGCTGGTCTCTGGACTAGCAGTTGTAGAGATTCTGATGTACATTTGATATGCCTTTTATCCCACACAAGTAGTTTTCCTCCTCTCCAAACACAGCCTTGCCATTTAAAAAGTGTCAATGGAACATATGGAAACATACGCTTGCTCATCTGCTGAACCTGCCTATTCTTTCAGTGCTCACATTCCTCACTCCCACTTTTGATCATTTTCAGTTCCCACATTGTCTTGTTCTTCTGTTGTCTGAAACTCAAGTGTGAAGGTGAACATTCCCTACTGGAGTATTCTGTGCCCCCCCATTACATGCCTCCAGATCCAGCCAGCTGTGTTCAAGTTAGAAGGTGAAGCGATGAAACGAAGGGAGCATGGCGCTGTTTTGCACAGTGCTTCCAACCTCCCTAGGATTTGTAGGGAGAACTGAATGTTGGGGAAAAGGGAGAAAGGGGAAGGGAAGATCTATATTTATTTAATGGGTAGCTTTCTCAGGAGGCTGGCAGGTCTGAGATGAAGATGCTCATACACCTACATGTTCAATGTGTCAGGAGTTGTGACATGGGGGAAGGGGAGCATCTTTTATACAGCTGGAGAAAAGTCAAGCATCTCAAATCCCTCAGTGGGGTGGCAGTTGGCAAAGAATAAATTTTTAATTTTTCTCTGGATGTGTTCAGTCAACCATTACTTTCTTTTTTTCTTCACATTTGTTCTGTGTCTCTAATGTTCTCTTTTCATATGCACTGATGACTACAGAAGACAGGTTTTCAAGTTTTTTTGTGCATTGGAGATTACACATTTTTTCTTTGAACAACAGAACTTCATGTCACATGTGGCCTAACATGCAGAACATTCCTAAGTATTACTGCAGTACTGCATAACAGGACAAAGCACACACACAAAGCTCCTGCAGGACTCCTTTGCACTTGTGTCCACTTTACAAAGGGTTGCTCCTCTGATTTCAGTGCAATACTAGTGTATTTCAATTTAGTAAGAGGAAAACTGTATGCATTTTCTGGTAAATGAAGTGTTGTTAGTTTACTAGACATTATTTTAATTAGTTAGACAATGCCTTCCAATGATAAGCATCAACACATACATCAGTTTGATAAGTTTTAGCTCAACACTGCCATTGGCCCCTTCAAAATTAGCACAAGACTGAATAAATCAAATACACTTCCTCATAGCTGTATATGCTAAAAAGCTTTTCTATATCTACAGCATCTATTTAACAATTTTCTAATCATTAGGAACAAAATAACAATTACTCCATAGTTTTCTTGGCCCTGGGAACACCCCTAGTTAAAAAGAATGCTTTGGAGGATAACAGATGTTTTATCTCTTGTCCTCTGACTTCAAAGGAAAACAGTTATCTGGGAGGCACAAAAAAAGTAAAAAGACAGTAATCAATTGCACTGTCTTATTTTGTGACCGTGGCAATTGTTGACTCAGCTGCCTAATACAAAGCATCTGAGACTACCTGTTTGGACAGGCTTAAAATCTTTCAAATACGCTAGGAATCTTTCAAGATTCTTCAAATGAAATGCTAAAATCAATAAGTTTGTAGCTTTTAATTATGTTTTATTTTGAACAAGCCCTTTTTACTTTTTATGACTTCTCAAAAGTAGAGACTAAATCCTCTCATTGTGACTTTTCTGCATACTGGCTTAACATACAGAAAGCTATTTGTTTCCAGCAAAATGTTTAATTAAATGGGTCATAGCACATTTTTTAGATAAAAAAATCTAAATGTTGACGTAAAGCAAAGCTGAGGGTATTTTTTCTCTTTGTGTCTTGTTTGAGTAAGTGTCAAAACAGGTCGTTCCCAGCCCAAAAATCTAAAACAGCTTTTTGTCCTTTCCTTTATTCCTCTATCTATTTCTTTATTCCTTATTGCTCTTTTTCCCCTAGAGATTTCTTCAAAGGCAAAGTGGATATTATGATATTTGTAGGATTATACTAAATATAGAGAAAATATAATTTTCAAAAAGTACAGGAGGCAGCCTATAGTCCATGGTCAAAGACCCTTGTGAAATAAGTGAAATACTGAATGTGCAAGGGCTCAGTCTTGAACACTCATCATTTTTCCATGGTAGATACAGGTTACTGGTTTCTAAATAATGAGTNCCCCCCGCCCATGCCCCTACTGAAAGAAAAGAAACAGCTCAGTCATGTGTTTCTTTAACATGACCAGGAATAATATACAATTAACAAAAAACATCCACAGAGGCATTCATCCAGTTGAAACTGCTAAATATCAGAAAGAAAAAAAGTAACTAATTTCAAGCCCCCTTGGAAACGGAGAACAGTATTTCCTAAATCATAGAAGAAAAAATGGTATTAAAATATTTTGTTTCGATGCATTTTAAAACATTAAGAAAAAATATTAAGAAGGTGATGTGTTAAGCTAATTGAAAATATTCTGTACAAACAACGTGTGTTGAAACTTCATTCTTATGTAAATGGATCACCCCAGTGCAGCAGATACTGTTCACACTGTGCTTAGACATGAAGCTAGGCAAAACCAGATTTTCTTTACTTTCACATCGTCACTTGTTCATTAAATCAGCCTTTTCAACAAAAAGTTGAAGAACGTACCTTGCTGAGGAGTTTCATTGTCTCCTTTGCTTCTGTTCTCACAGGCAGAGTGAGTCTGGGCCCCCCTTTACTGGAATTTTTTGTGCACAGATTTAATAGAGAGAAGAAGAGTTATAGGGTTAGAATGCAGTTCAGGTTGGAGCATGGAGTTATGTCTCCATTAGGAGGCATGCATCAGGAATCAGGCGTGCATGAAAATGGAGCACTGGGAAGGCAGATTGTACCTGAGCACTGCGCTACCAGAGCCAGTCAGAGTAACCTAAATGAATGGAGAATTGCAGGATTTGTATTTTTATTGAAACATATATAACTGGGTATTTAATTTCTGGAGGGGAATCTTTCTTTGGAAAAGAACTAAAATGATTTTTTTTTTTTTTTTTGCATATGGTTTAAATCAAATCTTATTTCAGTATTTCATGTGAAGGAAGAAGCTGTAAAGCACAGTCAGTCTTACTCTAGGAAGACAGCTGTTTTTTTAAGCTAACTTTCTGAGGCCCTTTGGACGAGCATTATTCTTGCATGACCATATCTGATCAGTTCACCAACCTAACTCCACCCCTTCTCAGTCTCTCCAGACTGAGTATGGATGGGTAGCTGCACTGTCACGATTGCTTGTCTGACTATAAAGAGGTACAGTGGAGAAATTATTCATACATTATAGTTTAAAGAATAGCAATACCATTTTTTTTGTGAGTATTTAATATGGAGACTATTTTAGGAGTAGGGTAGATAAAAATCCACTCAGTTCAAGCTTTGCTTATCACTCCAAGTAGCCATAAAATTGAAATGCTAATCAAGCAAGTTATTAACATTGCTAGTTGGATGTATTCCATGCAATTGGTACTCTAACTTCATTAACTGTTTACACTAATTTTTAAACAAGCAGCCTCAGTCCAGCTGTCCTCTTTGGGTATGTCTGCATGACAAAGGCTTTAGTTGATGGTAGCGATATGAAGTAAACTCTCTCAAGATTCCTGGCAAATACTCCAGGGCTGCTACTGAGTGCTGAAACTTCATGTCGTTCATCTCGACTGTAGGGCTGCCTGGGCCAGCTAGATTAGGGTAATGTAAATACACTGACTTCTTAATGCAGCTCTGTATCTGTGCCCTGTAATTGCAGCTGGTATTTGATAGAGTCTTTGTTTGTGCTGTGTTTTATTCTTTTCATATTTGAATTCAAGGCTGGAGACATAAGTACATGTTTTTGGAATCATATTTGGAAAGCACTTATAACAGATGTTGATAATTGTATGGCACTTTTGGCACTGCCAGAGAGAAGGATGAACACAGCTGGTTGAACTGTGTTTACTGAAAATAAAATGCTATGTAAAGTTCTACTCAGTTTTGTATAGTGATTAGGCTGGTACCATGTACAAGTATTCGAACAAAAAAAACCAAAACAATTGAAATTTTGTGTGTCAATTTTAAAATACTATTTTAGTGTTCAGAAATAATGTAAATTGACTGCAAGTCATACCGCTTTAGTTCTGGAACTTCATGGCTTTTAGCTCTCCTGAATTTTTCACCCCTTTATCACCAGTTAGATTGTTATTCCGGAACTATTTGGTCCACAGCAACCCTCCTAAATGTATATACCTTTATCTTTGTATAAAATTAGATATTGTTTGCTCTTTCAGCATTAGTATCTCAACTTGAATGGATCCTGGTGGCATATCAGCCATATTTATCCTTAGGAAAACAGTTTTGTGTTGTTCACTGATTTTCCTTTACTTTCAGTGTATTTCCACTTTGAACCCATTAATATATGTATTGAACACCTGTCCTGTTTCAGATCCCTGGGGTACCCAGCTCTTAACTTCCCTCTACTTGGAGAAGCAGCCATTAATTACCACTCTTTGTTTCCTATCACTTAGCTAATTTTTAATCCACAACAAGAATTTACCTCTTACCCCGTGGCTATTTATTTTCCTTAATAGTTTCTTGTCAAGTATCTTATCACAGGCTTTTGTCAAGCCAAGTAAGTTATATCTACCAAATCTCCCCCATTCTCCCTGTTTCATTAACAAGTGTCCAACAATTCAAATAAGTCAGGGGCAGTGTTTTCCATTCAGGAAGGTCCAGCTTTATCAATGTGTATTTGTATGCTGTCAGCTACTCTACAGCTGAATGGAGACATCATGCCCACAGTACCATTAATTTCTTTTTCATAACGGTTAAACTTATGTTGTTTTATTTGCCCTTTATTTTTCTTTTAACGTATAGATAAATAACTGTGACAGCATCCCCCTTGCCTTTTTACTTAGATGCACTCTTTAACATTCATGAATCACTACCTTCATGGTGGGACAATCAACTTGAAATCTTGGCTGATTTTCTCTTTTTCCTAATCTTCCTTGAAAATTCCTCTTAAATGTTGTTTTAAGAATATTTCCATTATTAAGCCTATTTTAGGAATACTTCTAGGATAAAAATATGCCCGTTGCTTTCCTTGGTGAAAGTTAGTGTAAAGACATTTCTCTGCAGTCAAAATATTCCTGATCATCACAGCCTCATTCTGCAAAGACCACATGCACCCATCCTGCCCTCCTAATTCTGTTACCACTTAGGCATTGTTGCTATTTTTACAGTATATTAGGAAGGATGGAATTTACCTGAGCAGCAAAGGACAGGGACATGTAGCCCAGCTGTTCTGTAACACACTCAGGGCTATGTGATGGCTTTGTGTCTCATGATGCTGCAGCATCATCGTGGCTGCATCACTTCCTCCTGTGTGGTAACTGATGGGCCTCTGCCAGCTTGGTCTTTATTTCCCTACAAAGCTTTAAACTATGTAGTAGGGTGGTGGGTTTTTTTCAGACTAAACATCAAGTTTCCCATTGCAACATGAATGAACATCATTGCATTTCGTATTTTAGACTCTCAATTACTATTTCTGTATGCTTTTAAATACAGTTGCCGCAGTTGCATTTTAGGCAGAAGTAAAGGAATGCCTGTATATTTTTTCATTCTTCCTAGAAGTCAGTGAGGCTCGTTCAGAGTTTGTGAAGTGTTTCAAAGTCTTAAGTATGCAAACATTTTAGATTTCTAAAGTTCAGGTTACCATTGCTAATGTTAGTAAAAAATACAATGACATTCAGATGTCTTACTGAAGTTACCAGAGAAATGCTGATTTAAAAAAATATTAAAAGTTACCTCTCTGTATAACCACCGTTGTGTGTCTCTCTATGAAGCATTCAGTGACAGAATCAGGAGCCCACATTTCCAGGTGAGACAGACTTGTTCCTCTAATTATTAAATGTTACACTCGTTTAAAAAATACTTCGTTGTTTCAGAACTTCCATAACAGCAAAGTTCGGAGATTCCATGGTTGGTTATCGACTTCAGATTCATTTTCCACAACCTTTTCATTTGGGGAAGATACTTTGTGATTACTTGTGTTCTCCAGATCACTCCTGGTCTTTGCTCCCATGCCGAGTGGAGATTACACTCTCCTATTAGCCCTTTTGAGGTCCAAGGAATGCCAGCCATGCCATGTGTGAGCAGTCTGCAGGCACCATTAGCACTGCTTCAGTAGCTCTTGATAACACTCGCTATGCAGTCAATTAAAGACGTCGGGGGGTGGGCTGGACGACTTCTTTTTACTAACAACTCTCATTAGGTGGTGGAGAATGGGGAGCTTGAACAGGTGATTTTTAGTCTTTTCAGTAAGAAATGGCAAAAATTCCCAGATTACCTTTCCCTTTGTTTGCAATTAATTCTTTTTCCTTTTTCTATTTTTATTTTATTTCTAAAACAAATCTCTGATAGATGCCATTTTACAAAGCCTGAAAGCAGCAAAAACTACAAACTGCAAGAAGAAGTCTAGACAGATGGTAAAGACAACAGAAATCAAATTGGTGTTTTGAAAGTGAAAGTCTTGGGCAGTCATTTTTCAGACCATCTTCTGATCACAGAAAACCCTTTGTATGATTTGGGCTGAGTTGAGGACACTCTCCCTTTTATAGAAATTCCTAGTATTCTGCATCTTGACAAACTTGGCAGTTTCTAAATTTTCAGGAATATAAAGATATTTGAAGGATTAAGTAGAACATGATGTAATTGCCCCTGTGTTTATATGTAAGCTTCTAGCAGCTGTGAAACAGTACTGCTAGGGAGGATACCAGTGATGCTGGTGTGTGGCCTTGAACATACCTGTTTTCCGTGGTGATGCTTAATACCACTGGCAATTAACTCCTAGGCTATAAGAACAGGTGTTTCATAAATGAAATGTAAAATATAAGCTGTAGTAATTAAAAAAATCAAAATACAGATCATACTTTTGGATGTATTTTGAAATAAAATCTGAAGGTGAGTATTGTATCTCGCTAGTGAACTTCATTTTATGATTATTGAAGAGAAATATTAGGAAACCAACAAAGTAAAGCAAGTTTTATTTTTCATAGCAAGAGGTCCAGTTTGTGACTCTTTTTGCTGTTTTAGTTTTTTGTTTCTTGGGGAAGGAGGCTCCTTTCCCATTCCCTTTCTCTCTCCTCTTTCTGTGATTTTTTCCCATTATTATTTCATAGATTTTTCCAGTGAGATATGGGAGCATACAGTTCAGCTTTCCTTTTCCAAGGTGTTTTTGAGTACAGAATAAAAGTTTGAGTTTTAAACTGAGTCAAGATAAGTATTTTCACTCTTAAGATTTGTCATTATGATTGAGATTAATTCCAAGCAGGCAATGCAAGGACTTGCAATATTTTTTGAATAAATGTTTTTCACTGGCATGGACATTGTATGACTCAGATATCTTTAGTTTCGATATGGAGTAAAAGTGAAAACAAACCCCTAAAATTCCTATTCAATTCTTCCATTTTTCTTATATGACCCACAAGGTATTCAGTTGTCCTTTGAAGAAATAAATTCATTAGCTAAAAGCCATCAGCTCTTTGGAAACAGTAACATGTAGTATAACCTCAGCAGGGAGACGCTATATAAAAAGGCATTATACAGTGTTTTAACAAGAAAGTATCTGATGCGTTTAAATGGCCATTGTGTCATACTATGAGATAGTACAAAACACCGCTTGCATCTGGCAGTTATTTTGCTACAAGTCAAAAAATAATCTGAAATGGCTAGTTTAAATTCTTCAGGCACTTTGGGCTCACAGCAGCACATTACTTGTGTTCAAGCTCCCATCCTGTCCTGCTGGTGAGCATATCTCATCTCGCTGCAGCTTCTTCCCACAGCAAAAGGGGAATGCAGTGAACAAAATTACTTGAGCAGCAAGAAGGAGATGTTTCTCTGTGTTTCTCTTTTTAAGATTATTATATCAGCTCTGAAACAAAATGGTGGCTTCTGCATTCATAAACTTAACATAAGAGTTTCTGCTTGTGAAGTTTGGATATGCACAGCCATGATTTCAGAAATCTTACACTAATATCGGTTGTACTTGCATTATTTCTGCTGAACATTGGAGTTAATAGATTAGTCATCCCTCCCATGTATATCAACTGAAAACTGAGGCTTGAGTGTATTTTTAAAGTTGCTTTTTTTTTAAAAACAACCTTTATTGTTGATTATTCAGTTTACATAGTGCTTATTCTGGGAAAGCTTGAAAATATAATAGATAATTACTTTTTTTTTTTTCCCTCAGTGTACCATCTATCTTCTATTTCATATTTATGGTATCTCATTTATTTTTACTTACTCAGTACAAGGGAGTACAATGGAGAGGGTTTTCAACATTAGTACTTACTATGCCAGTTACTTATTTTCAGAATTATTTATTTCCATCTTGCTGAGTGTTTGATAGAAATGACTTATCTGCTAGTGTGTGCCATAAAGATAAAATGAGAGATTGTTTACTTGTCTAAAAAAGACACGTTATTTGTTTTCTTTTGAAATAGCTTAGAACATGAGATGTAAATTACTGTAGAAACAGCGATGTGCATCTCATTCAGAAGAGATAGATTTATAAAGGAGTATCAAAAGCAAATTTAGAAATATCGCCTGACTTATTGTATTAAACAACAATTTTCAGCCCACATACTGATATCTCACTGAGTAACTGTCCTGGATTTATTTTTATAAATTTTGTTAAGATAGGCATTATAGGTTTGTCATTTGGACCACTGTGTGAGGAATTATGGGAAGTATATAGAGGAGATTGTAAAGATCAATGAGAATGACCTATTTAAATCATCAAAAAAGGGAACAAAAGACATTTGATCGTCTATTTGCATCTGGGTTCTGAGATCAGTTTATTGTCAAGACTCATGCAGGAAAACTGTGGAAAACCAGACAGCCTGTTTTCATGTTGTATATTCCACCCAATTATGTATAATAATTTCAGATGCTGGAATCGTTACGTCTATTAACTAATTCACTTCTTTTTCCCTTTAGATTATCTTTGTTCTAGTCTGTTATTCCCTGCGAATGGTATAGAGGTTGAAAGCTCACAGGCCACTTATCTCTCTGCTCCTATTCCACTGACATATCTAACCTGCTGCACCCATATTTAAATTTACTTGTGTTTTTGGCATGCTAATCAACTTTCATAACAAGTTGAGTGCATTGTGATGCAGGTATGTTAAAAAAGAGTATCTGTTTTGTACAAGTAGAAATAATATTTGAAAGCCATCTAGAAGAGCAGTGATTGGTATTAAATTAATACTTCAAGTGATCTTAAATGATATTATATTAGACAGTTCCTTGAATGATTCAAGGCTTCACAGTTGTTTTTTTCCCAGCTAAGAGTCTGGGCTGTGTAGCTTGGCAAGGTTATCTCAGTTTTCCTACCAACCCTTCTTTGGCAGCTAAAATGAAAGGTAGCAAAATATCTTCTACCCTTATGTCATATGGCAAATAGTGGACACTAGACACTCCAAGCGCAGAGGTTGCTGAGAAGATACAACTTTTACCTCTAGCTTTTGACAGTTTTGTCTTTTTGCCTTTGAGTTGGGACCATCTCTGTCAAGGAGAAAAGCAGGGGTGAAGCCCTTTGTTCTATAATCCATACTCTGTGTTGGGGGCTTCTGCCTCCAAACATGGGTTCGGGAAGATTCATAGTTACTTTAACATCCTCTGAAGCTATGTGCAGGTCCCAGCCAACCTCTTCTCAAGTATTCTATCTTGAGCAAATATTTAGGAGCAATAAATTGTGAGAACGATAATAAGGCTTTGTGCTTGAAAGGCCATTGTATAATTCCTGGTTGTCCCTGGTGTTGAAAAAGTGATTGGAAGGATATTATCTGACTGAGAAAGTCGGAATTGTAATATATATTGGTGGCCATTTTAACTGATTATTTTGAAACAGAAATTTTTAAGAGCGATGAATGCTATCTTTTTTTAATGTCAATTCAGGTATCACTGTTGCCCAGTTCTGTAAACTCTATCAACATGAACACTTCTCCCAATTGAAAAAAAACAACAGGGAGTAAGCAAGAACATAAAATTATTTTTAGAAAATGAATTTTTAATTACTGAACTGCTTAATTATTGAGTACTACTGAAAATATCCCGTGAAACTTATTATTATGCAAATGTATTCCATTTTGGAAACAATTAAATGATAATAAAGCATTCTTTTTTCTTTTACAACATATTACTGTAATGAAGCTGTTACCTCTCAGTGTGCATTTTAATGAGTTTTAAGTAACATTTTAATGAGCTCAACATTACCATAAACCCAAGGATTAGATAAAATTGAATTTACTGGGAAAAAGGAAGGGTTCATTAAGAGTTAATTATATAGTTTAAGAAGAAATATAATTCATTTTATGATGTCACTTCAACCATGAATCCAGCAGCAGATCTATACTTATTAATAGGCGTAGAAATGCCATTATTATATTGACATAAAAACATGGTTTGCACACTACTGCTCAGGTTTTCAATGAAAGTTTCTGTATTGAAATCCCTGGGTCAACTTTGTTCTTATCCAGCTCATTATTACATCTGAGGAGGAAAAATACCAAGCTTTTTATTACTGGTTTGTAATTCCACCTACTATTTTTATAAACATCATGAAGAATGAAAGCAAAGTTTAATGGATTTACTACTGCCAGTAGGATCTGAGGCAGGTTCTCAATAAATGTCTTGGATTTATTATTTTATAAAAGGACTGGTTAGAGACCTGAATCCAAACTGCCAGCTCTCCTGATATGCCCTCTGTAACAGTGATGAATGTCTGCAGTCCAGGTTCTTGGATGCCCAGAAATCACAAGTAAATTCCCACACAAAGCTCTACACTGTCTTCATTGTAAATTCAAATGTACATTTAGATGTTGTTCAGATCCTGCACGATGTTGATTTAAAGTGCTCATGCTCAGTAAGTTCAATTACACATTGAATTTACTACTTTGCTCCTGCTGATGTGGCATTTCTGTTTAACAGTTTGAAAAAGTATGGGGCATTGTAGCTCAGTGGCCTTAGATGTTTGATCAGAAAAGAACAAGAAAGCAAATTTTAAAGTCTTAATCAAATGTTAGTTGCGCTGACTTTGTAGAGAGTTCCCATGTTCATAGGATAGCTCTGTGACCTGCTATTTTAGGAAAAAAAACCCCACCAATATGTATTCTGTTGATGTCACAGCCTTGTAGTGGGATAAGGGAAGATTCTGTGGGGGTTGAAAGCTTTCATGTGTTTCAATAAAATGGAGTTGATCTCCTAAACCGTGCTGTTGTGGGGGAAAGAGCATTCTATCAAATGTCCGCTTGAGAGAGAAAAATCGTGAAATGTGGCCACCAATTAGAGTGGAGTTCCATCACTCCTGCATGAGATCCAAAGGTGTGCCCTGAAAATGGCAATTCTGATTACTAGGCTTCAAAATGCTGAGATGAACCTGTAGACCTACACTGGAAGGATGAGTCATTGAGACAGAAGTCAGGGTACTGTTGGCAATTGAAAAGGAAGTGTAATTAGTACCTTGGATTGAACAGGTGCTCAGAAGGAAGGGCAAAGGAGAGCTGTTTAGCAGGTGATACATTCTGGATATGACAGGAAGAAGCAAAGTGCCACTGAATGTGTGATTGTGAGCCACATCGTACTAAATTTCTGTTTGTTCAGCAGCAGAAGTCTTTCCATGTCTTCTGAATTGTTTTCAATGAATCTGTCTGTTGCTAAGTAAGGTAGAAAGCCAAATGAAGATAATTAAATTGTAAAATTGTAGGGGTTTGAAAGGGGAGGAGGGTATGGAGGGGGGGGCTGGTGGGTTCTTGAAGGGAGCAGGGAGGGGGAAGGGGGAGGGGATGCCCCGTTTTTGGTATAAAACCTTTTTTTTCAGTTTTCCCTTGCTTCCTTCCCCAACTCACCGCTGGTTTTCCTGGGGACACGGCACGGCGCGTTTAATTCCGGCACGGCCCCAGCCTGGCTGTGCGGGGCGGGCCGGGCGGAGGCAGAGGACCGCGGGCACTGGTCGCGGCTCTGCAGTGGCGCTGCGTGGGGCATCTGCTGGTTTTTCCCCGAGCCTCGCGGTGGCTGCTCTCACACACACGCCTTTCTCCCCCGGTGCCGGTGCCGCGCTGCCACAAGGAAGCAGGCAGGCACGGCGCTGCTGTGGGATCAGGTCCCTCGCAGAGCGAAGCCCAGCGCCGGGTGGCTGTTGTTGCACGCATGCCTTCTCGGCGGCAGTGGCTGCAGCCCACAAGTTCCTCC
>VXBA01002139.1:134923-228004 GCA_013399895.1 Serilophus lunatus | reverse complement strand
TCCAGCACAACTGCAGGTTGAAGGCTTCCCCAAAATAACATCCAGGGTTGGGGGGGAGGAACCTTTCACTCTGTTGTGTTTTGCAGAGATTCCAAGGGCTGGAAGCTGGCTACCACCAGAGAGAGAGAAGAAGGAAGTGTCTCTCCCTTCCCACTGCTTGTCTTTGGCCAGCCTGCCTGGCCTTTGAAAGCAGTTCCCTTATTCCTCTTTTTTTCTTTGTTTTCCTTTTTCGTGGTTTTTGTTGGGTGCTTTTCTGTGTTAAGTTTGGAGTTCCCTTAAACTGTTGTCTTTCTTTTGGTTGAGCTCCAGACAAATAAAGTGTTTCTCTGTTGTTACATTCTGTTCAGTCTTCTCGCCACTGTTGAGCTAGCCCTTATTTAAACAGTGGTGCTCAAACCATCACAAAAATCAAACATGTACAAGCAATTGGCTGAACATGGTTTTGTGCCCCATGCTCTCTCCCCCCGAATCTCACCTCCTCGTATGAACGTGGCAGCACAGCCAGACATGTGGAATTCTTAAGAGAGAAACTAAAAGTTTTCCACACCTACATCTGGAATTGTTCAGAAAAGGAGGAGCAGAGCTACAGAGGTCCTCCTCAAGGGAGAGTTTACTTCAATTTGCTTTAATTGAAGCTGCACAAGTGAACCACAGAATGTTTCCAGTTCTCCTGGTCTCAGGGAAATCCCCCAGCATGCACCGTTTATATGAGCTATTGTATTTTATATATTCCTTATTCTAAATATAGGGAAGCATACTGCATAGCTTAACAACACATTTTCCTTGGTGGAAAATCTACTTTAAGTAGTACTATTCTCTCCTGGCCACTTATTTCCTCCACTTGTAATATCTTGTCATTCTCTCAGCTGCTTATGAAACTAGGCTGTGAACTGGGTCAGTAGAGTGATCTGCATTTAAAATCCTCGAAACAGGACATTTTTTTGTTCTTTTCCATTCTTTTTTAATTCTATCTAATTGACTTGGAAGAAAATGTTTGTACTATTTGGCCTATAATCTATCCTATACTGTTACAGGCTAAAAATTCCTTGCATCCAATCCTGTTGAGTCTAATAATCTAATCTGCCTCTTTCAATATCATGTTTTGTCTATCATGTTGTGCTTGAATAACTTATCTTGTCAGTATAGCCTCTGGTTTTCCAATGCAATCAGAGAATGACAGTATCTATAAAAGTGTACACAAATTAACACTTTTGTGGAACCTACAGGCACAGGTACTGTATGTCTGGATAAACTCCATGCTAAGGAGACAAAAGAATGACCTGAATATGCAGGTTCCCAAATAAACTTGTTTCAATGTTCACTAATTAAATGTATCTGAGCTGGAATAGAGTTTCTGTTACACTAGTAGCTGGAAGGGAGATGAGAGGAAGAGGAAATATTGTGAAAACGATTTTTTAATCTAATTGTGGGATGAACTGAGGTCTTCCAGACAGTTCAGAGGGATGTGAGCTCTTCAACCAAAGCTCTTCAACCAAAGGGCTGTTCCAGCTGTTGAGCAATGCACATGTTAAAGGCTGTTTTACAGGCCCATCTCAGATTGCTTCTTCTCTGTAATCTGGGACAGTTATTTGAGTTGAACACTTCGGCAGTTTTCTCTTATTTTAAATCTGTCAGCAGATTTCTAGCTACCCTGATTTTCTGTTTGTACTGAGCTGCCAGAGGAATATTCAGCACCAAGGATGTGTGGCATGTGGAGGATTTTATTGTACTATTCATTTCTCTGTTATGCAGAATTTGTTGCACTTTGGGAAACTGACACGAGTTAGGAAAAAAAAAGGATTGTTTCACATTTACTGCAATCCAGAACACTATGCTACTATATTTCCAGAGTGTGTCTGAGATTTGGGCTAACCACTCAGCTGAAGGTCATTTGGAGTCTCAGGCATAATGTGACTGGAGGGTGGAGCTGGACACCCAGGTTCTGGTCTCCCTCTGGATACTTAAGCTCCCCTTTCATAATTGTTGCTTCAGGCTATTACAGTTGGTCTTTGCTCCTGCTTCTTTAATTTATTTTTTTTTCTTTTCTCTTACATAGTGTAGTGAATAATAATGAGGGCAGTGTGAACTCTTATATCCCTTTCTCTTTTAAAAATAAGTGGGAGAGTTATATCTCATATTATATAGAAGCCATTCCTTTCCCTATTTGAATAACTCAAAATTGCAAGGGATTTCTGGCAAATTACATGAGTTTGTTCTTTCTTTTGCATAAGATCTCAAATCTGGGCCTTCCTTTCTGTGTTTAGACCATAGAAAACTAGCGTTTTTCTAGTTGTTTGTGAGTTATTTCCTAGTTGGTAATATGCTGACAGAGCTCAAATTACTTTCTCCTAAGAGCATTTTTAATACAGATTTTACATAAACACTGGAAGAAAAAAAGAAGCAGAGTTGAAGTTTTAATAAACAGTGTCACTGAGCCATGCATCCTTGCTTTTTAATTTATTGTACAGTATTAAAATAATAATTGAGTTAAAATAATAGGTGATCATAAGTAGTAGAGGAATTTTAGGGTGGGGAGTTGCTGAAGATTTTTGTACATCAGGTGCCAAATATGGCTGAAATGGTGGGCATATATACTGGTGACTTGTAGCTTTCTGATGTCCCACTTACTGTACACACAGCTCTTGCTTCCCTTAACTCTTATCTTCCACTGGCTTCAAATGACTGAGCATTTCTCAGCAGCAGCCATGCAAACACATTTTGTGCATTTCTAGTTTCTATTCTCTATTTGCTGGGACAAATTCTACAACAAGTAGAAACACTTGAGCCTTTCAGCGGGTTGATGGTAAAAGTTGGGTCCAGCAGGAAATGCCACTGCTGAGTCTGTGTGTGATGACATGCCTGGGACAGAGGACATGAGGCCATCCACTCCTATAGATCTGGTAAGATCTCCAAAACGGCCTGTTGACATGAGGACAGTTTGCAGGATGGGAAGTGAGGTATTTGAGAAGCAGCAGACTGCTCCCACTGGTTCTACTACCAGCTGTGGATGCAGCTCATGCTCCATGTCTGAAATGTCCTGATTTCTGAAGGGCACAACAGAAAAGCCCTGAAGAAAAATAAAATCCTGCTTACAAAAAAACTGAGGAGATGAGTTTTAGTTTACAATAAAGAGATAGAGACCATGGTTAGGCATGGAGAAAGGGGGATGGATGGAAGAGAATTACTATGTTGGGCAACAGCCTATTTTGTTTGATGCTTTGCCTAGTGTGGCTAAAATATAGCAGTAATGTGCCCCCCTGCCAAGATAGGAAAGCATCCCAGCTGTTGTGTATGTGTTGTGCATGTATACACAAGAAGTTTATTAGAGGCTATTCACACTTCAGTGGAGCGCTGAGATTGCAGTCTGTATTATATTGGCTAAATGAAGCATATAACATTCTATATTTCTCATAAAAGAAATATTCATTCATTTGTATTTGTTTTCATGATTCTCATCTGCTCTCATTCCTTTGTTTTACTGAGGGCACATGTACGTTTTAGATGTTTTGGCTGGGCTTGAACTGGAAGCCCAGGAGACTGAAGCAGCTAAAGTGGTCATAGGAGAACCAACTTCAGCTTGGAAACAGGAAAAATGTGTTTGCTCAATGCTGTGTCAAACTCTAGGTAGCATTCATTAGGTTGAAGATAGTGCTGCAGTGCTACTTTTGCACTCACAGCTGTAAACCTGCATGCTAACACAGTGTGGTTTCTGAACTGCACTGATGAAATCTGTTCTTTCTGGGGACTCTCTCTACTGTACACATATACTTGTAATATATAGTGCAGTTTCTCACGTGCTTTTCCCAGGCTCATGATGAAAAGCTCCCAGCAGATTTCTGATCGTATATCAGGAACATTTGTGTATTTTTTATATGCCGTTGCTTTTGAAAATTCTTTATAAGTTTCTAATTACTGTAAATTTCTATTTGATTGGTAGGTTTGGAGTTTGTTTGTTTATTTGTTTAGGTTTGTTCTTGCCTGTTGAAGCTTTTTTGTTTAGCTGGGTTTGGGTTTTTGTTTGTTTTGTTCTGATTCTGCTTATTAGAACCTAAAAATGGCTGTACTGCAAGACAGCAAACATTTATTCAGTCTGGTCTGTATTTTTTCTGACAGTAGCCTATGAGGGATTGCGAAGGATTGCCTCGTTTACTAAATACAATCCTCCTTACTGCACTGCTGAAAGAGAGGCATAGTTGGTGGGATTTGAAGAGCCTTCTGGTGCTTTTGGTGAAACTAGTCCCATATTCTTGCTGCAAAGAAGACATGCTGATGTAAAAGTGACGATGAAAGTGTACCGCTTTGGTCGTGATGTGTGGATTTTTTAAGCTGTGCTTGCTTCCACATCTGATACATCAGTTGGGGAAAAATAATTAACTTGCCCATGTTTTTTTAATATATATAGTCCATTAAATGTGAAGAGCACGTAAAAGCCAACTTCAGACTTGAGTTAAAATGCTAAATGTCTGATCCTTGTTAACTTTGAAGACTTAGACTTTCAAAGTTTGTTTTCTGCAATTGTGGCATCACTTCTTCTAGAAAGCTTCTGAGCTTTTAAGAAAGTAGTCAGGTTTTTAGTTTTAATGAAATAAAACTCCTAGTAATGTATCTCTTGCTAACATTAGCAATCTGTGCAATGCATTCATCAAGAGCGATTATGCTTTAAGAATAAGAAAAAAGAAATCTGCTCTGTATCCTAGAGAAAAATTTTCAACGTATTATGTTGTATAGCTTTAGATTTCTGAAATTACTTAAATGTGGTCTTCAGGATATTTGCATTCATAAAGAATACTTGGTTATGCTTATTGCTTCCCTTTGCCTTTCTTGACTGTCAAAACACTGTTATGCTTTTGAAGATTTATAGCAGATGGATAATGAGATTGCTGACTGTTAACTGCAGCATTTGGAATTTGTTGGTGGAAGGAGGTAGGAATTTAAAAAAAAGAAGGTTATTGGGGATTCATTGCAATGAAGACAGGTGATAGAACTTTGTTTTCAATCAGGAAGCTTAAACATAAATATATTATTTTCTAAATTAGAAAAATCTCCACTCTTCATACTATATACGAGTCAAGTAAAATCTTTTAGAAAAAAAAATATGGAGATGTCAGATTGCATTCAAGTGATCACAACGAATCACAAGAAAGGCAAGGATGTTCTACAATTTCTCAGTAAGTGTATTGAGGTTGTATTGCATATGCTTAATTCAGCACGAATATCACCCTTTAAAAAATCAGAAAGAAATCATAAGCTGATGTCTGCAATAACTATCACTTGTATACCTGTGTAATGGTGTAAAGAGAAAATAGGTCAGCAGTGCCCTTAACTGGGTTAACTGCTGAAGAAAGATTTTAAAGTCTGACTCTTGCAGTGTGTGCTGTAAATAAGAAAGGGAAAAGTCTGCCTTCTTTCTTGACCATTGTACAGTCAGCTAGTTGAGGTATGCCTCAGACAGAAATTAAGATATTAATGTTCATCACAGAGTTCCAATTCTTTTTATGCGTATGTCTGTATGTACAAACTTTAGAAGTTTTAGAGGATGTATAAGAATGGAGTGCTTTTTCAACACATTTGTCTCTGCTGAGGCCTGAGAATAAAGAGCAAGCTACCTTTAACTGTAAGTAGTGATTAAGTTACTGAGTTCAAAACCACATGAAATACAGAGTGAGAAAAAGGATGAAGCCCAAGAAAGCTGCCAAATCAGCAAGGACGAAAATTCTTTTGTTTCTTGATGCAGGTATATCTGTGCTGCTCTCTTCATCACTTTTATTTCTAGGGACCCTACTAATCAAACATGATTGAAGCTACTAGACTCTTTGAAAATATCCTAACACCTCTGAAAATTAATCTCTTGGGTTTGGGGCCTCGTTTTAAGGTAAAGTCTGAACATTTTGAGTCATGATAAATTAGCTAGCATTCATGTCTGCTAGGCAATATAAGTATCAGGAGGTAGGTGAAGGATGGAACAAAGAACAAGAGGAAAAATGTATAGTACCTTATAATCTTTCTTTTCATATTTAAGATAACAGCTTTTTTCAGGGTTTGCATATTCAGAGGGAGCTCAAGATCTCCTTGGGAATCTTGCCTAGGAGTATTTTGATGATTTTTTTTTTTTAATTTTCTTTACAAAATGTGAGAGTAGCATTTGCTGAAACAAAGAGGGTGGGCAGCAGCATGTTCAAAAAAAAGTGTATTGTTATTGTTCACAAGGAGAGTGACTCCTTGCTTTTTTTCTGTCACCCAATTTCAGCAGGTAGTGCTGGCTTGCTCAGGCTCTGTTTCAGTAGAACATACACATTAGTCAAGTTCCAAGATACCCCCCTGTACCATATGCTACCTAAAGTCTAATAATCCTTTAATCTGTCCACTGCATGACATCTGGGCAGTTATTTGACATAATAATTCATGTTGATCGTTCATATCAGTATGTATCAGAGGAGGGAAGTGCCAAAGCAGTGGTGGAGAGATTTAGGAAAATGCCTGTGGTGGTGCGCCTTGGATCAGGGAAGACCTACCTGTGTGTGTCAGGTGACCAAACTGCCAATGATGTGGCTGGGTAAAGACTTTATATGAAAATAATAACACAAAATAGAATAGGAGGGGGAAGATAAACTATCAGGACCTAAGTTACGGGAGTCTATTAATATTTACTTGACATCTCTTTATACCCTCTAGTCAGCACAACAGATGTAGCTGTGTTTTAAGACATTATTATTCACTGAAAAAGGCAAAAAGATACTTTTTCCCTCCCTGCTGTCCCTGGTAATCTCAGATGTTCACCGTGCACGCCGGGGGGAGGAGGTGGATAGATGAGTGCTGGTGGGAGAGGAATGCAATTATCCCAAAGCCTCCTGACGGGCATCCACTTCTTCCTTCCAGCTTAGCTGCTCTGACCACAGGCTGGGGGCTCATGGGACATGGACCAGATTGAAAAAGTGGAAGCAGACAGATGGTTATTTGTAATCATCATGTAAATGTAAATCCTATAAAAATGTTTTCTTTCTAAGGGCCCGAAAGCTGGAAAGCAGGATTAACACATGGATATCTAGCCTAGAATAATTTTGACCTTGCCACCTTCCCTCCTACCCCATAAACACTGTGGCTTTATCTCCACTTCCTCTAAACAAACTGCTGGACCTTCAGCCGAGGAAATTAATTCAGTTTCTATGTAATTCTCTGAGTTTATGAGCATCAGTTTGACCGAGGCCTGGATTTGGGCCTAAGCTGGCAGGTGCTGGGAAGCAGTTGCCTTGGTAGCAGGGGTTTCTTTTTTCTCCTTTCCCCCTCCCTCCCTCGCCGTGGCAGGTGCGTGCCCTGCGCGTGTTTATCTCGGCACTGCCGCTGCTAGATGCTCCTGCCTTCCCCGTTACACTCCTGGGTACCTGTAAATGGCCATACTGGGCTTTGCATGCCGTAAAGACTGGCGTGACTGCTCACAGACATCTATCTTGTTTGAGCAGCGTCAGCTTGTTTGAGCCACAAAGAGACCGATCAAACTTTAATTAACTTTTGTCCGCAGCACCATTGTAGGCTGTGTACATTATAGCTGTCCTTTCCAGCTCTGCAGTCCCTCAGTGCCTCTCCAGATAGTGAGGCTTAGCCATCCAGAAGCTTTTGCCTTTCTGAGGCTTTGCCTTTTGAAACTGGAGGGTGTTTGCAGCTGGAGGAGAGGAGCATCTCCCCTCTGTGTCATCATCAATGCCGTGGGGGTCCTGCTCTCCGAGGGGATGGATTGGCTGCAATGTGGTTCCAGGGTGGGTAGGATGAGGTGGTAGAAATCTTTCCTTTTGGAACCGTTCCCTTATTAAATCATAAAATCACAGAAAGGTTGAGGTTGGAAGGGACCTGGAAGACCATCTCATTCCAGTGCCCCTGCCATGGGCAAGGACACCACCTTTCACCAGACTAGGTTACTCAGAGCTCGATCCAGCCTCACCTTGAACATCTCCAGAATTGGAGCATCCACAGCTTCTCTGGGAAACCTATTCCAGTGCCTCACCATCTGGACATCCAAAATGCGAGGAAGCTCCCAAAAGGCAGGGAAATACCCATGCAAGCACAAAGAGAGCTGCATAACTTATGTTAGGATTGGAATAAAGTAAAATAACGACACAGGATGAGGAAGAGGAGGCTGGTGGCAACATTTTGCTTCTTGTGTTGAATTTTTAAAACATTAATATTTGTTCCCTGCCAAAAAGGCCCTGAGGGCTGGCTTCTGAGGCGAACAAAAGCCTCTCCCTGATACGTGGAAAAGGTGCTCTGCTCAGGCACACTAACACTTATCTGGAAGTACCCAGCAATTGGAGATAATTGGATGAGGAATATTCTACAGCTCTCAATCATTTTTCTGTTTTCACAGATGATTGTACCATTAGATATGGTGAATGCACTAAGCTGTGCTGCAACTTTTCCATTTACTGTGCTAATATGTGTGAACTCAACTTCCAGTTGATGCTTCTTTCTTCTGTGGCTTCCTGTGCCACTGGAGGGGGACAGCCAAGCTCAGGAGCTCACACTCTGACTCCCTCTTCCCTGCTCCCTCTCTCTTGGGGTGATGTTTGGATGTTCTGGGGTGGCTGGACTGATCAGATTAAGGTCTTTGCTTTATTTCATTGTTGTTCGGTTGAATCACAGGAGTGGCAGCCTGTGTTCTCTGCTCTTTACCTTATTTTTCTCTCTGCTTTTGGTTTGGTGTTTGTTTGTTTGTTTTTTTCCCCATCCTTTACCTGGCTTTTTCTTTTCACTCTCCCTAAAATTTGTGTTCTCTGTCTTCCTCTCTGAATTGTTTTCTCACTTTAATTTATATTCCACACATTGTGCTCTTATCTTTGTCTTTCCGTCACTGCTTTATTTTTTTCTACAACCATTTTTTTCTCCAAAACACAGAATGCTTTAGATGGAAATGGTGAGATATATCTATTCAAGATTAAGCAAAGCCTGTAGCATCAATTTTGTCTTCCATTCAAGCTACTTTTGCAGTAAGACTTTGGGTAAAGGAATGTGATAAAATCAAATCACCTCTTAGCCTCATATTCTGAGACTGATTGGAACCTTACACAGTTGCTGGGATGATTCAGAGAAAGTTAATGTAATTTGCTGTGTATCACTCCGAGAAACTGTATTTGTCAGGTTCATATAACAGTGTGAAATGTTCAAGGAAACTACTGCCCTTAATACTGCAGCCAGGAGTTAGGAGTCAGGAATATAAAGCCATTATGTGGTGAGATCTGCTGATTTTCTGGGGATTTTCCACTAATGGATTTGCACTGAAGTTCTATAATTACAAGTAAGCCAAAAAAATTATTTTATGTGTCATAATAATGGAGGAAATTAATTTTATCCAATTGCCAGTCATATGAAAGTGGGCATAGACTTGTCTAGAAGTACTTTTTCTTGTTGTGTATCATAGGGATCACAGAGACACATGAAGAAGCTTCCTAGAAATTGTGATTTTGGAAGACTTTTTCTGGTTTTGTTTTTGGGTTTTTTTGTGTTTTTTTTTTCCTCCTGAAATTGCTGTAGTATTGATTTTCTTGGCTTTGCAAAATATTATGCTGCCAAACAGTCATATTGTTTATGTGCAGGGCATTACAAAAGTTATTTCTTCCTTTTGATCTTGAATATATTTTTGATCTATAAATTCCATTTCTGCCAATTTAATTATTGCAGATCAAAAGAGTACAAGCAATTCTTATTAATCAGAAATATTTTGGGGTTGAGTTTTTGGGTTACTTTGGGAAAATGAAAAGGCATCAATTGAGTATGTCACCTAAGAAGACTATGTGTTCTTGGCAGTCACATTTGTTTCCAACTCTCTCTTGTCAGTTTTATTTTATAATTCTAGAACAAAACCTAGATAGTCAGTCTTTTGTGTGCATGTTAGAAAAGGAATTAAATTCCAATTAATTCCCTCCTTCCTCTGGGAGCTACCTGTGTATCCCAAAATGAGGAACAATAAAAGTTACCTCTCACGTTGTTTTGAGCACCACGTATATACAGCCCGCTCACCTCAGTCTATTCAGACACCAATTCTTGTATGTATTAATCATATTTTATTTCTATCTTATTACAGCATAGAAAAATATTCAGTTCCAAATGTTAAATTTGGACACATTTTATTAACATTGAAAGCAGTAAATTATCTGTTCTTATGAAATGAGACTGAGCAATTTCTACTGAACTCTTCCTGACTTGCCCCTTCACTAGGATACAGTGTTTTCTAATTTCTCAGAGGGCCTTGGTTCCATTAAGGGCAAGAACTGTTTTAAAGCTGTAATGAAAGCCATACGTAGCTGAAATTCAAGGAGGGGCAATGCCCTAAATTCTATTTCAGTAGCTCATCTAGAGCTATATTCAGTTTTATGTTTATAAGAATGTCAATTAACCTAGAGACTAGGACACACACAAAAGAATAACAATGAATTGGATATAATTTTAACATGCTGAAGCCAGCTAGCTGGACCTAATACTTTATAGAAGCTTGATTCACATAAGTTAGCTAATTTAGTTCTCAAACAGCTTAGTGATTTCTTTGCCCTTTCTTTGTAATGTTGTGAGACAGTGATGATAGAAGTTGCAGAAACATTAGAACTAAAAATGTAGAAGGAAGAAATAAATATGCTAGAAGCATGTTAATATCAGCTTTATTTCCCTGGCACTTTTCAGAATTGGTGATCACTTCAGCATGTATTTGATGATAATAATAACAGGAATAATAAAAATGCCCTTAATCAAGGTGTAACTCTGCAATTCAGTATCAGTTCTGTCCCTTTTTGACCTATGCTGAAGTTGGAGATTCAGACAAAGCAGATATTAAGCATGATGCTTTCTGTTACGAAAAGAACTCAACATCTCACCTTCAATTCTGGAAATGATGCTTTTGCAATGATGGAAAGTGACCCCGTCAAGGTTAAAAAGAGTAATGGGTTCTACATGTCTTTCTAATTCCCATTCAGAGCAGTGAATTAAAAAAGTAAGTGAGGAAAAAAAGGCCATGTATGTGATATCTGGCTCCTTTGGGCAAAAAGTCGTGCCTCATCAGCTTCTTTTAAGAGATATTTTATAGTCAATATAAGATGCAAAGCAATCATGATATAATGGTGGAGACTTGTCTCTTTGTTAAATATTGCATGTTTCTACATGTATTTTTTCCCCCACTTGCAATGTCATCATTTCTATTAATTTTTTGCCTCTTTCCCTCATTTATTGTATTAGTACTACGGGATGACTTCCGCCAGAACCCTACAGATGTTGTGGTGGCAGCTGGAGAGCCTGCCATACTGGAATGCCAGCCACCTCGAGGACATCCTGAGCCTACCATCTACTGGAAGAAAGATAAAGTCCGTATTGATGACAGGGAAGAGCGGATCAGTGTGAGTACAGCTCAGGGGATTGTTTGTCTATAGACACAGGTCCCACAGCTCAGTGCAGCAGAACTTATAACTTTATAGCCTTTACTGTAAAGACTTATCATTGCTCCTGGCAGTTTGCTTCTCTGAGCTTTCCCAAATGAGAGGGGAAGACTATTTATTGCTTCTGTTCTCTAACAAAATTCTGTGAGGGTTAGTTTGTATATCCAGCATAATGGAGGTCCATTAAACAATAGATTTGATCATGTAAGGTGCTTGGTTAGAGGGGGTACTCGGTGGATGTCTTTATTTGATTTAGTCTTACCTTTTCTACACCTCAGTTCACTGAACTGAGAAAAATCAGACCTCTTATCAGAAAGGTGTTTTGTAGGTAAATTCTGTGTCTATGAGGTACACAAATATTCTCTTGGAAAAAAAGCCACCAGCTTAGGATGGTATTGGCAATGCTGTATTTCCTGTAGTAAATGTGTCTAAGTGAAGGCAGAAGTCATACTCTAAAGAATTATTGTTCCTCAAAAGGAATAAATAATGAATAATTGAGTAACAGTGTTTGAATTCTGTTACTGTTCATTTCTTGTACTGACTGTAAAAATTCTCAGCAGAAATACTTTTCAAGTGATTAAAAATGAATCATGATCTGTGTGAGTGTGTGAGGACATGCTTCATTCCTAATTTTTAAATGCTTAGATTTTCACCATTAATATTCCTTCAATAAAATTTTATGTTGTATGTAATGATTCAATGCTGACCTTATTCAGCATGGAAGTATTGTCAGGAAGACTGTTTCTGGCTTTGGATGCCTAAGGAATTATTTCAAGACAAACAATCTAAGTTGTTGCCATTTGTGAACCAGGCTGTCTCTGCTGGGTCTACTCAAGAGTAGGGAAAGAAGAGTGACTGGGAAATGGCTGTCATTCCCTAACTCTCAAGTTTCTTTGGCTATATTCCTAGATTATTCTGAAGCACCCCATTGTCTAACCTTTGACATTGTCTATGACTTCATAAACTGCAAATTTTTACTTAATCTCTTTCAGCTACTCTGCTCTTTCATTCTGTAAGCACCCTTTGTAGCCAAGAAAATGTTAAGTCTTATGGGAGTCAGGTGAACTTTCAGTTTGGGCCAGATTCAGTCTGTCTGCCTCAGCAAAAAGAGAAAATCTGCATTAATAAGTGATAGGAAACTGTTAAGAAACCAGTAAAATATAATAAACTGAATAAATCTGAGTCAAATTGCCTTTTTCTTGTGAGAGATGTCAAGAGTGCTTTACACATAATCATGCAAGAAATACAAGCACTCTATGCTGCCAAGAGGCAGGAAGAAATGTAATCTTTGAAATGTAAAAAATCTAATGAAAACTGAAGGAAAAAAATGAAATGCAGTTGAAATTACTCAGTAGTTGAAATTAGTTGCAAGTTTAAATTAGCCAGTAGGATAAAAATGTGTTCTAGTACAGCTTAAAGGTATTTAAATATATAAGTTTATAACTTTAAAGCTACACATATATTTACAAGCAAAACTTTAAAAGGCCTTGGTTGTGGTTCTCATTGCCTGAGAAGGCAGCTTTTTTCCTAATATATTTTGTTTATCTGAAGTTAAAACTAAATATAATCCTTGTTTTGAGACAGATACGTGGTGGGAAGCTGATGATCTCCAATACAAGAAAAAGTGATGCGGGCATGTACACTTGTGTTGGAACAAACATGGTGGGGGAGCGAGACAGCGATCCCGCAGAGCTGACTGTCTTTGGTAAAGCAACTCTTGTTTTATTTCCTTTTCACCGCAAATGTCATTGCTGTGTGTCATTGCCTGTGATTGCCCTGGGCGGCTCATCAAAATATGAGACAAAATAATGTTAGCAAAACACAATGGTACTATTTAAGATGCGTTTCACAGTTTCTGAAGACCAGGTTTCAATATATATATATATATATAATAATGATGGAGCTATGATGATTCAACATTTTCCATCTAGGCACATAGTTTCAATCTAATTGGAGGTCCGTTGTGATATGTATACAACAGAGACAGTAATGCAGGATACAATGCTCTCCCTCACAAAATTGCCAAATGTAATTAAGCTACTTCTATTACAGTTGACAATGCCTGCTTACCAGAGATTTGGACCAGCACTGCCCATTTAAATAATTCCATATTCCTGTGGGGTTGTGAAATTAAACCTTTGTAGGGAAGCACAAAAGAGCTCAGTTGATCAGCAAAAAAATGTAATTGGAGAAAATTCTGAAATAAAATTTTTGAATATATAGAGATAATTTTGTCAATTTTTTTAGAGGACATGAAACAGCTTTTCATCCTGTAAGCCATGGCATCACTTAGATTTTTGGTGCTACTGAGTGAATCAAAAATAAATGAGTTTTCTCTGTAAAAGAGCTTCTTGGCCTAAAAGGCAAGACAAGAAGTTGTTAGGAACATTTACCCCATGGTTTATGCCCAGAGCAAGAAGAGGGTAATAACCAAACCTAGAGCTGGATCCATCCTCATACAAACTAACTAAGAAGCAAAGCCAAAATGCTATGGTACATTAGGTAGTCACTGTTTGGTTAGGAATAAGTGAAGAGGTTCTGAGCAAAAAAAAAAAAGAAAATCAATAAAGAAAAAACCCTTCACTGCTAAAGAAAATACATATATACCAACAAAAGAGAAATAGTGTTAATGTTCCCTCTTGCTGCACCTCTTTGATATCCTTCCTATGGTGCTGAAATTCCAAACAAGACAGTTTGTAATTCCAGAAAGACTTTAAACAGAAATCCTGAGATTCCTTCGGAAGCAGATGCTCCTTCTACCTGATATGGTGCACTGGAAAACCTAGTCACACATACTGGCATCTCTCTGTGTTTGCATGTATGTGCAATTCAACATTCATCATTTAATAAAATCCCATATTGTGGAATTCCCAAAAGGCAAAGAAAAGTTTCTGCTAGACAAGATCTGAGCAAATTCGGCTAGATAGTGACTGAATATTTGCTCTTTCTGTCATGACAAGACTGTAAAGGTTTCCATTTCACCTAGTTTGTTGTGGATTCATGGAAATATAGAACTTTTAAAGACAGAACTCTTATATTTGCAAAAAAATAGAGGATTCCTATCAAACTATTTTGCCCTTTGCAGCCAATCTGTTGGAAGTCGTGCCTTTATACAGATGTAAAAGAGACATGATATATCTCCTTCATCAGTTTAAGTACTGCTAATCTCTGGTAATACTCCCTGTGGATAGCAAGCAGATTGCAGTCCTAAACTACAAAGCCCTAAGAAATCCTTAAGAAAATAATTTGTTAAAAAGCATCGAACGGTAGGAATGAAAACTGAAATGTGCATGTAATTTCATATCCTGCAGAGCTATGAAACATATTAGGTTTATCTTGGCATGTAAAATAATACATAGCTAATTACAATATTCTCAATTTTTTACAGGATCTAATCATAGCAATCAACTTGTAAAATACAATTTAAAATTATCTAGTGAATACTGAAAAAAATATCATCAATAAATGAAATTAGATATTTTAGTTTTACATAATTGTGTTAGACTACAAAAAGAAAATTGTATTTAAAATGCTCTATCTCAATATCTTCCTATCTAAATTTCCCCTTCTGTCTAAATATTCCTTTCCTACCTACCTACATTCCTCTTTGCTTTAAACGTGTAACATGCAGGAAGCAGGTTCTCAAGTTATGATCTGCTGTCTGACAAGGTGGTTCAACTATCTATGCCCATTTCCTTGCTGCTGGCCCTGGTGCTCTATGTTGCTGCATTTGGCTCTGTATAGTTGTGTCCAGCCTGGTTTGGGTCTACTCCATACAAAAGGAGGTGACTTGGCTTTGCTTTCCACCAGCAGAATAGCTGTAATTCCATTCCTGGACTCCAGGCAGCTGCTCACATGTGAGCAGGTATGTGCACAGTGCACTGCAGAGCATTATCCATGATGTTTCCAGGAAGCAATGTGTCTACTGGACAGCACAATCAGCTTAAACATAAATAATAAATCAAATAAATCCACTGACTCTGGGAAACGTCAGACTGGCTGTGCAGGTTCAAATTGGCTTCAGTGAACACACACAAAATCATAGGTCATATGTTAAATCCACAGCCTTCATCTAATATGACTCACAGGTTTGAGGAACATGGGAATAGTACAAAAGTTGAGGAAAAATATGCTAAATAAAGCATAATATTTGCATACAATTCCTGTGCCCAACTTTAATTGTTTTGAACAATTAAAATGGACTTTACAAAAAAAATAAAGATATCTAAGAGAATTCAGGTGTTTGGCAAGCCTATAGCTGGTGCTGATTCTGGAAAGGAATGTATAATATTTAGCAGAATATTAATTTCTGTACTCCTTTCTCAAATAGCAACCCTCCAAACCTTTCTCATAGCATGAAGGGGACCTTAGTAAACACACCACGTTGGAAAAGGAACTGTTTCGTACTAGTTCTCAGACCTCTTCAGGAACCAGCTACTTGTTACTTTTGGCTTTGCAATTTTTTGTGTAATACCTGAAGTTAACTTCTGCATGTGACTCGTGACAGCTCTCTGGCTCCCTGTATAGTAAATTTAGCTTGAGGCATTGCCTCTGGAAAAAGTGAGTCAGTGTGGTGGGAACTGGTGGCCTGAGGGGAACAGCATGGAAGCCTAGCCTAAAAGATTACACCTTTCCTGAGTTTAAAAACAATAAAATGAAATAGGCAATAAGAACCTTGGAAAGAAGTAGGGGGAGAAACGTTTCCCATGGGCAGAATATATCCACTTGGCTGGGTACCCATTCAATAACCTTTGCTGAGAGATAGTTGTGAATAATACATGTAGAACTTTCAGAAAACAAGTAATGTGGGGGTTTTTTGTTGTTTGGATTTCTGGTGTTTTTTCAAGTTCATCTGCTTGAAACCCTGCTTTCAACTTTTAGGCACTACTAACAATATACTGGTAGTGTCGATGCAGATTGCATTTCTTTTGTTCCTAACTCATGATTCTTCTACTAGCAGAAAAGTACTAAACTCTCACAGCAAAATAGCATAAAGTGATCATTATTCCTGTGTTTTGAGTAGTGACAATGGTGCACTACATTTTGTTAGTCTTCTTTCAAGCACTACTACAAGATTTTGTCTTTATGAGGCTCCAAGGTGTAATCTTGGAGTAGAGCAAGAAGACAGGATCTGTCACGGAGTCTAAGTTGGCCTTTAAAGGAAGTTAATAACATCAACCCTTATGCTCCCAAAAAAGAGGCAGCATAGGACTTGATTATTATGAACTCACCATTCTAAAGGCCAATTTCAGAAGTGTAAGTGATACAAATTAGGTTGCTTTGGTTGTGTTTGGGCTCATAGCCTTTGGCTGAACAGAATTAAAGCAAGATGCAAACCAGAAACTCTTTAATTCCAATTAGTAAGAAAGCTTTGTTTTGTAAATACATTTTACAGAGCCAGAAATTAAATAAAGTAGGAATTACTCTTTAAGATAACCTTTACAATTTTGTCATGCGACTGCACCATTCTGAGATAAGTTTTCAAGGTTTTTTAACTGTTTCAGACTTTTTTTTATTATTTTGGACTTAAAATGTTGTGTTTGAAGAGAATGTACAAAGGTATATCTTGTATATTGATTCTAAAGCTCAGTGAAATCAATCAAAGCCTTAGTATATCGACTTCAAGAGGCTGGCATCAAGCAGTGGAAAAAAGATATATTTAGAAGGACCTCAAAAGAATATAAAACATAACTAAGAAGAGTGCAAAAATGTCCTTAAAAGACATGTCAATTTGGACATATTAAAGATTGTTTTGGATTAATCTTTGATTTCAGCTTTTGTACCTGAACCTTTTTTCAGCTAATAAGGCCCTGTGGGATGAAGAGGTATTTTGTCTGATGCTTGAAGAGGTATATCTGTTTGATGTTCTGTAGATACTGTCAGGCTGAAAGAGAAACCATTGTTTCAGAAAGAGTATATTTTGGTGACATGACAAAAATCTGAAAATCCTTTAATGAAGACGTTGTACCCCATTTTAATTTCTTGAGCCTATGTGGAAGACCTCAATAGAGAGTCTTGTCCCACTGTATTCTGGAAATTAGTCCCAGAAGCTTTCTCAGTCACATAGAAAAATCAACCAAAACCAGATATACATTCACACTTCAAGACAGAGAAATGAGCAGTGTGTGTTTTGTCCTTCAGATGAAAGCTCCTCCTGATTTTCTCCAAATCCTTGTGTTTTCCACTCACAATCTACTTGTGGCACTTTGCAAAAATCCAGTTTGGTGTTACAGTATTTGTTATCCATGGATACTGAGAAGTTGTAGTAGGATAATGATACTGCTATGAAAAAGGTTTTTAGTCAGTCATCAAGGTCTGTATGTAATGGTCAGTAAAAGCTGAATTAATGTTGTTGTGGATGTATATAAAAAGAGAACACTACTAACAACTGGTAAAAATAATTTTGCTGCATTTCCATGGGCCTCTTGTCGATGCTCCACACCTTTCCTGTGTAAGCTCATCTCACCTTGGGTGCTGCTTGGAGTGTCGGAGTTTGCAATATCTGCACAACTGCTTATTTCTCGAGTGAGAAATGGAAAAGTGCCTGAAAAGAGGCAGTAGAGGAATGTCTTTAAATATAAAGCCATGTGCTTTTGCATTCGTATTTTCATTTATTTGGCCAACATAGGTAAATTTAGTGAGATAGTAATATCTTCCACATCTTTTTTGGCAGAGAGCTTTACTTCATCCAGATTATGTTGCATTTAATTAAATATCTATGCTATTGACAGAATTCTGAAGTGAAACTTCCAACCACTTAGTATTTCTTTTTTTTTCCTTTTGCATCTGAACACTAAAGAGAAGAAAGCTTTTGTTTTTGACTATTTTATATTTAATCCCTCCCCAAAGCCTTTTAATTTATGTTTTAATATCTCTTCTAGAACAAAACACATTTTAAAAAAATTATGTCTTCTGTCCAGCAAAGACAGACAAAACAATTCTAAATCAGATTGAGGGTCTACATTACAGAGGCCATCAAATCCTTCACTCTAGCAGTTGTCTCAGCAGAGAAAATGTATTAAGGTAGTTAGGATCATTTTAATTAGATTGAGGCCCCATGTATGACTGCCTAACTTTTTGAGGAAGAGAGAAAGGTCAATAATACATCTGAAGGTCATCTGAGTCTCTCTTAATAGACTGTGATACTCAGACCAATTGTTAAATATGGGAAAAATTGAGTTCTGGGGTTAACTTGTGTCAGCACCCAAAGCAGGGAAAGCATTTTCCTGTTTCTGGTTGGGATCTGTAGGTTTCCTTGCAGTGAATGTCTCGAGCACTGCAACAGATTGTAGGTGTGGGTCCATATTGCATTAACTCCCTTTTATAACTGCGAGCAAAGTTTATTCTGAAATTATAAAGGTCATTCTAGTAATAGCATGACTGGTTGACATGACATATAACCATGACCTATTTTATAGTTCTCTGCAAAGATTTTTAATATTCATCAGAGGAAGTCTGGAGAGTGGGTACTTTATTTACTCAGTAAAAGCTTATAAAAAAGCTATATTAAATCTTTTATATATATCTATGATTTTAATTTATCACTTTTTCGTGTTGTTTCTCAATTATATTGTGTTCTGGATGCCTTTGACAGAGTGAATATGTTTGATTATACCACAAGGCTTTGTTTATGGGCAAACCATTTCAGGAATAAAAAATAAAAAAGATTTTTTTTTGTCAAGGTTAGCTCTGAAACTGAATTTGACCTGGCTGTGCGAAGACACCTTTATTTAACATGCTTGGGCAAGCAGCACCCTGTCTCCTGAGAGATTTACATTGTAAGCAAGTTGTGCAGGTGACTCAAATCCAGTTAATCTCATATAAAGAATGTTAATTGCATTGGCAATGGCATTCAGTCTGATCACTTTATAGCTGTGTAATTAGCTATTGGACACATTCAAGGGTTTTTCTGAGTGATACAAATACAGGAAACAACATGAGAGATAACTTGTTGTTTCCTGATTCGTGCTGTGCGAAATGCAGAGATGGTGGAAAAATGGAACCAGCAGTTATAGATATTTGCATGCCCTTGCTAACTGGGATCTATCCTTACATAGCTATTTATTTTCTAGGAACTTCTTAAATGCTTTTGAAAATACACAGTTTGAGAAGCTGATCTGAAATGGACTTATATCTATGCTTCTAAATTCCCTTGATGTGGAATCCAGTGATTTGCCTAATGACCGTGGGGCCATTTGCTTTTTGTCAACTGGGTTCTCATCTCCTTTACAGAAGAACTTACAGTCACAACTAGCAATTTTATAAATATGCACACACTAATTTCTTAGCTGTTTACATGGAGTTTTTATAAATATGGTCTAAAATAATTTTTGTACGCAGACCAAGCCATTATACAGACACTCACAGAGTCATTTAAATACAATGTGGATGAACCAGGGCCTCTAAATCACCAATTAGAATGTTGATCTGGATCTGAATTTCTGAGTTTAGTATCATCTCTTGAAAAGGAAATACCAAAATGAAGAATGTGTTGTGCATGACCTCAGAGCAGAGGTTGGTCTCAGCTATTTTTAAGAGAGAAGCTGTGAGTAAGGTTCTGTTACAAACCTGCAAAAAGTTTCATTAAAATATTCCCTTTCAGATTCACATAATTACAGGTGTGCCAAGTGCATTGCTTAGCATTAACTGTAACAAATAATAATGATTTTTACCTTGTCCAGTTTTAATAAGTTTGCCAAACTAAATAAAAAAGCTGGATATGGCTTATGCACAGACTTGAAATGGGGAATAGATTTCAATGTGTGGAAAGAGACTAGAGCTGAATTTACTTGCCCAAACATTCCTGGAACCTGTAAACCATGAGCAGGAATAGGAATAGGACAAAAGCAATGGCTTGGGGAGAAGAATCTTTGCCTGTTAGACATGTTCTTATCTCTATCATCTGAAATAGTGCTATAGATTTTTGAGCATGTCTATTCTTCCCCTGAAAAAATGTTTTCTTCTGCCAATAGGTCCCCCTATTAGTATCATGGAATTCCTATGTGATGCTATCATTCATTTACATAATTACTAACAGGTGGTTTTGTATTCATTGTCTTCTGACTTGATATTCTGATTTGCAAAAGTGGTGAACATTTTTTTATCTGTAGCTGAATTCAATGGAAACTGAACTCTGAACACACAAAATTAATGCATAATTCTANCCCCCCCAGAAATTGGCAGTAATGTGGCTTCAATTGAGCATAAAAATTTAGCAGAAACTTTCTACCTTGCTTTCTAAGATCTCCATCGCATTTCTGAGAGGAGCTATGAAAATGAGCAAGCTGCAACAGAGGTAATGAGGAAATTAATAATTCTGCCTTTGAAGTGAAGTTTGAGTAGTATGGCAGGAGGCCACCCACTAAACAGTAAAACTAAACGAAATATTGAACACCTGCTCATTAAATGAATACCAGCAATCTGTTTGGGAAAAAAATGGTGTGTGATCATATAATTGCAACCAGTCTCATAAAACATACATAGAAAGGAAGTGATTAAAAGGCACACAGACAGCCATAGTTCTGGCATTGAAGTGCTTCTTGCTTGATTTTGCAACCTTATTTATGATCTCTAATAGGTTTTATTTTTATTATTATTTGCATTTAATAAACATTGATAACCAACCTATAGACTCAGCTCTCTAGTTTACAAGACAAACAGCCTGAGTCAGAATCTGGTATTGCTTGCTTCTTTGTGAATTTTGAGTAATTTTTTTAAGTGACACTATACCCTTCCATTTGCTGGGAAATGTGAAACATAGTGTGTGTGACTAGTTTTAGATGCCTTTATGATAAATCCCTGTCTCAAGTGGAAATTCTGCGTCATGTAAACCCAGTCTCATAATGGTTTGACTAGCATAAATAATTTATGACAATAAAAGTGTGGTATGGCTGAGAGGACAGAACAAAATTTATGCAATTCAAAGGCAACTTGGAAACTAACCCCACTGACATCCTTTCAAATGAAATTACCAGTACTTGGAGTTTGTACCAGTAAAACTGAGATCAGATTGTGGCTCTGCTTCTGGATTTCAAGCAGGCCTGTACAGCATTATGGTGATTAATAATATTTGTAGCCGTGCAGGCTAAAATAACAAGGGTAAACAGAAGTTATTATTCAGACCTTAATTTGGTTTTCTTTGGTGAAGTCGATGATGGAGATTGAGGAAGCTCTGTCCTCTGTCCGACAGTCTGCAGTTGTCTGGGATGCGTAACACCAAGTTTAAATTTTGCTCCAGAGCATCAAGATACTGATCATTGCCAAAGGCAGGCTGACTCCATCAGCAGCTCTGATATCACTAGAGCAGCTTTCAGATCTGGCCTTGTGTGTCCAGCAGTTCTCAGGGAAGGGCATGGCCTTGGAGGCCCCTTTGCTGTTGCGGCGGGGCAGGTGGGCAGTCGGTCCTGGCACGGGCTGCCTTCTGGTGGCACTCGACCCCTTGCCTGAGGGCTAGATGCAACAGCTCCTGCCTCTCCAGCCTGGCAACCCTTTTCCTGGCTTTTTATGCGCATCATCAGTTCCCCTTGTCTGAATTTGTGGAGCTCAGCCTCCTTTCTGTTTGGTAGATGGGTAAACAAAAAGATGCTGAAAAGTCAAAAAGTGTTCATTTCAACCCTCTGACTCACTAAGGAATTTTAATGTCTCTTTCAAGAGCGGCCCACGTTTCTCAGGCGACCGATTAACCAAGTGGTGCTGGAGGAGGAGGCTGTGGATTTCCGGTGCCAGGTGCAGGGGGATCCCACACCCACAGTCCGGTGGAGGAAAGATGATGCAGATTTACCAAGAGGAAGGTGAGAGCAATATTCACATTCCCCACACTCTCAAATTTCAGTAGTTGAATAATGCTGGAATCCATCTCTACTATTTACAATTTGTTCCTTAACATTATTTCCAAGACTTATTTCCCTTATTGCTTGTCTTTGGCGCTACAAAACTTGTTCCAGATCTAGCTGAGCAGGGACACCCAGTCTGGGTGAATTGTCCAGATAACGGACTCCTGTGGAAGAAAGAAAAAGTAATGTGTAGGTGTTGTGAGCACATGGGTATTCCCTGAATTTACTGGAGACAGTAAAGATGTTTGAGGAATGTATTAGTGGTAGTAGCCTTCAGAATGAATATGCTGATACCAAGAGGGAGAAAACTTGGCAGAAGAGTTGCTCTGTTTGTTGCACTAGCAGAATGAATTAGAAGCACAGCACAGTGGTGGGCTTTGCTGGCTCCATGGTTCATGTCTATTAAATCTTGGAGAGAAGCCTTCCTCTCGAGGAAACAAAAAGCCAGACTAGCAGAAGCAGAAAGCAAAGCTGAAATCTGGAACAGGACCCTTGTGCTCAAGAAAGATTTGTATATTCTGGAACAAACACAGAAAATTCCGGAGTGAGCAAGAGAGGAGACACTCTCCTGCAAAAGGGTATTAAATTAGTTTGGCTCCTTTCAGCTAACAGAATAGCATTTGATCCTCATTTTCTGGAACTCTTTCTCATTTTGATGCTGAATCATTATTACGTTAAAAATTATTTACAAAGAAATAGGTCTGACAACAGAAATTAGAACCCAGATCTCCATAACCCAATGAATCCTTCTGGCCATGTTAGTCTTAATTTCAACAGCAGGTATGAATAGTACCTCTTTCTTTTCCCCTACCATAGTCGATCTTTTCCATTAGTTGAATATACTAATGGAACAATACATAATATAGAAAAACATTTCTATGTAAGATACATGCGTGCATGTGTGTGTGTATATTTATATAGACATATAAACTTTTTAAAAATAATTTTGTTGCACTTTAAAACAAAACAAAAAAACCCGACATAGATGTTTGGCTAATTATCTTGACAGATGTGTATGCATGTAATACAGAAAATATTATTTTGAAGAGAAGACTTTTAGATGTCAGGATGAATTTTCTCTTTGCTTGGCATTTAACCATGCATTGTAGAGTAATCCAGAGCAAATGCAATGTGATTCTGCAATTTATTCTTGCTGTTGTGCTACTTCTGTAGTTTTAAATCATGTCTACTTCTAAGTCTCATAAGCAGAAGTAATAGATGATAAACCAACAGCCTCTTTGATTAGGTTGCCCTTCTATTCACTGCTTTTTAATGACTAAGTTCCTTCTTTTTCTTTTTGTATCTTACTATGGAAAATGTAATGCTGTGTGTTTTGAGGTATTTTTCTTCTGTTCATGGCTTATTTCTAAGGAAGAAGAAATTTAAAAGGACACATAGGAACAGTTTTCACTGAGCTTTTTACTAAAAGAAGAGAAGGTTCATGAGATACGTTCTGATAATAATCACCTTCAAGTCCAAAACCTACTCACAGTGTTTTGCAGTGTTTTTACTCTACTGTTTTACATTTCATTAATTGTGAGGGTATGTCTCTATTTCTGTCTGTTTCCCAGGACACCAGAGACATGGGTAAATGAGGTTTCAGAATCTCTGTCTGGAGACTACCTTGAGAAATAGACTACACAGCCCTTGCCCATGTAGCAGGTCACCACCACCCGAGCCTCATGGGTTGTGGTCATCTAGCAGTGTCTGACACCTGTATCTCAGAAGCATTATATATTTCCTTTCCAAAAGTGTTTCATTTGTATAACAAAATATGTGAACGGAGTCTTCACTGTCCTAAAAAGTGGAAATTTTCAAAACAAGCCACATGGTGCTTAATCGAGGAAGATAAACTTGTAACATTTAACCAAATGCTATTGAGGGTTTTTTTCTGGATTTTTTGATACCAGCAAATTTGCTCAGGTATAGTCTGAATACATAATTAAATAAATAGATGAGTGAGAAAATTATAATAGAGCAATTTTATAAATTAAGAAGAGAATGTCAAAGTTTTTGCTCCTTGATGAAGTGGGAGACTTTCTAGTTTGTTTGTTGGGATTTTTTTGAGGTAAAATAGAAGTTAGCTTTAAGCTTCTGAGCCCCTGTATTTGAAATATTTTAACATCTACAGTGAAATATAAAGCCCTCAAGGAATTCCCTTTGTTATTCTTCCTACACACATAAATACTTCTGAGCAGATCTATGCAGCTATTTGACTTTTAACTTTCAATATCCATTTCCTGTTTCTACAGCTAACAACGTACTTTGCACATCTGTCTGTTTTCATTTTTTCAATAATTTCCTTTTGGCTTTATCCCTAGATTATAAGATAATTATAGTAGGTACCTGTTTCAACAATCACTGCAAATTTTTAAATGTGTTATTGTTACTTCAACTTTCAAAAGTGTCTAGTTCAGTGACAGCAAAGTGGGACAGTATGAATTTTTTTTTTATGCATTTTGTCTCTGCAATTTGCTCCTGGTGAATGCCAGAATCAGTAATATTGAATCCACAGTCTTGCAGAAATCCTCCTGTTACTTCTAGGTTTTTTTCAGGGACACTATGAAAGCAAAGAGAAAAGTAATCACAGGATTTTCTGGTGACAAATAGAAATAGTATTTCTCTGCCAGTTGGTATCTTGAGTAATAATTGGAAAATAATTTTAGACTGTTTGAGTTTTAATTGTAAAGGTCTCTAATGAAGAGCAAGCATTTCCAGTTGTAATTAGATTAAATGAGAAGAAACCCACCAACTTCTAAAGAAATTATTATGTTTGAAAACATCACTGTTTATAAAAAATTAATATTAACATTTCTTGGAAAGTCTATGTAATTAATCAGAAATATATGAATAACAATGTGCTTTAAAACTGAGAACAGACAGTTTATTCTGAAGGTGCAGAACTTCATTCCAAATTTTAGCTGTTTTGAATTGATGCTCTAAAACAAACTTATTTTGAATTTAAAATCTTAAAGCAGTTGAGTGGAAGCTTTCAAAATGCCTAGGAGACATTGGTTTCACTATCAGTCAAAGGAAGTTACTTGTCCAATATCCTGTAGACTGGACTTGACATTTCAGGCTGTGACATATATCCTGGAGCAATTCTGCATATTGCTGGACAGGAATTAAAAAAATTATAAATACCAGGTGGAAGCAGTGTTGTGACTTACGTATGATAACCTTTTTCATGATTCTGTGATATCATTGTGATAATGAATTAATGATATTCTTCAGTCTTTCAAATTCTTGTTAGAACATAAACCAATCCCAGCAAATTAATACTTTTTGTTTTAAGTGTTGGTATTGCACCAACAGGGAGAAATAAAATACATTGTGAAGTCAGGGGTGCGTAAAGGCTTTTTCCAGAATCTATCCATTTTAGATCAGTGATCCAAGACTGAGACACATTGTAAATCAAAGGTAGAGGTGCATGCTGTATATTTTATTTTAATTGCTCAAAAAATTCAGCATCACACCATAGCCTCCACAGTACACAAAGGCTAGGGAATAGTTAATCAAGTATGACTCATGTCAAACTACTGGAGTTGAACAGGATATTGTGGGGTCACAGTCCTATGCCTTTGGCTGAAATATGAGGTTCAAAATTTCATGAATAGAGTTTCTTTTCATTATAAGTGACACAAGGAAATGGCATGAAGATTGTACTAAAATGATTTAAACAATTGTGGCCATGAATAATGGTTAGGACCAATGGAAAATTAAATAAAAATTGTCTTTATGCATTGAAGTCTTTTTCCAGACACATGTTAAGGTGTCTTTCCCTTTGATGTCTGCTTGGCAGAAACAGAGATTATACTTTCCTTCTGACGAGCTGATAGTCTACTGTGTGGTGGGAAACTCAATATGGCCTGAATCAACTTTTGGTTCATCTATTTTTTAGTGCTGAAAACAGGAAGAAAGCGGTATTATTGGAGAGCCTCCAGTATCAGTGTGGCATATCTGTGACTAGCAATTTAATAAAATTTGAATAAGGTTTGTACAGTGTTCCAATGTCTTCAAATTTTCTAGTGAAGCCGAAGAGAGCAGCTGCGTCGTCTGTAATTACACAACAAGTAATAAGGTCTTTTTTTTTTTTTTTTTTTTTTTAGGAAGTGAAGAGATTTTCAATTACAAGTCAAAATTTATGACATGCTATAATAACTGTTTAAACCTTTTATACCGAAGAAGCTAGCAGTGCCAGCTCTTCGGGAGAGTGAGGTTAGCTCAGCAAATGTATTTTTCAGTTGCCTTAAAAATGACTGAGTAGCAATTGCATCGGCCTTTTTTTTGCATTTCAGCCTAGAACAGCTGTTTTAGCTCAGTAAATACATCTTTAATGAAATTACAACCTGCTCTTTTAAGTTGCATTTGCAGGCACTGTCTGATTAGATGGATATTGTACTAGAGATGAAAAGTGGCAACTGCACCAGCAGGAAGAGGTATTTATTTTACACACCACCCACACAATAGGAGTGTAGGCAGAGAAACCAAAAGTGATGCTTCAGAACAAAAATGGTGTATAATTTACACAAGGTATATTGCTAAGCATTAAGAGATTGTAGGTTATTAAATGAAACAGAGCAGTGACATACAGCACTGAAAATCATAAACAGCACAGTAAGCTTTTTTATTTCCTTTAGACTAGGAATATTCATTAAAAATTATTTGGGAAAGAGCATTCTTAAATTATAGAGATAGTTTATTCTAAGATGCGTGTTAGCCACAACAACACAAGTCTATGTAGGTGTTAGTTTTACTACGTTTTTAAAACTCGCCACCTTCTGCCTAAAAAGTAATTGCATATGCACTATCTGGGCAGAAATATTGTCTGATTGTGCTTACTGAAAAAGCACACCAAGAATTTCTGTCCTTCCCTTCGTGTCTTATTGTGAGCTCAAAATGAAGTAAAACATGAAATTTCAAAAATATCTTACTGTCTTCCAAATGCAAATCTTTGAAACGGATTTAAACACAGCTGACATGAGAACTTATTCTAATGAACTCAGAAAAGCTGGATGTTTTAAAAGGAGATACAGAAAGGGACTGACAGCTGGCAAAGTTCTGTGTTTGTATTTTTCCATTGTGGTGGGTTGACCCTGTCGGGGTGCCAAGTGTCCACCAAAGTCTTTCTGTTATTAGAAAAAATGTAATGAAAGGATCATGGATCAAGGTACGAATGGAGAGAGCTCATTCACTAGTCATTGTCATGGGCAAAACAGACTTGGCTTGGGCAAAATTTTGTTCAATTTTTTATCAATCAAATCAGAATAGGATAATAAGAAACAGAACGAAATCTTAAAAACACCTTCCCTCTGCTTCCTTCCCAGGCTCAACTTTCCCCCTCCCCTCCTCCTCCCCACCAGTTTTCTCTGCCTGCTCCCGCACAGCAGTGCAGAGGGATAGGGAATGAGGATTATGGTCAGGTCATCACATGTTGTCTCTGCTATTGCTTCCTCCTCAGGGGGAGGACTCCTCACACTCTTACCCTGTTCCAGTGTGGCGACCCTCCCACAGGGTCACAACCTCCTTCAGGGTCCTCCACAGGCTGCAGGTGGATCTCTGCTCCTCCATGGGCTGCAGGTGCACAACTGGCTCACTATGGGCTGGAACACCTCCTCTACTCCTTCTTCACTGACCTGGGTGACTGCAGAGGGAGCCTTTGTTGGGAACCTTGCATCTAACCATGGTCAACCCACCACTTTCATGATCACAGGTTAAGGCCCTGTAAGCAAGAGAGACAGTGATTTTCAAGAATAAACAACAGTACTACATAATTCCATTTATACTCTGTGGATGGGATAGTGAGGTATTTAACTACAGGCCCCTCTAGATACAACCAAGGGGAGAATGACCTTTCAATGAAATATGAGTTAATAACACTACAGTGCTGTGTGCTTTGCTTGAGTTAATATCTGTGCCAATTGTTACAAAATGCAGTCTAATGTGTATTGAAAATTAATTAGATTAAAGAGTGTGTTTTAGTATTGTAATGGATATAATCTTTGGTTACATCAGCAAATTCCTATTGCAATTAATAACAATTAATGGTTTTAAATAAAGGGTCAAGGGAAAAGTGTATTTTTCATATTAGCTGTATCACACGTAATATTCATCACCTCTGGTTAGATCCTGTATGATTTGTATGCCCATCTCTTTTTTCCTTAAGCTAAAGAATTTAGGAGGGATTAAGTCCTTTTATGAGGAGCATAGAGGACAAGATTGGAGGTTCTCAATAGCTCGTGAAAAGGAGAGAGTGAAAGAAAGAGGTTTAATATGCTATTTGTATCCTTACATGCATCTGGAGGGAGTGGAAGCAGTTTGCAGAGGACGTTGTTAACTTGGGGGTAGTGCAGCACGTGGTTGGCGCAGAATGAGCTGCACTGAAACTCATATGGTCCATGGACCCTGAGTAAACACAGGCAGATTTCAGCAAGTTGCAGTGTAAGTACATTTTTAACTCTTCAGCTGAACCATTTGAGGAAAATTCTGTAAAGCCAGAGATATTTAGAGTTAGAGAGATGATGAGGAGTAAAATGGATGTAAGGGTTGGTTAATTTTTGTGAATATAGCATCAAGATTATGTACCCCAGTACTGATGGAGTACACTCTCCTGTTGTTCTTTAGATTGAGTATCCCTTTTCTCTGATTTATATTTTACCTGTCACTGATGTTTTCCTCCTCCATAAGAGTAAAAATATTCCTTACAGTTTTATAAGGAATACATAGCCAAGTGAATGTGTAAGTGCGAGTATTTTTTTTGCATTTTAAATCCCTTGAAACTTGACATTGAATAAAGTCCTATAATTGCATCATCCCACCCTTACCCCAGAAGTCTATAGTTTAACCAGTAGTTACTTGCCATTCCATTTGTCTGAAACATTAAATGCTGTGAGCAAAAATGTGAAATGTGTCATCTGCTAGACTGATCAGCAAAGAAACAGTTAATAACATTGACATTTAAATGGGCTTCATGTTAAGTGTCAGTTCTCACCACAGAACTGAAGAAGAGCTATTGTTTCAGGCAGTCTTTTGCAGATTCATGAAAACAGTCTGCAGTTTCTTACATAAGGGTCAAGGTTGGAAAAATAGCTTTACAACTCCATGGACAGCAACCATAAAGGAATTGTGTCAACTAGTACTCCTGCCTGCATGTTTTCTCTTTATGCTACGTGAACCATTGGTGATCTATGAAGTGATCACTGACAATGCACTTGGAATACTATTGTCAATAGAATGTTTGGGGTTTGGTTTTTGGTTTGGGGTTTTTTTTGTTTTGTCGGTTTGGTTTGGATTGGGCTTGTGTTTTTTTTTGGTGGTGGTGATTTTTTTGGGCTTCTTTGTTGTTGCCGTTCTGTTGTTTGGGGTTTTTTTTTAATTATTAGTCTCATTTAACACCCTAAAGTAGTTTAATTTTAAAGAATTAATGAAGTCACTAGCAGATTCCAGAAACAAAATTTAATGCCAGTAGTAATAGCCTCAAACTTGTGTTTCACTGAATTTTCCATTCATAGAAGGCTACAGTAAAAAAAAAAAAAAAAAAAGTTTTGCAGGAAGGAGATATAAGAAAATTTCATGTAGGATTTCACTCAAAATACTAATTCTAGTTTTTGAATCTTTTGTATCAGAAAAGGAGAACATATGAAGTAAAAGCTTAGTAATCACATAGTTATGCACTGGATCTATAAATTTTAGAATATTAAAGTAGACTTCTTTCTTGAAAATTATATCAAAGCTAGTAATTATGTTCAAGTGGGAGTAAGATTCAAGAACTCTGACCACAGCATCATTGATGCTACTGGGTTGGCTGGCCTGCAGGGATTTCTTGTGCTTTAACACTTTCCATCCCTGCATGGGTTACAAAAGTTGTCATCTCAGTTAAAAACAGATAAACTTAGACTCAGTGAAAATACTTCAATTGTAAGGTTTTAACCCTAGGAACTAATTCAAGTTCCTATTGGTAAGTCCTATGTTGATAATTGTTTAACATTAGCAAAATGGACTTTTTTAAGAATATGACTTCTGGCTCAACTGCAATGTTCAAGGCACTTTCATTAAAATATTAACATGACTTCAACTTCAATTACCACTTCAAGGTTGGTTACTGATTCAAAATACTGATTAGAAAATACTTCAGATCTCTGACAAGTTTATAGTAATCATTCATCGTGCTTAAGGCAAATAATAATAGATAGGAAAACACAAATTCTGTTTGTTTCAAACTACTCATGATCTGTGTGCTCATGTTAAAATAAATGCATTGAGCCACATTTAGTGAGGGCAAAACACCACTCTGGGCTCAGATCTTCTTACTTTGTCCCAGTCTTTGCAGCATAATTTCCATTTTTCAAAAACAGAAATGGACAAAACCAGGTAACTGAGAATCAAGGGTGCTTTTCCGATGGATGAATTTATGACATAGTCATTAATAATGCAAATCTCCCCAAGTGCCTGACCAACATGTCTCATCTGTGAGGGAAAGAACTAATTCTGGTGGTGGGAGGATAGGTCTCCATGCCAAGTCATTACATGGTCTCTTAGATCATACTTCCACCAACGCTCCCGTTTCTGAAATGTAGAGCTCTGTCTGGAACTAAAATCAAATCAGAGGCCCATTTTGGGTAATTATTTTGTGGTAATTCCCTATGAGTACACTTCTCTGTGCAAACAGAGATGTAGAGGTAAAAGATGGAGCCTACATAAGTTTAGATAGAGTTTACTGAGTCATTGATTCCCAAACATATGTTTTGTTCTTAGCTTCTGATTGTTTCAGAATTATTTGGAAAAGAATCAAAGAGCAGTCTCATTTTTCTTTCTCAATTCTCTTCTGAGCGCATGGCCCCTGATTTTGTGGGACACACCTGTTTGTTGGCATGTAAGAGCAGTACTGCAGAATATAAAGCTTCTAGAGAATTTGGAAAACACCGTTTCCTTAGATGCAAGTATAATTTCACAATGTTGGCCCAATAACTGTAACAGTTGTACACATATTTTGGGAGATTTGGGCCATTTTATTGAATGCCTTAGTTTAAAACAGTGTTAAGCGTGTTTATCTTTTATACTGTCAGAATTGAGAATGTGTATAGTTAAAAATAATCTGCTGATGACCCATAAGAGGTTTTAGACTAAAGCAGAACCTGCTGTCAGCATACTTTAAGAAAAATCAAAATAGTGACTAGTAGCTGTGTAGCTACTAGCTCTTTTTCTTTTTGTTGCGTGGAATAAGGCCAGTGAACCCTCTCACGTGACTGCTTGCATGTGCACCTCTCAGGAAGAAATTAAGGGTTATGTCACATATTCTTCTACCTTTCTGTGGCACGAATGGCACAGCCAAAAGATAAATGGGAACCTGGACTTGTAGATGTGAGTGGTAGTCGTCCTGTCAGCACCTTGGGGATTGCTCCCTGGTAGCTCAATTTATCATAGCTGTAAGCAGTGTCTTAGAGCCACCCAGCATCAAGCAGCCTTGATTTCAGGGGCACAACAGTGTAACTTGAGACCAGTGCACACAAATATATGCATTCACGCTCTTTCTGTCACCTATTCAGGTTTACTAGGGAAAGAAAAACAGAGTCTCTTTTATCTTTCCCTCAGAAAGCTGTCACTCACATAGATTTGGGCTTCTTTCTTCCACCACTTGTCAGTGCACGGGATGGAAATTAGAAAAATTCAATTTGTGTGAGGGAGCTGGCAGTGGGACATTGCCAGTGGGAATGGAGGCTCTCCCTTCTGCTTCTGGATCCCACAAGGCTGAAGCAGGTAACGAGCACACTCTGCCTATCTCACTGCAGCTTCCCTCTGGCTCCCTCCATCTGGCACAGAGAATCTTGGAACCAGTAAAAAGCTGTGACACTATGCTGGGAGCTGAAGTGCCAGCACCACAAAATAGAAGTGGAGACAGAAGCTTAAGCCTCCTTAACTACCTCCTGTTTACTCTGGTTTTGGCCAGTAGCATCTCTCTATTTGGGCTCCCTAATCATCGATGTTGTGAGTAATCTTGAAGCTTTGTGCGTGTTTTGCAAAATAGTCTGGCAAACAGGAAAAGGAAATGGAGCAAAGTCATTTTTGTGCCATCTTTTAGAAAAAGGAAAGCCTATGTGCATGCGAAAGAAAATTATATTATTTTATTATTTACAGTAATGTTCAGAAGAAAATAGATGCCTGGTATAAGCTGATATAAATTTTTTTAGGCAAGTGGCATTAGTTTGCAACAGTTAAGATATGATTTTTTTCCTGTAGCAAGCTACCTTTAGGAAGAAATAAGACTTTTTGAGTTGGATTTGTTGAATTCAGTAATGCACTCTGTGAAGTTTAAAATACACTGTTAAAGCAAGTGCATAATTTTATTACCAGTTAGGCCTACTTGGATATTTAGGAATGTTCTGACAGTAGCTGCAGACACATTTTTGCTACCTGTGCATGTTAAAGACAAAAGAGGTGCATATATTTTTATGCATAGCTGTTTGCACATTTTTGAAGATCTGGAAACTAGAAGTTCTGTGAAGCACTCTGGAAAATGTATACCAAATGCAAAAAACCTGGATCAAAAACAAACAAAAAACCCCGGAACATATTGCTAAATTTCTCCAAGTTCAGTAAATTTCTCTCTTAGTTTTTTTTTTTTTGTTGTTGTTGAAGATTAGTGGCTGAGTATGAACAGATACACTTTTGAATGTGGGGAAAAAAATTATAACTTTGACAAAAACAGTTCAATTCCAGTTTATTCTTAGATGCTTAAGTCAGTACATGAATTCAACCTCAGTACATTAATTTGTGACACTTAAAACCAGTTAATATGTTTTGGTTTATTTGTTATTTTGTTGAACAGATGGTAATGGTTTTGACACAATTCAGTTTTTTATTTTTCTTCTTTTCTTTTCTTGAAAAAAACAGGGCTCTTTTTCCCACTTTGTCACAGCTGGTTACCAATCAATCTCAATTCACGGTACAGTGATGATAGCACATGTTGTTCAGGGGCCAAATCTGATTGGGTTGCATTTTCAGCAGTGTTTCATATAAAAAAAATTGTGTCTGTATGGCAGGAACTGTCAGCACACTATTGTACAACTGTCATTAATCAAAACTAGCAACAATGAATGCATTCATATGTGCCAGAGACTGCCAGATTTCACTCAAAATCACCCAATTTCTATTAGAATTTACTCACCAGCAGTGTTTTCTCATCTGCCTCTTGTTTCTCTCTTTCTTTCTTCCTTGCCAGTCCCCTGCCAGACCTTCCTTCTCGGATAATTAAAGACAGACCTGCTCTATTAGGTGTAGAACAGAAATCATGTCATGTGGTGCCCAAAAGTGGCTAGTTTATATCTGACACAGACTAACTGGCGGTTTAAAGACCTCTGCCAGATCAATCTGATGGCTGAAATCTGAGCTAAACTGAAAGGTGAAGCACCTCTGAATGCTTAACAAAGAGAAGAACTTAAAATCAATTAGATGGCCATAAATATGTGAAACTGATTTCTGACACCCCATGGTTTTAGCTAAATGTCGGCATTAATTGGCTAGGAGTCATCAATATTTGGGCAATATGTCACAAGTTGTTTCTTGACACTGCCCATATTTTGAAGGCATTGCCTTCCTAGTGCACTGGTGAGATTAAGGAACAATTTAACCACTAACTTCTGGTTTTCTTCCATTCTATCACCAGTTCAGGAGTCTGGTAATCTCTATTCATATTAGCAGAGATAGAGGCCCTGATCCTAATTCTCAAGTGCTCTGCAGCACTAATGCACATGAGAGTGAACTTCCACAGAAACCCAAATGAAAACATCTTGCTATGGGAATATAAAGCTGTGGGACAGAGAGGAGACAAGACACTGTTCAAGGCTGAGTGGGTGGATGATGAGAAACTGAAAAGATATTCAATCTTCACTCCTTGCTACTTCACGGTCCCTTTCTTGCAGAAGCTTCTTGTGCTGCTGTGGATCAGGCTAAAAGCCAGTTTTCTTCTTTTCTCCTTCCTGCCTGCTTCATCTGTTAAAACTCTTCACTGAACCGTGGTGACTTCTGAGGACAGTGTGGGTGGAACAGTTGACTGAAGGGCAGCATATCGATACTCCAGGACAGCAGATGGTTATAATATCCCATAGGTCCATCTATGTATGAACCTAATTCCTAGATGGCATGTTCTGTTAGGGTGGTCCAAAAACCCAGTATGGCCTTGTTGGAGAGGCAGACTGGGAGAGCCAAACCTGTCCTTGAAGCAACTGATAACTGGACCATGAGAGCGATTTGTTTACGCCACTCTCCGTTTCCAACCCAAGTGGGAGACGATGGCTGTACCCTCGCTCTGCGTCCTGGCATGCCATGCAGCTGGCTCCTTCCCCCAGCAGCCTTGCACAATTTGCATGATTGGCAGGTGCAAGCATAAAGGCTGCTGGAGCCTGCAAGGCAGCTGGCTGGCATGCCGGCACCGCACTGGCACATTGGGGCCAGGAGGAAGAGCGAGTCAGCTGCAGCCCACAGCAGAGTGGAGGGCCCTGTCCCAGGCCTCCTGCACCCCAGTTCAGGCAATTCCCTTGGTCACATACAGTCTTGCCACCCGTCTGTTTTTATCTCGGCAGCAGTAAGTGAACCACAGGGATGTTATTTTTCCTATAAAAACAAAAGTAAAAATCAGCTAAATAAATGACTAATTGTTGCCCAACTTTATAGCTCTGATTCCTATATCCAATTCATATTTGTACTACAACTGATCTTAGTTTTATCATCTTACAGGAGCTGAATACAAATTCATATTTTTAGACTCCTAGGGCCAACCTAGGGCTGTCAAGAAAGTAAGCATCTTCCCTTGTCTGCAGCTCTGTAGTTGCCAAGGGCTAGTAACTGCTCCATCATTGTGAGATACTGTTATCATATTCTTAAGATTTTTAAGGGGGACAATTTGCCTTTTCTCTGTTATGAAAACAATGATTTCTATTTGCCTTTGACTAATGCAGCACAGCATGTAAAATTGTATAATTTGTGAGTAGTTGAGAAGAAATGTTCTTCAACTGCTTGTGACTGTTGAGTGTACTTGCAATAGATCCATAGTGCTCCAGCATATTAAGTTCTCTGCTATTGTAACATCCCCCCCGCCTCCCCCACCGATGGCATTATGGTGGCAAAAAAGTATCCCTACAAGTTTCTGAAGTTTGCCTTGGCATCTTCTTATTCTTCCCCTTGACATATCTCATTACTTAAACTTGAGGTACTGCATATACAACCCCTAAGAAAAATGGATATTATATGTGTTTATGTTAATTCTAACAAAATGTTTAGCCTCAATTTGCTCTTTTTTTTTGAAATTATTTCTTGGTAATTAATAAAATGGACTTACTAAATATAGAATGGAGTTGTGTTATATTGTAGTGAGTGTGAAAAGATGTTGTGACTCCTCTTTATTCTTGGAATTGCTAGTAATGCTGTAATTGATATTGTGAGCTCTAATTAGACACAATAGAACCCTTAAGTGCTTCACCATACAGCATCCTTTAGGATGCTTTAAAGTCTTAAAAACTTTAAGCACACAGTACTCTCTCTACAAATCTATACTAAAGGAACCAATAGGAATTTACATTATGTACAAAAAAGTTATGTTTCACATTTGCAAAGCATTTCATAGAGCCTGACAACATTCCTCTAAGTAATTGCATTGCATTCTTATTCATCAAAACTTTTAAGGATGCTCTTCCACATGATTTCAATATGTTTGCTGAACAAGTCTGTAAGGTCTTTACTGTATAACAAAGAGAAAGTAAATTAGTTCTTCTGAAGTTATGTCATGAGTGTGTATACAGTGACAAAAAGTATTGGCATCTCCTAAAGTCTTGAGCAGTTTCACGTTCTGTTTCCGTGTTTGGTACACGAGAATCTGAGGTAAACTTCAGATTCAAGGTGACTTAATGTATCATGGGCTTATTATGTCAAGAAGAAATGTTGTTGAAAATAATTTTAAAAGCGAGCATTTCAAGATTAAAATATCCATGCTGAAATTCAAGGCTTTCCTGACTTGGAAACCAAAGGCATTTAATACAAGATGAAGTCTCCTGTTGACTTTAATGAGCTTTGGATGAAATCTTAAAATAGTTTGGTAAGCATGACTTCTGCAGGATAATAACAATTTAGCTCAAAACATTTTTTTCTGGATATAAACACTGTGAATGCCTTGAGAATGGATGTTCACTGCATGTTGAAGTACTTTGTATTAATTCCAGTTTTATACATCTCCATAGTTTTAGAATTTTTTCAACAGGAGAAACAAAGAAATGGACAAAGCACAACTGAATTGTTTCTAATTTCTTTTAAGAAAGAGAAAATATTATTGTCCACCCTTAATGAATCATTTTGTGATATTTCTGTTAAACTGATGAATTTGCTTTAATGTACCTCTTCAATAAATGTCACCTTCCAGAGCAGAGTCTGAATATTTTTTATTGTTTGCAATCAGTTAGTGTGAAATCCTACCAGTTCCCTAAGGGATTGCTCACAATTCCCTAAGGGATTGCTGCTGTAGGGGAAAACTGTATATAAAGGGAAATCTCCAAATCAGCAAAAGGTGAAATGTGTAGCTCACATAGTTTAAAGGCACGATAAGCCTGAGCTGTCATATATTGATAACTCATGTCTGATAGCTTAATTTTATCATATTGCTCTAGATCAAGGACAAAGTGAATGATATTATTAATATAGCCCTAACACTGAGTGAACATTGCAATACTAATTTTATGTAAAGTTTCTAACTAACACAGAGTGCAATAAAAATGTCATGAAGATTAATGCTTCATGGAATTATCTAATGATAGATAATAATTTATCTTCCAAATTTGGCTCTAAGATAGATTCAGATTGACATATTCCAGGTGATAGTTTTTTTCCTTTCTGTTGTCTACAAAGAGAGTTTTCATTCTTTTTCTGTAACGCAGGTATGACATCAAAGACGACTACACTTTGCGCATTAAGAAGGCCATGAGCACAGATGAAGGAACCTACACTTGCATTGCCGAGAACAGAGTTGGAAAAGTGGAAGCCTCCGCCACCCTCACTGTGCGAGGTGAGTGTTCCCATGAAGGGGGAGGCCTGTGTCCTATATGGATAAATTTATTTCTAATGAGATGGGCCACATCCTTCCTTGGCATTTTTCGGGTTTCACATACCCTTTGCAATTACAAGCGCTGCTCTGATTTACATCATAAATGAAATCCTTGGTCTTGTTGATATTTCAGGCAAAATTTTGATTGACTTCAGTAGGATAGGATCTCAGGATCTCCTTGAAGTTAAAGAACTGTTCCAATGTGTTTTTATTGAAGAACAGATGCATACAGATGCATAAGCAGGCATTACATAACTGTGGACATAGGCATTTATATGTGAGCTGTCAGTATTATTCATGTTTCTTTCTCTAAGAAGTATAAGGAGTATAGTAACTATATTAATGACAAACATAATGCAGTTAATATTATTATGTGATTAGCCCTGCCATAATTAAACTCTCTACCATTACCCTTTATCTGAAAGATAACCATAGCAAAGGAAAGAGAAAATCCTAATTAAATTTTGTAAGTATTACAAGGTAAAGACTTACATATTCTCTCCTAAAATATTTGTGGTCTCTAGTATCCGCTCTGTGTTTATGTGCTGCTGTTTGATTTGGTAAGGAGGCTTTAAGGCTGGTAGGATAATGAGTTGACAAAATGTCTTCTGTGACAGTAGGTATAGACATGCTAAAGGTTAGGGGGACAGAAAAAGTTTATAGGCTCGCATTTCCATATGAGTAAATAGAATATAATAGTTATTACTACATTCCAGAAGATAAGAAGCAATTTGGCACAATGGATATCATGCAGACACTATTTCACAGTTTAGTGGTGCATGCTGACGGTTTTCAGTAGAGCTGTGAAAGGTTAATAAAAACATTTTTAGCTTTATCTGTCCTCCTTTTTTCATACACATTAAATCAAATGTTCAAAGTCTCAATGGATTGCTTTATTAGAACTGAGGTCAACTGACCCAAGAGGCCAGTTTCCATTTCCATCCATTTAATGCATGGACACAGTTCAGTTTAATTTACTGAATTCAAAGGGAAAGAAAAAAAAAAGGAAAAAGCACTGAGTAGCTTTGTAGAGGGAGAGATGTTAGTATGTAACAAAGAAAAGAGACTATTGTGGTAATCCATCTGCTAAAATATTACCTCAGTGTTCACTTTAGACTATGACACTGCAGTTCTTCCCATTTTAAGCTGAAGAAATAGGTTTACCTGCTACATGCTTACGTAAGAGATTGTTCTTTTGTATTGTAACACGAAAAAAATAGAACTCCCAGAAATAGTCTCATTCTGTTCCTTTGTTACCAGCAGGATCACAGTATCCAATAAAACTGGTAACTAGTTCACTAGCCTTTAAATACTCCTAGAACTCTGCCCACTGTATGTATTATTGGAGCAAGCCTTTTGGATCTTCTGTCCAGATTTGTGATATAAACAATAATTAGAACCAAAAAAAAAAAATCTTTTTAAACCACCGAAGCTTGAATCTGATAAAAAGTAGAGGGAAAAAAACCCAAAATCAAACCAAGGAAATATATAATTTAATCAATTTTCCTGCAGTAAAATCAGGATTTTTTTATCTTGTGTACTTTCCCCCTGGCTTTGTCTTTTATAGTAAAATATATGGTATTTATCCAACACAAAGGAAGCCAGATATTATAAGCTTATTAAATACTCAGGATATCACAGAAAATGAGAAAAGCCAAGAAAACTATCAGAGAAGACTATTAATCTGAATTTTCTGAAAACAAAGGACTGGGAAAACTCCCATTGGCTTTACAGGCACCACAAGCAATAGTCTTTTTAATTAAAGATAGACTTTATTTTGAATTCTTAAACTTTTAACAGTTTTATCTGACGTTAGTTCTACCATAACCGCTTGTCATGTAGAAGAACAAAAAACACTTAGCATTTCAAAATTTACTTTGAGGGTGCCGTGGTCCTTGAGGGTGTCATGTAGTTGCTTATTTTGGACAACAGTGTAATCCTTAGACCCCTCATTCACAGTTCCATCTTCTCAAAGCACAGGATGGGGACGCAGTCAGGAAGGTTGAATTACACTATCACAAATGTCACCATAGTCTGAGTTCTGTGACTTGGACTTCATGCACTCTCTTGGAAAGATACATATCACTTACATCTCATCTTTCTGCAGAAGGAGTATGTCCATTATTCTAAAAGCCAAAAGGTGTTCCAATAGATGAAGAATGAGAAAGGGCAGCAGGCTTGAAACAGTTAAAAAAAATGTGTATGCCAGAGTAAGGATAGACCCATGTGATTGTTGAGAACTAAGAAGGTCCTCGCATGCTTTGTTACCTCTGACTCTGAATGCCTTCCATTTGACCCTAGCCTGCACATAAACACATAAAGATGATAACCTTTTTAAAAAAGGAAAAAGAAAAAAAAAAAAAACAAACTGAAAAAAAATTTATTGCTGCTCAGAAGTGTGTAAATATTTCTACTGCCAAAATAAAGGAAGCTTTGCCTACAGTGCTGCAACCTGAAGTCAATTTTGTGCCCAACTTTTCAGCTCTTCAGAAAGGATGACTATATTTTATTAACAGAGGAACTGACAGCCCTCTTTCCCAGCACAAGTATAGTGAAGGGCTGTTGCTATAATCAAGAAATCACTTGTTGCAGCAGCAACTTTCAATCTTAATATCAACCTGAAACAGTATTAACCTGTCGATCATTTAGCGGCAATTTTTTATGGAAGTAGAAGTTACCTAGGAGTGATTTGAGAGGTTATGGGTTGAAGTCCCTGCAGCCATTTCAGCCTGATTGTTATATTTTCATAAACGCTGTCAGTGAGGAAAAACACTGTGCTGGAAGCTTTCATGCCCTTATTGAATGAGAAAAACTGTCCTGGGCTTTCTGATTACAGCCCTTGCTGCTGTAGTGACTGGTCATGCTTAAAATTCAATTGGTATTTGACTCAGAAAGCAAATGCCTTGCATATACTGGCATGACATTAGGCAGTGTATGGCTTAAATTGATTTGTTCATTGGGATCTAAAAGTTTGTGCTAATGCAATGCAATTTTTCTTTTATCAGGCATTAACAATGATACTTGATGATGGCATGTGAAGATTATAAAAATGTTTCTCAGAGAATGGTTCCAGTCAGCTTGTTCAGATGCTATGCTCAAGTAAATGGGATAACAGTGGCACGTGACTAAACAATAACAGTAAACATTTTACTTAGGCTGTCATTTGAGGGGTTAGCAATCATGGTAGTATCCATAGTGGAAGGTAACATTACACGTCATGCATTCTGACAGATATTCTTTTCTTTTTTAATTTCTTTTTTATGTTCTCACTACACCATTGTAATGTCAACAGCTCGCCCCGTTGGTAAGTAACCATCCTTCTATCCATTTTAGCATGGCTTCATGCAATGCTTCATCTTTCATTTGCAACAGCATTTAACTGGCTGAATTTAGCAGCCAGCGCTTAATAGTTGTAACTGTCTAACGCCAGGCAAGTGATTTTGACTGACAAAGTGCTGTTTCCAAACTTTGTATTTTCTGCTGTGTCCTGTATAAATGCATTTGCTAGATCACCAACAAATACCAATCAGTGAAATGGGGTGGATGTGGTGGTACTGAGCCAAAATCACTCATTTAGATGTTCTTAATGGTCTGTTTATGGGCCTGGTATAAAAGCCATGGAAATCAACAGAAAGGATTGTATTGACTTTGGTGAGCTTCTACCAGGCCCTAAAAGATCAGCTCATCATGCTTTTATTGCATAGCAGTAAAAGCACAGGCTTTGCATGTCCTGTCTTGTATCTTTCAAAGCGTTCTGAAATGAAGTAGTCCTGAAATCAAAGGAGAGATGGAGTAGATTTCTGTGCTTTTTAAGAAAGCTCATCGTTGATTTCTGTCCTTGTGTCACCTTGGAGTGCCGTTTGAAATGCACTGTATTGATTGCAGATTGTTTTGAAAAACAAGTCCTGAGGAAGATAACCTCTGGATTTTTAATTCCCAGTCTGTATTTTTTTTTCCTATGCCTTTGAAATTCTGAAAATATATAAAATCTAACTGGGCATAATGGAAAATTTGCAACTGTCAGTAGCTGAAAAGTCACTTTTGGTGTTCAGAAATATCTTGAACATACTACTTAATTTTTCTTTCATGGACATTTAGACTGTGCCTATATGGATTTAGTTTAATGAGTTGTGCTACTGCTTTCATTTTTATAGTTTGTGTTAAGATGTATCTTTTATAATAAGGATATGGTCACTCTGATTTTTTTGGGTTAGTGTAAAAAGTTGATACTGATGTTTAAGGAGATTGTTGAGGGGTTTGTTCTTTCTTTACTTAGTCAAAACTTGTTATGTCAAACCTTCGGCATACTTGGTGATATGGTGCCATGTGTTTGACTAAAGTTTGTGAGTTCGAATTCATCTCAGCTCTTCACAGTTCCAAGTTTGGGGGAAGAAAGGTTGGAATAATTAAAAGATAAAATCCTGGTTAGGTCTTTATTTCCAAAACTAAGGTGATCCCAATCTTATTAACTTGCTTGAACTAGCACACATAGAGCTAAGCCAAATACCTTCTTGCAGCTATGGCAGGGTTTGTCCACACCTGGAGAATTCCCTGTGCAGAATAGAAATTCACTCTTCTCCACTTGGGATTTTGATAGCAAGCTTTAAACCGAAATCACTTCTGTAGTACTTAGGCATTACACCAGTTCTCAGGAAATTAATTCCCAAGTTGTAACAGTGTAAAACTGCAGTAAACTGGCAAGAAATTTTTTCCTTTGTTGAAAAAATGTAGTAGGAATTTAATATGCTTCTAATGTAAATCTTTCATGTTGGGAGGCAGTGCTTCTTCACTCACTAAGAAATGCCACAAGATTAAATGAATTTTACTTCTAGATATTTTTCTCACTTTGCTGACTTTTAAAAGAAAGACAAGAAAAAAATCTCAAAGTAGAGACTATTTTAGGCTATTTGAAAGCTACATAAAACAGATGACTGGAGATTCACAAGAAGATGATAGATTTCAGGAATGTTGATGATGTCTCATTTCAGGGCACTGATTCTTTTTAAGACTTTTCAGGCCATTGAGTCATCCCTGATTCCATCTCCAAAGCCTGTACAACAGCTCTTGGTTTCAAGTTACTTCATGTCCAGGTATATGATCCCCTTGTGTGATCATGCTGTGGTCAGTTTCACATATTTACCGCCTAGGGTATTTTATTTTGTTGCAAGAGAACACCTGGGACAAAGAAAATTCTTCTTCTACATGATTTATTCAGGCAACTTAAATTAGAATGGTTGATCTTAAAGTAATTATTATATGAGTATATGGTCTTCATCAAATTATTTAATTTAACGATTATCTTTGTGATTTCTGAAAAGATTGTTGAGTTAGTAAGTCTAACCCCAAAGATATTCAACATGTGGAACTCCTATACAAGTGTGTATGTCGGGACTGCAGAATGCTGTCTGTAAATGGCTTTTATGTGGTCCTGTACCTGCAGACAGTGATAGTGTATACCTGTACTGACTTTTGTTCTTAAGTACCTGAAACGAAACTGATTTCTACAGTTTGTAGCTCTGTTTCATTCAAGAGTAGGCAAAGCAGGCAGCTACCTATTCTGTTTTTGGAAATTTTCGAGCCTGATAAGGCCAACCAGAATAGCTTCCCTCACCAGGAAGAAACCTAAGTGATCTTCTGTTTAAATTGTCATTTGACAAGAATGGTGAGCCAAATCTTGTAGCATTTTTTTGTTCAGAAAGTTAACTGGAATGCAGAACTAAAATACCTTTCCTTACCCAAAGACAGCTAAAGCAATGTTACTAATTTACGATGTTAGTAAGCTCACGGATCTCTAGGAAGGCGATATTTTAACAGAAGTATATTTATATATATTTTGAAGTGTAGGGGAGCCATTTAAAATTTTCTAATTCTTCCATGACACCAGACAATTATCTAAGTACTTCTACATTTCATCACTGTCTCTAATTCAAGGCAGATTTGACTTTACTGTGTTTTAAACAAGACCAAACTTTTTTTTTCCCCCAATGACTTGTCACTGAAAAATAGAGAAATATATTTTTAATGTTCCATCATTGTAATCTTCATTGAAAACAGAAAAATTTTTGTTTTCTAGTGAGTTTTTTTCTGTTTCAAACTTTTGTTAGGTGTGATATTTTTATTTAAATTTCAGCTTGGGTGGAAAGTTCTGGAGTGGGGTTACCAATGACCATCTTTGCTTCAAGCAGCTATTAAAAGATGGTATATACTACATAGATAAAATGAGGTATGGTTCTGCCTGAGGTGGATGGCAGCTGATGAATTTAACAGCTCTATGCCAGATTACTCATCATGTTTGAATTTCCTGCTAGGAATAAATATGTTGCCTGCTTCTAAAATAAATGTTCTCTTATTTATAAGCTTTTGAAAAGATTTCTGACAGGATTTACAACAGATGTGTTTAGGAAACAAGATATTTATCTCTTTTTAGACCTTTTCTATAGTTATTTCACTCATTAGATGCATTTTCCAGATGAATGTTCTCACTTTTGCATTCTGCTCTATTTCTTATGGCAGCTGGGCAGGAGAATAGCTGCTAAAAGAAGCACAATAGCTGGGAAGAACCCAAAAGTTTCATATAGTCTTACTGACAGTAACACTGACACTCATTTTAGAATCAGTTACATACTGATTTGAGATTGAGGACCTTCAAATAGAAGATCTTTGAAGAGATGTCTGAAGTCCCAGAAAGTCATTCAGATGACAGAGTACTACTCAGTTTGCAAATTAATTTCAACTAAGTCCAAGTAAAATTACAGTTCTTCACATTTTAGTTGCTTTGCAGTAAGTCAACTTTACTTAGTTTGTTGTCATATGCTATGACTTTTCTTCCCAGAAAGAATTAACTTGCAGTAAACAGCTGGATAGTTTTGCCACTTGGATAGACAAAGTAAAGGGAGTCCAAGCTACAAAAACTTAACTTCCCTACCACATTGGAGAAAAGACAAATAGATAAGACACCTGCTGTGAATTTTCCAAGTTTCTTAGTAATTAAATACAGTATATTCACATTTAAGTGCAACATGATTCTGTGATGCATTTGATTTTGCATTGGGAAGCTTTCATAAGATAAATCAGCCTGGCTTGACTTAATGGTCTATTAAGACTGATGCAGCATGAAAAAATAATAGAAAGCGCTGTATTTTAAACAAAGTTGTATTAGGTGTTGTGACTAGAAATTACATTGCTCAGACAGTTCGAATTGGTAAGTGAGAAAGAATTCTCTTTATTCTTTTCCATCCCAACTGTTTCAGAGAAACTCTATATAGGATGGATGCTTTTTATTTTTATTACATTCATGAACATGTCACCTTCACCTGAGACACTGAGGGTTTATAAAATATCAGTAATGTCAACTGGTGTGTGACAGAAGAAATGAGATCGTGCTTGTGCTACGGTGCCATCTTTCAGTGGCAGAAATCTCAGATCTATATCAAAATGCGCTGCGTTGCCTGTCTGCTACTACTTATAGAAATTCTCAGAAAAGGATGAAAACATTAAGCTTTTTTGATTTGTTTCTTCCTTAAATGAAAGAATAATACATCATTCTTCATTAAAAAAATGACAAATTCTTCAGATTAAAGAGAAAACGTTGCCACAGAATGAAATTCTGATTTCTTTGTATACCAGTAAGAGATTAAAATATGGAGCTGACTTGTTCTGATTATAGGCTTGTAAAGACCAGTTTAAAAATCTTGAAATCCTTTTTAGCATGTCTGCTCTGGCAAAAATTCATTAGCTGAACTTAAAGGTGAATCATAGAATTTCAGATATCATAGAAATACAACGTTTGCAATGTGTGGGCCAGAATGTCTCTGGAAGTGAACACTGAGCACATTAGCCACCAAGCATTTAAGTGCTGGTCCACAAAACTCAGCTTCATTTCCAGCTCCTCCAAATCTTCTTGAGTTTGCCAGATAGGAGTCAGTACAGAAAAACAGAAGATCTTGTAGAGGATTCTTCTTTGAAGATCAGCATGAAAGATGACTGTGTATATACCAGCAGTTTGAGCGCATCATACTGTGATATTCTGACTAATTCCACTGAGGCTTCAAGTGCTAGTTGTCATGCTGTTTCTCTTAGAGAAAACCCAGTTACACCAAATGCAGGAAGAGATCAAGTGCCCCCTTTTTTTTTTTTTTTTTTTTTTTTTCTTTTTTAAATTGCTGAACTCTAGCTTGGGAAAGTTTTAAGAAGTTAAATGCATAATTATTTTAACTTGGCTGAAATATGCTAAAATCAGTGGGAATTATTTTTTTACTTTAGTGGCTTCTATCTCCGTAAGTCTTTGAAGATTAGTGCATTAAAAGACTTTTGAGGTGTTTTTCTCCCCAAACTTTCCCTTCCTTTTTGTAAAAGAAGAAATCACTTTCTGTCTAGAGGAACATGAAAATCAATGCGTTCATCCATTTGCTTTTCCCTTTACTTTCATTGCTCAATTGCTGCTAGCCATATTCTAGTTTGGATATGACTTCATTGTCACCCAACACAACTACTCTATGCCCTATTCCTTGAATGACAATGAAATGAATTGTCAGTCAGAATTAATAGTCCTTTTTCTTCCTCACTCCCTTTTCTCTGTTCACTTAAAAATGGACCAAATTGAGCAGAGTATCTCCTCTCAGCCTTATTTATTCTCAAGAGTAAACAAACCAGGAATTTGTGATCTCTAGCTATGGATGTAGCCCATTATTCTATCCAGGCTCTTTACTCTTCTCATCATCTCCTTAGCTCTTCTCTTCAGCATGCGAATTCATGTTTTTTTGAAGAAGACAACCAGATTACAGTCATTATTTTGATGAAATCTTACTGTATCAGCAAGGGGTACGCTTTTTTTTTTTTCTAACCATATTACCAGCAAACACTCCTGTTGTCTCCTGTGAAGAAAGGAATCAAGACAGATTGCATACCTTTTTGTTGGCATAATTTGTTTTGTTTAGTAAACTCACAGAAGGTAGAGTAGCACAAGCCATCCCCTAATGGTACAGTTTACAAAAGCAAGCAAGTTAAACTGTTAAGATTTTGGGAGAGCACATCTTTGCTATTTGATCTGAGAAAAAGGTACATTCTGAATCCCAGACACTTGAAGAAAAAAAAATTAAAAACATTTTCTGAAGTAAAGTCCTGAGTAATGGAAGTTATTGGGCAGACAGAATCAGTGCTCCCTCTCTTTATATGCATCAAAACTAAGTGAAGGACTTTCCAGAGGAGATTTCCCAGCAGCATCTATAGGGTTTAGGGTCTGCATAAAAGAGATGATTGGACAAGATAGAATAAAATAAAGATGTATTATTAAATGGAAACATGGTAAAGTCTAAGGCTGAGATGAAATTAAGACAGATATTTAAATATTTAAATGCACTGTAAAACAAAGAGGAGGAGGTGGTGAGGAAAAATGCTGCTGCTGAACTCAGAGCACTGGAAGTGGAGGAGCAGAAAGTAGATGATGCCTTTTCAGCTATGTAGGAGACATAATTGGACTTTTTGAAAAAATATTCTCAGAGTTTTGTCTTACTGACATTAGTCCTAGGGAAAAATGAAGAACAAATCTTTTTTTTCCCGTCATGAGGATTTATTCCACTTTATTATTTCAGGTCATCCAGGGATAAAAAAGAGATTCCACATGTCAAAGTATATAGGACAGTTAGTGTTTTTTGTTTATTGATTCTCTAGACTTCTTTCACCCCTTGCAAAGAAAGGGAAAAAATACTTATGCTTCCATGCTTTAAGAGATTATCTGCTTCAGTGTTTCGGAGCAATTGAAGGATAAAAATGTTATATGTGAAATTCAGAACCTGAATTTAAATTGAAAATTAGAACTATTAATATGAAGGAAGGTTTAGCATTCTCAAATGATTGAAGTGTGGTCTTTTTACACTTTTGTGCTTTTACATGGTTCATCTGAAAACAGCAAACCAAAAGGAAACAAAAGGGATTTCTCACTTGCCTTGAGACAAGAGCAGATGAAGGACACTTGCAGAAGAACTGGTCCTGGTAATAACCTTGTTGAGACCTCACTTTGCCCCACTCTGTACCTCTTGCTCTGATTATTCTTCTCCAGGGCTTCCTTTCATTCAACCTGGTAAAAGTTCTCCCCAGTTACTGCCTGTGCTTCTACTTTTGTGTATTTGACCTATTGTTGCAGGAAATGTGTAGTGGTTTAACCCGGGCTGAGTGCCAGGGGCCCACTACAGCTACCTTCTCACTCCCCCATGCCCAGCTATAGAGGAGAGAGAGAATATAACGAGAGGTTTCGCTATTCATGATAACAACAACAGCAGATTCTTTCTTAATCACCGTCACAGGCAAAACAAGACTTTATGTGGGAATAATAATCAAATTTATTACTAACAAGATCAGAGCTAAGAGTGAGACACTAAAAGACACCTTTTACCTCCCAGTTCCCCTCCTTCTTACATCCAACCTATTCTCCCGCAGCGGTCAAGGGAAAAAGGCGAGGTGGGGGGGAGGTGTTGCTGTGGTCAGCTGCTGTTCTCAGCCGCTGCTTGGGAAGAGGAGTTCTTCCACCAGCATTCCATGGGGTCCATCCCTCACAGGATACAGTTCCTCTCACAAACTGCTCCGGCGAGAGTCCATCCCATGGGCAGCAGCCTTTCACAGACTGCTGCCGCATGGTTGAAAATTCCACAGGGTGTAGTCTCTTAAGCACAGGCTGCTCCAGCGTGGGCCCCACGAGCCACGCATCCTAACAGGAGAATCTTACTCTAAGTGGGCTCCTCTCCCCACAGGCTACAGTCCCCTGCCAGCTTCACTTTGGGTCTCCCACGGGCTACAGCCTTCCCCAGCGTCCACCTGCTCCGGCGTGGCTCCTTCCCGGGCTACAGGTGGATCTCTGCACTCCTGTGGTCCTCCATGGGCTGCAGGGGGTCACTGCTTCACCATGGTCTTCCCCATGGGCTGCAGCTGGATCTCAGCTCCGGCGCCAGGAGCATCTCCTCCCCCTCCTTCTGCACTGACCTTGGTGTCTGCGTTGTTGTTCACAAGCTCTCACCCTGCTCCTCTCCGGCAGCCATCTTCATTTCCAACTACTTTTTTTTTTTTCTTCCTTCTTAAATATGTTATCACAGAGGCATTCTGTCAACCACTGATTGGCCCGGCCTTGGTCAGCAGCGGGCCCAGCCTGGACATGGGGGAAACTTCCAGCAGTTTCTCGAAGAAGCCTCTCCCTCAGCCCCCCCCACTGCCACCAAAACCTGGCCACAGAAAAACCAATACCTAATGTAAGAACTAATTTTGAAGGAGTGTTAATGATAAACATGGTATCTAAGCTATGGATTACCAGTACTCCCCTGGGTTGTGGGAATCTGCTTTTCAGAAGACTCCAAACCAAGCACCTGCTTTGCCATCTCAAGCCCTGTTATTTTGAAATAATATCATGGTCTAGTGAAGAGGTTATTGAATCATCTGTTATTCCCACAATCTACCCTTTCCTCCTCTTTTTTTTTTTTTTTTTTTGGCGTAGCCCTTCAGCTGAAGAAAAAATCAAAAAAAAAGAAAAAAATAACAATAAAAAAGGAAAAAGGACCAAGTTAAAAAAAAAAAAAAAAAAAAAAAGGCACAAAAAAAAAAAGGCTCCAAAATGAGATCTATGCATTTCTTTCACTGCACTCATATAGTCATCTGCACTGATTTAGTCTAGGTAACAGTTATAGCTTCCTGTGCAAACATGATACTCATGTCAGATTAAAAAAAAAGGAAATAATTTTCCAGGTAATTCAGTTGTAACTCATGTGCTAAAAAGGTACTGCCTCCCTGTGCGTGAACACACAATCATTGGAGCACACCATAAGATTGAGAAGTCTTTTCACTTTAGAGAATGATCATCCTTAACTTCCATTAATTTATCTCTGATAAGAAAGATCTGAATTAATAACAGGCCTAAGCTGTCATCCTCTAAGTCTTCTGTAATGGCTTCTGTGTCAGAGGCTACACCCTTGATTTATCATTAGTCATAACTAATAGTGCAATAATACCTTTGTGTCCTAACAACCACACATCACTTTCAGTACCCATTAAGAAGATCTGAACTTATGAGGAAAGAAATGCTGAATCAGCCCAGGTGTCTAGTGTTTGAGACTGCACATACTTTCTGTTTTCCTTTATTTACTCCATAAGCTATAGTAGCCTTGCAAAACACCTTTCAAAACTTCTAGACTGCTGCATCTGCACTTTTTGGCAGCTTATGCCATGCTAAGGGCAAACATTGCTTTTCCCTTACAAGGTGTGAGGGCACCTTGCAAGGTATATAAGTGTGATCTTACAGGGGCTTTTTACATTTGTATCACAAAAGAGTCTGAAATTCCAGTATCTGCTAGACCTTCTAGACAAATTTATTCAATGACTTACAAAGGCAGAGGATCATTTTTTTCTTTGAACAATTCCTGTACTGCCTTCAGTTGTCATATAAACTGGTATCAGGAACCAGCAAAGCAATCCTATGGATGAGTAGTCCGACTCGTAGATGATGCCAAGGTTTACCTTCCTTTTCAAAATATTTATTACTTCTCCTAGAGCTCCAGGGGCTTCTCCTATCCTCTGTGTAAATGTCTTAGAGACAAGTCTTGATCTGTATTTGATAAGAGTGGAACTGAGTTTGGCCTTTTAAAATACCCATGTATATTGAAGACAGCTGGAGTGGCCACATGAATATTGTCAAGTAAGGATTTGTGAGGTGCATTGAGATACCAACTTCAAGGGCTTTGCAAAAGAAGCAGTGGGGTTTCAGAAGTGAGTGGCCTGAGGTTGAGTCATGGGAGGTTTACGTTCTTCACCCAGAGAGTGGTTGGGTGGGCACTGGAACAGGCTCCCCAAGGGAACGGACACAGCACCAAGCCTGACAGAGTTCAAGAAGCACCTGGGCAATGCTCTCAGGACCATGGTGTGACTTTTGGGGGTGGTTCTGTGCAAGACTAAGAGTTAGACTCAATGATCTTTGTGGGTCCCTTCTAACTCTGCATATTCTGTGATACACTTCCATAAAAAGCCCCATTTTGAAGCCATATAAGCTTAACTGGGAATATTATTTTTATTTAAGGCTTCGAAAGACTTTAAAGCCTTTGGTTCATTATTATCTGTGAATTTGTGTTCATAGAAAATGGTACCACGCTTTCTCTAACAGAAAAGCAATTTGGAGAAGGTGACATTATCTTATCACTCTCTTACCTCCAGACAGATCTACTGAGTATTGATTGTACCAGAGGAAGCAAATCTTGATTGTTCAAATGAAATAAATTTATTGCTGCAAATGTACACTGCTGAAAAAGTCTACAGATGGAAATCTTAGGTTTGCCTGCTGTCTCTTCCCTGTCGGAAGCAGAACTGAGTATTACAGAATCTTGATGCTTTACCAGCCAGTGTCTTTCTACTTGTTCCTCAAAGCTTTTCATCTTACCACTATCTGAGTTTTGCTTAGAACATTTGCAAGTCAGCATATTTCCTTTTGCCCCCTTTGAACCAGTCAGAGAAATATATTTATGGATAATACACAATTCTGATTTAAAATGAAGTACTCATCTTCATCATTTTAGCTTGCCTATGTAATCTTCATGATGAATTTCATGTGCAGTTCACTATCAACTGAAATTAGTTGTAATTAAAGGTTGTCAAATCTGTAATTTAAGCCCTTGAAATTTGTTGCTGTCACTCTTTTCCTATAATATATTATTTTTTCAGTGGATTTGATCCAAAGACTACACAAGCCAATAGGATAATTTCTACCGGCTTGAATTCTGAATAAAGCCTTATATTCTATAATAGAATCATTTAGGTTTGAAAAACCCTTTAAGATCATCTATGTATCTTTTAAAATTAAGATTTTTTTCCTGAAATTTGATCTACATCTCCTCCAGCACAATCTAAGGTAGCGTCCTCTTGTATACAACTTGTTACCTTGTAGAAGAGACTGACCCCCACCTGACTACAACCTCCTTCCAGGATGTTATAGAGAATAATAAGGTCCCCCCAGGAGCCTACTTTTCTCCTTGCTGAACAACCCTGGCTCCCTCAGCTGCTCCTCATCAGACTTGTGCTCCAGACCCTTCTCTAGCTCTGTTTCCCTTTGGACAAACTCCAGCACCTCATTGTCTTTCTTGCATTGAGGCACCCAAATCTGAACACAGGACTTGAGATGCAGCCTCACAGGTGCCAAGTACAGGGAAACAATCACTGCCTTGGTCCTGCTGGCCACACTATTGCTGTTACAATCCAAATTCCATTGGCTTTCTTGGCCTGCTGGGCACACTGCTGGTTCACGTTCATCTGCCACTGACTAGACCTCCCATCTCCTTTTCTATGAAGCATCTTTCCTGCCATTCTGTCCCCAGACTGTAGCACTGCAGGGGCTCAAGTGCAGGACCTGTCACTTGGCCTTGTTTAGTATCATACAGATGGCCTTGGCCCATTGATTCAGTCTGTTACTGTAGCAATACTGGAGTAAAACTTGCTACAATATCTACTTTTAATTACATGTGCAATATAGTGCGTGAACCCCAGGGCACCTGGGCTGGGGAATGTACTGTGAGCAAGTTATGATAATAAAATTCCTTTAAGATCATTGAGTTCGATGTGAACTACAAATCACAAGATCAGCTGAGAAAACTGTGTCACTGGAAGAAAATGTTGCTGGCACTTTATATGAGATCAATATACCTTTTTGTTATGAATTTGCATTTTTACATGATAATTTCCCCTACCTCTTCATAGTTTTCTGCCACATTTCTTGTCAGATGACCAGAGTTCACCTAGGAGGGATGAACTCACTGTCTCAGTAAAGCTTCTGTCCATCAGTGGCTTTATTATCTCCTGTTGGCTGAGTGTAACTATTACTATTCAGTAACAGTACTGGTAAGGAAATACATGCAATCCATCCCATCAGATTAAGATTGAAGAAGAGTTGAGAAATCCCTTTGAAAAAAAATACAGTATTTGTTTCTATTTTTTTTTTTAAAAAACCCACCTCTTTAACACTGGAGCAGAGGCTACCTCCATATACATTTATTAATAGAATAAAAGATCCATTCAGTCATGCATAAACCAACATCCTAGAAGGAGTGCAACAATGCATTCTTCCCATTTTGAACAACATAACTAATGCTCAGTCCTTGCTCATGCTTTTCTATCTCCATTTTAATTCTTGCAGTCGAATACTGTTCTGTGCTGTAAAAACAGTTCTGAACATGAAGTGATTAACCTTAGGGTCCCCCCATCCCCTCATCTCAAAGCCCCCTCGTACATGGCCTATGCTTTCTATTCATGTTCAACCATCTGATTTCCATATCATCCCGCTCAGCCTCACAAGCGGCTATTAGCATAACAGAGCTTTGGTGTGACATTGATTGAAGCCAGCGCTTGCTGAATGCAGTATCAAAGCATAATTTGCCAGAAATCAAATCTAATTTACTGTGTACCATTTAAATTTCTCAAAAAAAAAAAAAAAAAGTTTCAATATAAGTATACCAGGTCTGTGGTTTTAATTGTTCTTTTTTCTTCCATAATTTTGGCTAGTCTAGTGGAATCCAAGTGATATATTTCATTTAGAGCCATTGTCTTTGACTTTCAGAAGTCAATTAAACAGGAGTTTTTCACTCTGTTTCTTCCAATCCAGCTAATGCTACATCTGAAAAAGTAAAGAGTAATAGTATGATAGGCTTGGTTTGCTGCTTTGTAACAGTTTTTTCCAACAGATTCTTCTAATGGCCTTAATGTTTAGCTTGAATTAAGCATTAAAGTACAACATAACTTGAACAGCTGAAGTATATCAAGCCTGATGTTATTTCTCTAACTGTACCTTTTCAGAATAGTTTTAAAAATCACCTAATTTGAGAGTAACAATAACGACTTGAGTAAGTTTTGTCAAACGTTCCATTGAAGCTGTGCTTTGAGCAAGTCTTAATCTCAGTTAACCTTCCTGCGAAATGGAAGTAATAATATTTATCCATCTTTATAAACAACATCTATCTAAGAACATAATGAACTCTCTTTTTAGGAAAACTGAAGAGCCCAAGTGCTTATTCTGTCAAAGAAGCCTTTCAGTCTCTGAGTAGAGTCATACTGTATTCTCTGGGGATAATGACAGTCTCAGTGTTTGGGTAGTTATACTTTACCAAGAATTACTCCTGTAATTATTAACTGTTACTTTCAGTTTTCAAGTTGCTTTGTTCAACTAGAAATTGACAGATAAAACTGATATAGAGAAAACATTGTTTAAATGCTGTAAATATTTTAATCAGAGGCAGTCCATAAACAGATCTGTAGCTGAATATGACAACAAACTATAACAAAATGTGGGTTTCCTTCATTATAAAACCCTATTTTTGAAAAAAATTTAAAAACCGCCCTCATAGAATGTTTCATTTTTCCAAAATTATATTTCTTAAGTTATTTAAAATTATGTTTTTAAATAGTTTGGCTGAAGAAATTGGTCTTGTACTCTAATTAATGTGAAGAAAGGTTTTGATTAATATCTCTTTTTATAGTGAATTTTCAGTAATTATGGCAACAGAAAAAAGCCAGGAAATACACAATTGCATAACTATACACCATAGTTTGCTGGAGTCTTTAGAAAGTTTAACCTAGTAGCTAAAAGGCACAGATCTTCTGCTTGTCTCCTATGGCAAATGCTAGAGAGGACTTGGTCTGCGGAAGGCAGACAACGGAGCAACAGGAGCAGCCACACACTTATTTTCCTTGTCTGTTTTTGGAAACAAAACAAACAAACAAAAACCAACAAAACCCCACAAACAAACAAAACAAACAGAAAAAAAAAAGAAGGATAGTTTTCCTGCTCTTAGGAAAGTGAGACATTTTCAAAATTAGGAATAGGTCAAAAACTGGAAACTAGGTAGGAACTAGGATGTATATCTCTCATCATTCCTTGACTACCATATTATCTTAATTTGATCCTTGGAAAGTCTGGTCCAGCAGCAAATTTGGTTCTGTTGAATCTGCTCAGAGGTTTGAATTGTTGATTCACAGTAAAACCTTGCATTTTAGATGAACCCTTAAACTCACCTACCTTGCATTTACTCAGTTACATGATTTGAAAAATGTGCTCATGGAAATTCCATGCCCTTCTTGCTTCTGTTAAGCTGTCTCGGAGCACTATCTGTAAAATACTCCCAGTGCACCAAGCACACCTGTGAAGTGATCATGCTTAGGTTTGTTCTATGGAATGGTCTCCTGCCATCAGGTTTTTAATGAAGCAGTAGGCAGATTATGGTCTTGATGCCACCTGTAATGCACAATAGACATAGGACTCATGAACAGTTCCTGTAAAATGCAGGTATAACATCTGAAGAGATTAGAGATTTTCTTCTCTCTACTGTGCTTGTGGTTGCTACTGATTCTATATTAATATCCTGGTCATCATGAACTTCTGTGACTGAGCAGCAAACATTGGGCTAATTCAGTGACCTTTATTAAGTGAATGGTCAGAACTGTAGAAATAACCTAGTATAAGGTATGCCTATAGGATGGAAGGATTCTATTTCACATCTTAAAACTTGTTCTTTCCCTTCCCATGTGATTTACTGAATAAGCACATGTGCTGATTCCCACATTGCTGTTTCCTGACACCTGTAGGGTTTTCATGCAGATATGGTTGGTGAAACCAGGTGAGAGAAAAACAAGCACTTTAGGAACTGTACAGCATGGGTTCGGTTTCTAGAGTGTATGTAGCAATACCTTACAGAAACCTCAAAATTTACGGCTATAAACAGACAGCAGCAGGGCCCTAAGCCCTTTGTCCCTGCCCGTTCAGCTGCTGAGGTGGTGTAAGAGGTGGACACTTCTCTCCAGAGATGCCAAAGCCTAAGCTTAGAAGTGTGAGGCAGGAGAAATACCCTCTTCCTTCTAAATTGATGGTGGTTTGTGTTTATTAAGTGCTTTGCAGTTCTTGTTTTAAAAGTGCATTATACCAGCACTATCCAACTGATGCTCTTTAAAGTCCTGGTCTGTAAAGCCTTGGGAAGTACCTCATGAGATAACTACAAAGTGTGTTTCAAAAAAATCAGGTCTGCATACGTTTCCATGCAGTTAGCAGATTTGTGTCTGTGCTGTCAGCAGGTGTAATCGGAAGCTGGGTCTTGATTGCTCTTCGTGCCTAATTAAATAGCTTGTAATTATAATGGTGAAAATACAGTTTTCTACAACACTTAAATTCTGTTTACCTGAAAGCTTAGTGTTCCTAAACCATCCCTCTGCACAATCACAAAACTGATAGTGGAATACATGGTAAGGAAGGTGGGGTGTTTTGGGGTGTTTTTTTTTCTGGTTTGTCCTTTTCTTCAGTCTGCCCCAAGAGTTAGCTAGTCCTTTGAAAAGAATATTTGGAGATACTGCTTACATTTTTAAGATACACATAATAGTACAAATCCAGTTTCAGTGAGTTCCAGTGATGGTTTTCATATCACTCATAGAAAAGCCATTTGCTTTATTACTACATCAAGTGCAACATAGTCACTGATGTCAAAGATTTTTCTCTCAAACCCACTCACGCTACTCCTTCCCTTTCTTCCTACATATGTAACACCTTTTCTCTACCTTCTCATTCCCACCAAGCATTGGCTGTGTTCTCCATCAGTACGCCCAGACAAGCCAAACTACTTCTCTCTCTTAGAAACTGTTCACTTCTGACTGTGCCTCCTGGTTTCCTATGTCTAAACACTGTCAAAGCCAGCTACTTGAAAAAATAACCAGTCTTGCTTCTTCTTCTTTCTTATTTTGAATCCAGTCTCCTTTTTTCTTTTTCTTATTTCTTCCTGATCTCCTGGAATACCTATTCCTTTTTACTCACTGCTCACTACTACCCACTAACTCTACTCTTCAACTTTTGCTTCTTTCTAATCTTTAAACAAGTTGAAATCTAGACTTCCCAAGTATGTGTTGTTCTAGCAACCATTCTTTCTACTGCAAGTCTTCTTTCCCACTCCATTCTCATCACACTGCCTCTAAGATGAGCAAGGGATCTTTTGAACTTCTGTTCTTCTGCTGTCATCCAGACCTTCCTCTCCTTTCTCAATCATTTTTAAAAGTCTAGAGGGGCAGACTGAAAAAGGCAGTCTGTTTATCCCGATTCATACCATGCAGTAATGATAGCTTCAGCTAGCTCTGTGAAGTGCAAGAGGATATGAGGGTGCTGGTATCTTCCCAAATGGAAGGTAGAATGCATCCAGAGCCGGCAATATAAACACCTGACTGTGCTCCTTAGCATTTATTGTCATCGGAATTGATTCTAGCATGTCTGGTTGTAGTGTTTATTTCCTTTTTTATTTTTTTTAACAACTGGGGATGTCACATACATATATTGCTGCTCTTTTTGTCGCTGTTGTTGTTTCTGTTTATATATTAATTCTGTCTATACTAATTAATGTTTCTGGTGTCATGTCCTCCGACATAAAACAAATCTCCATAATGTTGTCTCTTTCCTTCAATATTCCACATCTCCTCCTTGCAAAAGATCCAGAACTTACATTATGTTGTTTTCTTACATTGTAGCTCCCCCACAGTTTGTGGTGAGACCACGAGACCAGATTGTAGCCCAGGGTCGAACAGTGACTTTTCCTTGTGAAACAAAAGGAAATCCCCAGCCAGCCGTTTTTTGGCAAAAAGAAGGAAGTCAGGTAAGTTGTAAGCACCATATAAGTCTTCCAAGCCTTTCTAAATAGTTATATATATATTTTAAGGAAAATTATTTACATTACTTTGTACATATTTTTTTAATCTTTCATAAAATTTGTCTTTCTAAATTATCATTATTCTATACTGAAATATTTGTTGCCTTTTTTAAAAAATATTGATATTGTGAAGAACACAAAGGTCATTTAAGTTGTTGAAACTTGTCCTAGGTGCTATGTAGATGTATAGAAAGCTACAGTATATCTCTTCCAGGCTTTTCATTCTGAAGCCCCCAACAAACAGGTAGGTGAGACAGGCACAGTAGAAAAAAAGGTATGACTCAATTTTTAACTAATCAGAGTCAGCAATTATAGTTCACAACCTGTCTAGACGTGATCAAGCAGATATGTATCTGGCAAGCTGATTTGCATTGCCATATTCTCATAGAGCATACAGATATGGGTTTTGAATGCGAAGATGCTTTCTCCAGTAAAATTGTCTCAGGAAATTTCCAAATCTGGTTTTGGAAATATTTCCCTGATCTCTTTTGAAGGCAAAATTTACACACAGTACTAACTCATATAACTTAGTATTTGAATGTCATGCCCTAACAGTTCTTTACTGCTGTTGCTTCATTTGCACATTGCTATGGCAGAAGTCAGGCCTCCTCACCTTCAGTTCATGTTAGAATGTTAAATTTGAACTCTGCAAACTATCTGCTGTATCTTTTGCACCTGAGAAAAGATTAAAAGGCGCAAACGGATGCCCAAGGACGGTGCCTCCTGCATTTCCCTGATGATCCCTCTCATGGCTACACCTGTGTAGATATCTATACAGTGTACCCTTCTCCACTGGCAGGTTAGTCTTTGCAGAACCCTGTGCTACTTTTCCCCATGTGAGTTAACTGTGCTGTGCAGTGCAGATGTGCCTTTTGACAGATCTGGAGATGTTATGTGTACCAGTTCAGTTAAAATATAAGACCTGAACCACAGAACTCCTGCTCTGCCCTGCCTGCTTCTGCTTCATCTTCTCACAAGGTCAGAAAACTGGTCCAAAATTACAGGATCAGACTCATGGTGTTTTGTGCTCTTTGTGGCTTACAAAGATACAACGCTATCACTTTATGAGCATAAGCTTGACCTTCATTGTGCCTCTTTCAGTGTATTGTTCGGAGAAATTTAGATTTAGCCTCCATGGATCGCATCCTGGAAAAGCATATTGTGAGTCTCAATAAGATGACAATTGTTCCAAGGGGAAAGTAGAACAGTATATTGAAATTAAATAGTAGGAAGTACTCATATGCTAGCAAACATTTCCAGACCCTTCCTTGTAGAGCATTTTAATAACATGGTAATGTTTATGTAAAGTGAGCTTATAGTGTCACACTTGAATCTAATAAAGTGGACATCCATCATGCTGTAATAAAGAGAAGAGCTTCTAATTAAAGTAGGACATCATTTGCAGGATTAAAGTCATTTAGCGTAATTGAAAAGTGTTAATACTCTATTTTATCCTCTTCCATTGGTATCACTTCAAGGGTAAAAACATTTTAAGGTGAAAATGCATCTTGTGTCTTTAATTGAATGTTATTACCTACTGATTGTACCATGTTGAAGCTGCTTAATTACAAACCTGGAAAATTAATTACCATACTGAGAACCAGATCCCCAAGGGTTAGAATAGTCTTTTTTGGCAAATAAATGCAATGTAAAAATTGATACCTACATGGTTTATAATCAAACCTTGAAACATGGCTCAATGTGATTTACAACACCCTCATGTTAATCTTAATTGAGCATCAGTGAAGTAACACAGGCTAGGGTTACCATCTCAGTATATAACTTGCCAAATTTTGCAGTGAGATGCCATAGAGTAGATGAGTTTCCACTAACTCAATGTCATCATACAAGTGAAGGATACTATTTTTGCACCTTTGCATGCCCAGCTATAGATTGTTGCTTGTCTCTACAATTCTTATTTCTGCTTTTACTTGGGGAACTGTTTGCAGCACCACTGTTAGTGTTCAAAGTAATGTTACATAGTCCTGTTACCCCACTCCAGTAATTGTAGGGCAGTTTTTATTGTAAACCCGTTTCTCAGTCCTGTGTTTTTGAGCATAACCAGCTGGAAGGGAGGGGAGCTGTTCCCTTCTGAGTAATTTTTTGTGCCAGCTTGTGCATAAACAGCTGGCCCTTTGTACTTGGTCGCCTTTTCTCCAGAGCCCAACAGCCACCCGGCAATGAAATGCACTAGGGTAGGATGTGTAACCTTTAGACTCTGTGGATTAAAATCTTCCTTGAGATAAATTCATTGGTAGTGTATCAGGGGTGGATCTGGTCCCCCTGTTTGCAATCCAGCATGTCACCATTGTGCCCAGATGAGCAGCCCAACAGTTAATTGAAACCAGTAAAACTGCAAAAAGCATCAAAAACAGGGTTGTGATGTAATTTAGGGCAAGTTGTAATTCTTAGCTATCTGGTCTTTGAAGGTAGGAGTCATGAGACTGTAAACTCCTCCTGATGCGTGAAATATTCACTGGGATGTAGTACCTCTCCAGAACAGAGAAGCCCATGCTGAAATAAGAAGGGTGGCTTCCTCATTTTGAATTATTACTCTCTTAAGAAGTAGGAGCTTGATCCTTGCACTGTCTTTTACATTATGTTTCTTTTTTACACGTTACGTGAGTATCATGAGTGTAATGGAGTCAAGGTCTGCCATGTCTAAATTCTCCAGTTTTTCATAAAATTTGGTGACATTTTCATAATACTCTTATTTGGGAGGTATCTGTGCCAGGCAGAAGTTATTCTGAAAGTTTCAATTATTTGAGACCCACTTAGTCCCACAGCCTGCAATTATTGCAGAATTTTAACACGTTTTTCCTATTGAATCTGACATGTTTACTGGGTGTGTATTGATTTTTGAGGAAAAATTTGCTGCTATAAATTTCTCAAACATTGCCATTGAAAAAAGCCTAGTTAACAGAATTATAAGGATACTTGGAATATCGAATGGTATTTAAAGCATGTATCTTTCCTTTTAGTGTCAAAAACATGGAGATAAAGGCATGGATTTCACTTAAAACCAGATTTTTTTTCTTATTTGGCTGCTTATCAGTTCCAAATAATTGTTTGTAAACCATTAAGGTCTGCTTCAGAAGAAGCAGATCTGCAGAAAATTCATTTAATTAATAAAAATCTATTCTAAACCTTTAGATTCTATTTTTAGCCCACGTAGACAAGCTTAAAAAATTAGTAAGTAGTCGGCATTAGAAAGCACAGCAGAGCTGTACAGAGCTGCAGTAATGACTGAAAGCTTATCACAGCATGGTAACCGTATTTTGGGTTACTCTTGATGCAAACAACTCTATGTTTCATAGATACCTATTGAGCTGACATTAAACCCAGACCCTATTTTACTGGAATTACTGTTGTTTAATTGTTGTTTAAGTGGTTCTCCTTTCTGTCTCATTGGGCAATGGTGCTGATCTTTCTCTTCACATTGCCTTCCTTTTCCTGTTCTTATTTATTCACAAGAGCTCTGCCAGATGTTATAATGTTTTCCTTGGAAACACAGGCCCCACCAGTAAAACCTTGTCAGGTCTGTAGTATTGATTCATTCAATCCTTCATCATATGCCATGACTACTACAGCCTTTCCAGTTATTATTATTGACATCTCTTTTCTCCCATCCAGCCCAAAGGCAAAAGCTAATCTCCCTGTTTTGTGCTAACTGATGTCTTACCTTACATGAAATTATTTTTTCTCTCTGATGATTTCTACATCAGATTAATACCCTTTCTCTTCACCCTCAAGGCTCCATGCTGCATTTCTCCTTTGGTATATCTCAGTTTTAATTTCCTTTTACTTCTCCTTTAAGCTCTTATGCCCTGCCAGTTTCTACTACTTTATGGCCTGGTCATATCTTCATCCCATCTTTACTTCTGTTCACCACCCTTACTTTCTCCTCTGCCGAGAACACATTCACAAACAATATATACTCCCTCAAGTCTCCAGGATTTAATTTTTCTGCTAGTTTTCTAATGTTTACTGTAGTATTATGTCCTCCTGGTTTGATAGCCAACCAAGTATATTATTACAATTACATTCAGAATGAAGATGAATGTGTCACAAATATAAATCACTCAAGTGTGATTGTTGGAAAACGTCTCCTTGCCTACACTCCCCTGAACACAGCATTGTGTGCTGTCAAAGGGCTATTTCTAATTTAAACTGCAAGTTGCCCAAGGCAGGGAAAGCCAGCTCTATGTGTTCATAAAGTCATAACCACACTTACTTCTTCTTCCAGTTTATTTATAGTACTTTTAAGGAAAAATCATTGTCTCTCTAGCTAAAGGAAAAGTGATCCTTTTGTGTTTTGAATTGGTGTTTGATGGATTGTCTTTGCAGAATCTACTCTTCCCAAACCAGCCTCTCCAGCCCAACAGCAGATACTCAGTGTCACCGACCGGAGACCTCACCATTACCAACATCCAGCGGTCTGATGCAGGATACTACATTTGTCAAGCACTGACGGTTGCTGGAAGCATTTTAGCAAAGGCTCAGCTGGAGGTTACTGATGGTGAGCTATTAGAAATTCTTATTGTTTTTTTCCTGTCAGAGGTATTTTAAAAGCAGTGTAAATAAAGGCATATGAGATCACATAATTCATACAAGTAAACGGACCAATTTCTGCGGAAAATAAAATGGGAAAGTATCTCTATGCAGTTGTCTATGGTATCAAAAAGGGATTAAAGTTTAGTTTGCCTTTTGCTGGATTTCTTTAGGTTCTTTAACAATGCAAATGAGGGACAAACCAGCTATAGAGTAGAGATAGTGAGAAAGGAAGCTGCCTGGTTTGCTAGAGCTAAGACAGGGTGCAAAAACATTGTGGAGAATGAGTAAGTTTTGATTAAAGCAGTGAATGGAGGTGCAAAAAAAGAAAAGCGCTGATTCCCACCAGTCTTCAGCACTGTCTTAGGCAGCATTTGGGCATGTTCTTAGCTCAATTAAATCAGCACAGTTGTTTGAACGTAGTGGAGTACTGTTAGTATGGAATAGGTAGCCCTTAGTGAATAGGTGCCTCTGTGAATAGGGCACCTACCTCAGAGCTGTGTTCTAAGAATTTCTCATTATGGGTAGGTGTGAAAAAAACCACAGAAATATGTAGGTGGCGAAGGGTTTTCAGAAAAAGAAAAGTATCTGTCTTGATGATTTCCACTTCAAATTTTTGGTTATGAAATTTATGCTGCCTTCAAGTTTACCTTACTCTATCTACAAACATGAACCCTTTTCATGTCAGGAATTCTGTTGATATCCCTCTTTATCCTATTGTGGATAGAAGGCAGTTTGCATCCCTTAACGTTAGTGAAGAAAACAACAGAATTCCTCTTATACTAGGAGATTGTGGCATTCCCCAACATCATTATTCCTTATCTTAACTGACACATTAAATACCTCCTGACAGACTTTGATGAATTTTTGCCATTAAAACTGTTGTTATATGCAGAGGTCTACTTTTACTGTTCCCTTAGAGACCTGCCGGCACCATGAAAGTTTGAAAAGATGTCTAATTTTGAATAATCTGCCTTTTCACAAGAGCATATTCATCACAAGTGACAGGTAGAGAGGTTCAGGCTCACGTGTAGAGGTTTGAGCATTAATTTGATGCCTTTTCTTTGTTTTCCAAAAGCTGCCTATATTTTTATGACAAGAGGAGATAATTTCTGCCTTATCTCTGCATCTCTTCAAGCGCATTGCTTTTCTGTAGTTTCTGGAGGCTAAAGGCTTCGCTTTGCTTGCAATTGCTTCAAGTCCTTTCTTTCATGGTCTGTGACAAAATGATGCATTCTCATTCAATTCAAATTTAAATGTAGATTAAAAGGTCATTTAAAATTAATGGAAAGGCAGTATTTTTTAATATCTGTCCATAGTGCTGCCTGATTCAGGGCCATGATTGTGATTGGAATAAATAGAACACACAAACATTGGCTGAGAGGACATTGAGCTGTTAATGGTTGCACCTGCTTATGTTGCACAGATTTACAGCAACAGGCGCTGAGTGGATCAAACCAGGTTCAAGGATACCGGTGATGAGAAATTCTTCCTTTTGACAGGCAAGGCCTGTGGTCCATCTACATCTGTTTATTGTGTGGGGAGAAAAATAGATCCTAATTGATCTCTTTGGAATTTTCATTAGTTTATTTAACGGAAAGCGTTCCCGCTAAAATGCAAACTCACCTACAGTTAATTCTGATTAAAGGCAATGTGCATTCCACACTGCTAGAGAGAGCATTAGCTGGAGGCTCTGCTGCTCAAGGAGTGCAAGGCCTGCGTTCTTCAAATGCTTTCCAGAACCCGCTGTCAGCGTGATCATTATGAAATAATACACGATTGCTTTATAGAAATACCATTTCATCCCTGAGTCAAAGGGCAGGTGAGGTCAGAAGAAAAGTGACAAAAGAACGTTGTGGAACTGAGATTATCTAAATAAATGTATCATTAGATCACAGATATGTTTTTAATTGCTTTTAGTTGGGAAGTTAACAATAAATGTCGAAATAATCTGTTTTGGTTGATGCTGAGCAGAAGTTATGGAAGCTAATGATTTTTATCAGTAGGGAAATCTAATTTAATGGTTTGAAAAATATAGTAAAAGATAAACACTGAGCATGATAGCTATATACTTAAGCATTAGTGTTCTAGTTCTTGGCTGGTGATTTCAGTTTAACTTCATAGCCCAGAATTTTTCTGTTTGGTTAATGATTTAATAATAGTGGCGAGCCATCTTTTTCATTTTGAACACATTTTTGTTTGATCCAGAGTAATTTAGATCCAATTGAAGTTCCAATACAGAATGAAAACATGTCATGTGCAGAAAAACAAGTGCTTAATTATACCATATATAGCAGTATTTCAGTTGTTACATTTTTGCACTTACAAGTCTTTACTGGAAATATTTTTAACTCAAGTGTTCACGTGAGAAGAGATTACTAGCTGTGATGAAATGTGCTGAGTTGAGTGATAATTTTGCTGATTATGGACTGTGCTAAGAGCCTTTGGTGTATTTGAAATTCAAATCTTGTATTTTCTTGAAAGGCTATCATGTAATTCACTGTCTAATGCACATCTGGAAAAGCAAAATAATTTTAAAAATTGAACAATCTTAGCAGTCCTTTCAAACTCAAGAAGTGAATATGCAGCTCTCAATCTTAAAATGACAGACTATACAGATAAACCAAATGCTTCCATCTATATCTGTGCTCTACATAAATGGAATAGTTTAGTTACAAATTTATCCACCATTCACATAATATTTTGGAGATTGTCTTTATTTCTCCTTAGTTAGTAATTATTAGCATTTATTAATAAAAACGTTGGCCAATGCATGCTCAGCTGTAGGATCAACCTACTTTGTCCAGTTTACCCAGCAGTTGCTGTGAATATTGAGATGGAAAGAATCCATGGCTTCCCACCATGGATTTTTCTGGTAACACGAACTGGTTTAGGGTATTAAATTAATTAATAGAGAGTATTTCTGGGGTTTTGAATGAAAACAAAAGGCTGGATCTATAAGAATAACTCAGAACAGGTTAAGAAAATTAAGAGGAGGAAATGGCAGCGTATCTCAGCAGCTTCCTCTCCTCTGATTGGGATAGACTCTTAAGCATTTTGCCCAAACTTCTTTGCAATTTTTTTTGCGATAGGTCTGTTGAGTATTCTGGGGTAAGTAGCTTTCAAATCCTCTTGGAAGAAACTGTTATCACTCACAGTTTACTCTGGTCACCAGGATTCTTAGTCCTCATCAAATGTATATTACATGTTTTGTAGCATTTGTGGCACTCTCAGACAGAAGAGATTCAGAACAACTTCACAGCCTCCTGAGAAGCTCCTCCACAGAAACAAACAAACAAAAAAAAGACAGAGCTTTTCCATTTCTCAGGAGAGCACACTGCTCTATCATCATGTGAATGCCATGAATTGTTTCTGATTTTCCCCATTAATTCACCAGGAAATATTCGAAATTTTGACTTTGGAAGTGCCAAAATAAAGATTCAATTTTTTCATTCTCTTGTTTTAATTGCCTGTTGTAATTTGACCATGTTCCCCCAAATTTTAAACATGGTTTCAGTTGATCTAAACTGCATTTTTGGTGACTCAACTGTTTATATAATTTTTTTTCCCCTACAATCTGCTCCAAATTTAAGGTATGTTTTTTCACAAAAGGAATCTGGAGATTTTTCAGTAACCAGAATATGTGGATATAGGGATGCTGGCAAATAGTTTCAAATTAAATGAAACTGATTTTGAAAACATCTTCTGTTTACTGTGCAAATATATTTGTATTCACACAAAATGTTTCTGTAGGATGGATGCAAAAGTTTCCAGCTAGGAGAAAACTATTTAACTTTTAAAAAAGTAAAATATTTTCAAAGCAATTAACAAAACCCACTTCATTTTGTGGATATTTTTCATTATTTTTCTGTTCTTCGAAATGCTTATGGTGTATATTTTTAAAGCTCTAACCTGGTTTTAGATCCTTACTAATGAGGAGACCTATGTAGTAGGAATACAAGTACCTACACATGTTTTAGAGAAGATTTACAAGTCATAGTTGTGAAGACAATACAGTCGTTCACAGATCAGTGCAAACCCTAAGTGTTCATTTAACCTTTAACCTCAGTGTCATGGAAACCTGTAGTGGTCTTTCACCCATAACATCCTTGAAAATGAAGATTCCTTCTGGCCAGGAGACTTTCAATTACACTATTGATCAGAGCTATTTAAAAGATTATGAGCTCCTCATTTGGGCTGTAAAAAAACTAATTACATGCCAAAGAACAATATCTGTGATGCAGTAGGTTTTGGAAATACCTGCATTGCTACACATATGAAAGAAAATTAGATGAAAAAATAGCTGCAATGGAATAGTTAGAAACTTAGTTATTTTTACTTAATTTTTAGCTACCTGAAATACACAGATTTTCTTGTTTTAAATTAAATCTAAAGGATAACTTCTACAATTGAGTTTTTATTTGAATATACTTGTGCTGCAGGTATCCTTATAGTACATATGAGATGAGATCCATTTTTATGTCACCAAATGGCTGAACTGTGAAGTTATAAGGAACTTTAATGAGATTAAAAATTTCACATCAAGGTGAAAATGCATTACATTTTCTCTTTTCTTGTAATATAGTGTTTCCTGTCCTATCTCTGAGTTCAGTGGACGATATTTCAGAATTTCCAAAATAGCTTTCACATTCTGGTCTTAATAAATAATCTGTATTGGTTTTCTATTTTCAGTTTCAATTTCAATAAATGTGATGGATTCACACTCGAAGGTGTGATTCTGACAATACTAATGATTCTGTCATTTGCGAATCTTTTTAGCAAAAGAAGGTAGTTGTATTTTTGCAACATTAAAATTTCAGAAGCAATTATTGTAAGTATAAGATGTATCACCAATATCTCTCTTATAATTTTTATTTATTAAGTAGCATAATGAAAGTACTTTGGATCTGTTGAAGGTTCCAGAGCTTTGCATCTCAAGCAGGTCAAATACAGCAAAAATCATATTGCTTCATAATAATTTATTTTTACTTCACTTTTAGAGTCAGGTGTTGTGTATGGACTATAATAAGCGGATTTTCAGCTAGAACAAATGAATCAAACTCAGTTGGCATCAGCAGGAGCTGGGTAACTTACACTGGCTTAGAAGCTAATTCTGTCTGTTAGAATATTTAATACCAATCATATAATTGTTTGCTTGTTCAAAGGTTTAAAACAGCAGCAGTGTGGCAGGTAAACATATACAAAAAATTCTCAGTTCAGTTATACTGATTTTATGCAGGAATAAAAGCCTTGTTCATATTCACGCATTTCAGATTTGTCTTGTATAAGTACACACTCTTTAGAAACAAAGATTTATATTTTGCTGCTTAACAGATGGCTCAGAGAACAGGTTCAACAATAGAATTATTAATGAAAAAATGGTCTTTCAAGAAAAGTGAACATAAGCATTGTACCTCATCTTCAAGGTATCTCACTGGTCACGGAATGAGGTTTATACTGAGCCATGGACTCGCTTACTGGTTGCTGAGTCCTCTAAGCAGTATTTCAAGCATGCAAATNTGGGGGGGGGGGGGAGGAGAGGGGAATTAAGAGTTCATGGCTTTAAAAGATGATGAAATGATTTGATAAGTAAGATGTTAGATTATGTGATTGAGCTTGATCTTTTCTCCCCTGGAATGAGTGGTACACTCATTTAGATCACTCAGATTATAATAGTGCTTTGTGTTACTGTTAGATATTTTTGCTGATGAAAACTTGCAAATTGAGCTGGAATGGGGGATGTGGTTGGTACCTACACTAGAATACCTTCAATCTCTCACTTTGAACTCTAACAGATGTTCTCTTCTAGGCTGTAAATCAAGTAAGCAATTAAGGACATTTTGATGTGACATCAAATGTGTCCTTTAAGTGCTTTCCTAAATTGGAAGAAATAAGTGATGCACTTCAATTCTTTTCTGAATCAAGGTCTTAATTTTCATCCTATGTTAACCAAATGAGTCTGATGATCTTTGCTGACAGAAATTAATATGTCTAGGTATTATCTCACCACAGTGAAGTAAAATTCTTACAAAAATGCTTTTCAAATATGCCGGTTACTTATTAACATGTATCTACAGATCTTCCAAAAATAGTATTTTTAGCCTCTTAGAGGCTAATAAACCAGTCTCTTAAAATTGGTGCTCTCGAGGAATAGGTCTCACTGGAGCAGAGGATCAGTGAGCAGAGGGTTGTTAAAGCTGTGGATGCCAACATGTGTGTTGCTGCTTAGTCTTGACAGATAGGCCTCCACCCATCATCCTTCAGGGACCAGTCAACCAGACACTGGCAGTGGATGGCACAGCTTTGCTGAAGTGCAAGGCAACTGGTGACCCCCTTCCTGTCATCAGCTGGTTAAAAGAAGGATTCACCTTCCTGGGCCGAGACCCTCGAACATCCATACAGGATCAGGGGACGCTTCAGATTAAAGCGTTGCGGGTGAGTAATGGCAACAAAACAAGCCTGGAAGGTTTTACATGTCTAGTTTTGAGTTGTTGGTCTGTGCTTCAGGCAGTTCTGCTATCTTCCTGTTGTCTTCAAAATAAATTTGTCTTCTTTTCTCGTCAGATCCTCATTCTATTTCCTTCTTAGACCATACATAGGGAAGGGGGAGAAAAAATGAAGAGCAAAATTATTTTCAGATATATTTATGAGAATTCCCTAAAAATAGAATTGGTATATGAAATCTTATGTATGTTGCATTAAGACACATAGGTTGGGGTTGGATAGAAATAGAAAAGGACCTTTAATCTTCCCATGAAGCTATTGGCCTCTTTGTTAAACCTTAGAGCAGTTCCTTGGCAATACCTGATCAGGATTTTCCATGGACTTGTAGTGGTAGCTTGTGACCCAGAGTTCATCAAGGTTTGGCCATGCACTTTCTCCATCATCAAGTCGTGAACTTCAAGACTACTGTCTGTTCTGAACGGGCTGATTTTTTCCAATGTTGTGGTTGCTAGAAATATTCTACCAAGCTCCAAATGGGAAAAGACAACTAATATTGTACATGGAATTATATGCAGAGGGATTTCTATTCAAGATTAAATACCTATAATATCCTATGTTTTTGATAAATATTGCATCAGTAATATTTTTTTTTTGGCTTTTAATTTTTCCTGTTCAAAGATGAATGTGTATGTGTTTGTGTGTATTTGGACAAGCATGCATATGGAAAATAGTAGTATTTGTCAAGAATTTAAAGTCAATTTCAGAAACCATTTAATTTCAACAGCAGAAATTTCTGCACTTAGCTTTGCCATGCAAAAAAATGCCAGTAAACATTGCTACTGATGAGAAGACATAAAGAACAGTTTTGTTTTCTGATGCCATCTCATCAGTGATTGTAGATGTATTGTGAACTTTCTTGGAACAAAATGGAATTTATTAAAAAATTTATGCTAGCTTTCCTTGAGTAAACAATTTATCCTTCCTCCCTGGGCTGAAGGCAGGTTTAGGCCATGAAGGTTAATGCATTTTTCCTGTAGAGCTGGATTAAAGGGTGCGCTTGAATAGTCAAGATTCCCCAGTAGTGTTAGAAAGCAGCAATTAAAGGTGGAAGCTTAGTGATTTCAAACGAACTTTCAGGCATTGATGATGGGCTTCTGTGGAGTGTCCATGCGGCAGAAGCTCCTGGGATACCTGTCTGCATGCAGCTATGCAAACAATGAAATTGGTTCTGATTCATGCCAGCGCATTAATCTCACTGTCAGAAGCCCACAGTCTGTAAACGAAAGCAAAAAAAATTGCTTGCAAGGGGAGAAGAAAACAGTATTAGTAGTGAGTGCGGTTTTGAAAGACATGAGGCTTTTATTGATCCCTAAGTGGCTCTTTCACTAGTAACCAATTTTCCTTAAAGGCTCAGGAAGACATTTTTTGTAAGCCCTTCTATAGCAGAAATGTGCACTGTTCAACTCAGATTCAAGAACAAAAACTACACAGAACCATAAACCCAAGATTTCCCCTGTAACTTGCAATTTTTATTAATTAAATATGGGTTTAAGTCTGGAATATTTAACTTTTCTCTCAGGTGTACCTCAGCAAGGACTAGCACCACCTCCTAAGCAAAAAATGGCCATGAAAATGTCCAAGTATGCTTACAAAATAAATTTAAAATAAATTATTTATCATTCCCATCTCCTCAGCCTTCTCGATAAGGGTAAATTTAGATTAGATACAGGAAGATATCCTTTACTGTGAGGGTGGAGCAGGTTTCCCAGAAAAGTTGTGGTTTCCCCATCTCTGAAAGTGTTCAAGGTCAGGCTGGATGGGACTTTGAGCAATCTGGTCTAGTGGAAGATGTCTCTGCCTGTGGCAGGGAGGTTAGAGAGAGATGATGTTTAAGGTCCCTTCCGACATGAACCATTTTGTGGTTATTTTCTGCTACGTAGCTCTTTCTGTTACTTCACGGTCAAATTATTCACACAGGCCACAGTCATAAACATGAACAGATATTTTCTGACTAGCCAATCTCCCCACTTGTTCTGAGGAACACAACTAAAAGCTCACATACATCACTCACTCAATACCTGTTCAGACAGGTCAACACTTCTCCCTTCTGCATAGAAGTGTACCGCACTAGGTTTAAACATCTGCATTAACTAAGCAACAAACCCTTTATTTTTACTGAATAGCAAAGATTTTTTTTATTCACCTCCACTGTTGTTTTTTCCATAGCACAAAAAAAATTAAAAAATTGAATTATACACACATTACATCTATTTCTAATCCATCCACAGCCTGGAAAGTCAGATAATTGGCTATAACTTGCAAGAGGCAGTATATGTCCAGCTTGCTTTATACGTTGGATTTGCCTTCTGCTAGTTACTCCATTGTGTATACCACATACTTCACTGAGTATGCCATACACCATCTGTCACAGCAGTACACAAATGAAGCTGAGAACCATGGCCTTAAGAAATATTCCCCATTATCACATAATGATGAAGTAAGTATTTGATAAAAGCTCAGATGAAGCAAAGTAACACACTGCTTCAAAATGCTATAAGGCTCTCTCCTCTGGAAAATCTCTCAAGAGTCTTTCTCATTTCTTTTGAGTCTCTGAGCCATTCATTGTCAGAGGGATTTCATTACTACTTGTATGTTGTAGAAAAAACATCTCCTGAAATGCAAGTTATGCTCCTCCAGACAACTGAGCTGGCATTGAGTTGCTTCCTCTGTTAAGAATGGTACACTGCTGTCTCAGAGTATCTGAAGAAAATGCCTACAAAATACAAACATGACAAAGCTGAAAATCAATTAAATTATATATCAACAAGTAATCTAAAGAATGTCTTGCTTATTAGCCTTGGCACTCTTCTTGAAGAGTGAAATACAAGCACATATGCTATAGTGCCAATCTGCATTTAACAGAAAACCCATTAAAATTCCTTAAAGTCCAATAAAGCTTTTTTGATGCAGTTCTATTTCCGTCAAGTCATCCAACGGTGAATATAATTCTTCTTCTTTATCACTAGATCAACGCTCTCCCTCTTCTGCTTCCATGCCCAGATTACCATGCTTTAGGCATAGTGGTAGGAGAACCTCTCTGTATATTTTGTGTTTTGTACAGTTATTGTTTTCCATAAAACATAAAGTTAAATAGGGAATAGGGAAACACATAGCAAATTTTCTGCTAGAACAGTGGTGAGATTAATATTGACAATCTAATTCAAAATATTTTTCCCAAATAAATTTAAAATATTTGAACTGACAAAGAAATCGCAATAGTTTTATACAAATACATTGGTTTTGCTACCAAAGGGCCTAGCCTGAAATAAAATCCCATGTGAAACAAAAGAAAAGTAAGCATGGTGTAAGACCTAATTTAATCTTGCTATTTGAAAACTGCTTGGAGGACTGTCTGCATAGAGAGAATTACTGTTAAGTCTAAGCAATATTTGCGCGCGTAGAAATGACTTCATCTGTCTAAGGTGATGTAACATCCTTCCTGGAACTGGAAAGAGTACTTCTGGGTCATCATGGGATAATGAACTTCGAGATTTTACCCTCTAAGGGGTTAATTGTTATATTGTTACCTGATTTCACTTGCATTTGTTGTAACCTATACAAAGTGGCAACGTAAAACATATCTGTTCTGTAGCATTTACAGTACTGGTACCATTAATGATATGAAGATTAGAATTAATAAAGTATTAAATTCAAGTAATCTTATTATAGTTCTCTAAAAGTAAGCCATCATTAAATGATTGTTGGTAAATGTCTGATGTTCTCTAGTCTGGTGTGAAATGTAGGCTAAGTCCTTCTTACTAAGAAACATTGAGGAAGATAAAATTAGAGTAAACTCAACTGATTCTAAAAGGTTGTTAAAACTGCCTTTATGCCCCTTTTATGTCCAGCTGTCTGATACTGGGACTTACACTTGCGTTGCTACAAGTTCCAGTGGGGAGACATCTTGGAGTGCTGTGCTGGAGGTGACAGGTCAGTGATGTCACACAATGAAAGTGTGGACCATATTACTGCAGTCTGAGTCAAAGAATCCATTCTAGAACTTCTACGACATAGAGAAGTTTGGGGTGAAAAGGCTGTGTTTCTTCACATGCCTTGCATTTAATTCCTATTATCTTTAAATGTCCATTGATATTGCAACAATTTTTGTGTTTATCTCCAGTGACTGCAGTATGCCATAACTCTTCCAAATAGGAGTATTAGTAAAATGTGGATTTAATCCGTAATTGACTTGGGCAAGAAATCTATTATTCCTATACAGAGACATTTCAAAGGCCAAAGTTCTTTGGCTTTTGAAATATCCAAATGTCCAAAGTGCTGTGAGAACCAGACCTGATTTGTATACAGGAGATTTTTCAGCTTTTCAGAAACTGAGTTTTTGATATTTTATGTAAATGTCAGTAAAGCCGTTTTGGCTTGGTTGGGTTTTTTTAAATTTATTATATTTATATATAAACTTTTGAGTTTTGCATTTTTTATTTATTTCAGTATGTACTTTTTTGTCCAAAAACGTGTAATGCAGTTTTTGACTTTGTTCTTTACAGATTAAGAATATTCATTATACTGATTTTTACAGATGTTTGCCATGTTTTTCCTTTTAATCTTCTACTTGGATCAAATTATATAACTGAGGATAAAGAGCAAATGTTTTGTATTTGCCCTTCACAGAATCCGGTGGAGCAACAGTCAGTAAAAGTTATGATATAAATGACCTCCCTGGGCCACCATCCAAACCTCAGGTCACTGATGTTACTAAGAACAGTGTGACCCTGTCCTGGCAGCCAGGGACCCGTGGAACTCTACCAGCTAGTGCATATATCATTGAGGCTTTTAGGTAAGTGACTGATTCCACTTTTAAGCTCCTTTCTTTCTAATTTTGCCTAAACCCTGGTACCAGCTGTTCTCCTGGTATTGTGGTGTTCCTTCAGACTCTTCACATATCATTAGATGTTCATTAAATGACTCATTTCCTACAGCAGGCATTGATTCTTATTTTTTAAATTGACATCTTTTAATTTATCACTTTTTTAAGTGATTAATTGGAGAATCATCTAGCTATTTCTACAGGTCAATAGGAATATAACAGGACAAAGTAGTCATTATTTGTTACTTTTCCCTTGACACTGATGGTCAGTGAGGATCTCCTGAGGGAATGCTGCAGATTCTTGAATATCATAGTACAAATTACATGAAAATAAATGAGTAATTTTGAAGCCTCTCCGCATACTTTAATTCCTGCTCTTGTTGAAGCAATAGCTATTAAAGAATCAAATCACTTTAAATTTCTATTTTTGACTGGTTTAGATAGATGAAAACTTTTAAATGAAAAGGCTAGTGTTGCTAATTTAAGATTTTATCCTGTAGCCTGAGGCTGGAGAGAATCCTGCTTCTCCCTTCCACACAGCAGCAATTACTATGGCATATGAAAGAACTACTGGGCTCCAATTCAGCAAGCTTTTTTTAAGTATGGACCATACCTCTGGCGTGGATCTGTGATATACATTTCCGTTTAAAAATCTGCACGTTCTTAAATGCTTTCCTTAAGATATTCAGCAAATGACAAATAATTCGGCTCATCTTTTCATTAAAATTCATGCAAGACTTTGTCAAAATCATATTGATGTAAATTTTAGCTGAAATGCTTAATTCTGCACTGGTAATATGTAAAAATCATTACTGTATGTGCAGTTTATTGATTTTACTCTAGAACTTTTTCTTTCTGCATTGCATGAATGGAGTAATTGAAACAACATAAACCTTGTAATTTTCCATTTTCTTTTTCCTTCTAATATATTTAAAGATTTTTTAATCAATACTATACAACAAAGCACAGTAAAATAAAAGTTTGAAATTAATTTAAATAAAATTGTATCTTTAAACTTTTGTGATGTTTCGCCCTATATAAGCTTTAAAGGCGTCACATCAATAACTTTAAAAGCCAGACATTTTCATTAAAAGCTGTTTTAACAATCACACTTGAAATCTTTCATACAGTGGATTGTAATCTAATTATCATAATGTTGAGTTGAAGATGTAGTGACAAAAAATTTTTCTTAGACTTTATTCAAGAAAATGTTTTCAGAAATCTTTTTGTAACTTTTATAAATTTTGTTCAAGAAGACTGCTTTTTTTCCAATGACAATTTACTGACAGAATTTACTTAGCAGTATAGAAACTTACTCTTTTAACAGAATTTTCGGTTTTAAAGCTCATGTTTAAGAGCAGGCCATTTGTCATTCAAATTTACTTTACAGCTTTCCAACTTTCCTTTTGCAGGTATTTTAAAGAAAGAGAAAAAACTTTTGCTTCTGTTGCAATGAAAAAGACTTTTGACAGCTATGTTATTTTTCTCTCCTGTCTCAATGAATTAGCTGATACAAATATTTTCAGTTTCACCTGCCTTTGCTACTTTTTCATGTACTTGAACTTGATCTTGGGCTACATAAGTAGGTCCTTTCACTTCTTTATTTTTCTCTTTCATTAATGTGTAACCTCCAATCCTCTTCTCATTGCAGTCAGTCTGTGAGCAATAGCTGGCAAACAGTGGCTAACCATGTGAAAACCACCCTTTACACTGTGCGAGGCCTGCGCCCCAACACCATCTACCTGTTCATGGTGAGAGCTATCAATCCCCAAGGGCTGAGTGATCCCAGTCCCATGTCAGACCCTGTCCGAACACAAGGTAAGGCTCGTTATTACAGTTTTTGTGCTTGAGCTTAAAAAGTATGGGTATTTAACTTTGCTGTATCAAGCTGGAGCTTAGGAGGGATGGTTACCTCTTTAACCCTTTGTGGTATAGACCTTTTGGGCTGCAGTTCATTTAGACTCGGTCTGCTACTGCTTTCTATTAAAAGTAATTTGAGTTACCCAAGCTTTTCTGAAAAGTGCTTTGACTACTATGCTCTCCTCGGTATCTTTTTTCTCCATGCACTTACTTCCTCTCCATCATAATAGGGATATAGTGTAATAACAAGAGCTTATGACAGGCTGACAGCATGTTTAGCATTAGTTTTAATCAAAAGAATTAAGAATTGCACAAAATATCTGCAACATTGAGTAGTCAGATCCAACATTTGGGCAGAGAATTCATGTAAATTAAGGCATCTGCATGCTAAGAATATGTTGAAGTTATTCTGAGAAAACTATGGGCCTTCTAATTGTATACCTACACTTCTGAATTCTTTATATTGGTCCACTGCCTAAATCAAGAGGAGAGGCTGAAGTGAAGTCTCTGAGTTTTGGGGTGGTGATAGGAGTGATAGCTGTGATCCTCCATTGCTGTTGAGTTGACTACTGAATTCTGTTCACATTTCATCAAGCTCTAGCTGCATGTGACTGCCACAAATAAATCTTCCTTCACAGCATTGTTTTTTTGGCTTTCACAAAACATTACTTGAATACTTAATTCAATAATGTAGTTCTGTATTAAACATGTCGTAATATGGGAATTAATAATACTTTGGAATCTCAATTTTTTGAATCCAAAATAAGTTCTCTCAAAGTCAATTTAAAATTAAATCCTCTGTTACTTTTTATTATTATTCTGAAGTTCTGAAAGTGTATATGGACAGTACATTCTGACTTAGCCTCCAGCATGTGTAAGTTTTTTGGGTCCTTTGCTGATCCTGGATGAAAAGAGATAAACAAGAGTAAGGTGGTATTTCTTTATCACATTCAGCATCTCTCATCCCAACCTAGTCCTTAATAAATCTGTCCTTAATAGTTATACCCTCAAAATAGCAATCAAGGCTGGAAAAGGAGACATGGAACTCCTTTCTCAAAAGTTGGAGGAGGGAGTTGTGCAGGGACTTTGTGGCTTGAATATCCAGAGTATCACAAGTTTTCTTTCCTTCTTTCTTATTTTCTCATTATTATAGGGTGACTCATGCTTTTCATTGCAACAGCCTTTTAGTCTGCACAACTTATCACCTAGCTAAAAAAGCAACTTTGTTTGGCATTTGAGTGTCAAGTATAGACTTTTTATCTGACGTACTGACAAGCAATTTGATTTCAGTAAAAACATGTCTTTTAATTAGCTACAGCATGTGTTGCAGCTTCCATTTCCAGAAGCTGTTTAGCAGTCAAGCACATTGAGACATGTACAGGATTTATAGCTTCTTTGCAAGCCTGCAGTTTAATAGAATTAAATCATAAAATCAATTGAAAATTAACATAATGTTTTGATGCGATTTCTAATTATGCCTGAATTCAATTCAGGCTCACAGAAGAAGCTGACACGCTGTAGAAAGCCTATCCACAGTGGCCACAAAGAAACAAAAAAACCCCAGTTATAGCAGTGCTGTATAATAATTTGCAACAGGTGTCTGTGTAGCTTTTATTGCTGAGTATTTAGTGTCCTCGTATTGAGTATAACAAACACAAGAAATAAGATTTTGTATATATTTTCACCAGTGGACTACAAGTAGACAACCAGGTTCAATAGGTTTACCTTATATGACTTACAACAACTAAGAACAGAGAAATCCTAATTACTGTAAAGAAGGGGTTGATTTCATGTTGGATTAATAATATACCAAACAATATATTAAAAAAAAAACCACTTTCAAGAAACTATATATAATCCTCTCACTGGAATTTAAATTAATAGCAACTAATTTTAAATTCACTGAAAGATGATAAAAAGAAGGGAATAGAAAATATCTAACCAATTTTATTTTAGAACCCTCTTAATCATGATCAGAATACAGCTTCTTGAATCAGTCTTTCTTGAGTCATGATTTTATTATTCCAATACTTGAGGTTATCCTGAGAGGCAGATCAACTGCTTTTCAACTAGAAACCTCCAAGCAATGTGAAAATGACAAGACATTATGCTCTGAGCATCACACATGCATATGTTTTCAAGTGTGCATATCAAAAACCAGAATTTTACATGTGCATCTTGATATTCATTTCTTACTGTCATTAGTTCGGTTTTATTCTCTTCTGGGCATATTTCCCAATAAAATGATGAAATGCCATTCATAGAAACATATCATGTAGAAATGTGTTTTCCTCTGAGGGAATGCAGGTACATTGTTGGTTGTATAACACAGGGTAGCTTAACTTGAAATGTAGCCATGTAGGTATTTTGTAGCAAGGATCTTAACTTTCCTGGACAGCAGTGTAAATTATGATCCTGCAGACCAATCTGAGTTGCTGTTTTACAGACTTATTTTACAATATCTCTCTGTTTCTTGGCCACTTTGAATAAACATAACTTGCTAGACAAGATCCTTGACTTACATCCATGTTTGGATTATATTCCCTTTAGAAATCCATGGAGCCATTTTACATTGAATATCAATAGAAACTGTGGCAATATTGTTTATTGGTGACTAAAACCCCATAACAATCCAGAATTAAGAATCTGAAATACTGATCATCAAGAACTACTTTCTTTCAAATTCTGGAGTCATGTGATTCAAATTTAGCTTTTATATTTAAATGTTTCATTTTTAAGAACTCTATTATTTCTTTTTAAATAAAAAGAAATCACATGATGCCTACCCTCATATCTGAGTCCATCAGAGGGGGAAAATCTTTTATGTGTGTATTCTCTTCACAAGGACATGATGTTGATCCAAAAAGCAGGGAACTGTCTTTGACTAGTGAATTCCAAAGGAAAACCAAGCAGAATTCACAGATGCCTAGAAAGGCATGACCTTAATTTATCAGACCTTTTTGTATATAATCTTTGCTTGTGTTCCAGATCCCCTTTCCTAGAAAAATTACCAGCAAATTCGAGGTGAAATAATCAGCGTGTGTGTTTCTAACAGGCATTATGCAATCCATGTAGATAACTGACATAATATGGGCATCTGTAACTGTTGACAAAGAACGCTGGTGTCAAATCCTTGAAGGAACCATTGGAGGCATCCAGACTTCCCTGGCTGTTAGAGAGTCACTTCAATTTTTGTCTAAGTTGGAGGGAAGGGACATGCTTCAGGGTGATAGCATTCTCCTTTTGGTGCAGTGTAACAGGAAAAACATATTGCACACCTTCTTCACCATTTTTTGACATAAATGTTGTGTTTGCAGTGCCCATTTAGCAAAGGAGATATACCTTTATTCAGTTTAACACAGTAGACCAAATGTGACTCCTAAGGCCTAGGTATTGGGATCACACGTGGTGCTAGAGACACAATTCTCTATACGTGTGTGCTAAGTTGATTGATATGCTCAAATTTTGACTGGAAGAAACGCTTTTCCCACACGCTTTGAAGGGCTCATAATATTGAAGCAAAAATTTTTATGGTAGACTTTTTTATTGGCCTTTGATTAGATCAGAATCAGTTTGGCCTCCTAAATTAATTGATTTTTTTTGTATTTGCACTAGATTTCATTATCTATGTCTGTAGAGTGAAAATTTGCTTTGCAGAGGAAAATGCTATTTTTAGTGTTTGGTTTCTTGTGTGCATGGTATTTCAGGAGGGGAAGCTTAGTGAAAGTTTGGAAACTTATAATGACTTAATGTCATGTATGCCCTAAGAAGATTAAAAACCAGAACAAACCTGTTCATTTTCTTCAATTATACTAACCAATTTGTTTCTAGACATCTAGACAGCATTATTATTTTCTGAGTTTTTTGGAACTAGTGAATACTGCATTTATCTCATCACTTACCAAAGCTGAGAAAACTTTGCCATTTAGTCTCAATACTTATTTAAAGATATTTATATCTCATTTTTCCTAAATGGCTAAAGATGAATAGTTTGTTTGCATCACTTGAAAGTCTTTTAAGTTCATATTTAAACCTTAGTACTGTATTGTTTTAAAAGCAATACTATAAAGGATGTTTAAATCAGGTCATTAAGCTATTCAGTAATTTTTATGGATGCCACATATAGCTCTTCGCATTAAAATAATGCTTTCTTGTGTGTGCCTGGCAGATATCAGCCCACCAGCACAAGGTGTGGATCACAGGCAAGTCCAGAAAGAACTGGGAGATGTCATTGTACGACTACATAATCCTGTTGTGCTGACACCCACGACAGTTCAAGTCACTTGGACGGTAAGGCCTCTGTTATTATTACCTTAATAGTGCTTTCAGTTTGCTTATTTTACCTATTTAACCCTTCAGTTTTTTAACACCCAGAAAAAAGCTCCAGTTTTGCCCCAATGTGTGTGATAATGAAACTCTCTTTTTTTTACTTTCTCTTTCATGTCAGGCAGGTTCAATGTGTTCAGTCTTCTGTTCAAAGAAAGTTAGCTGTCTGGCTAGAAAAATATTATAAAAATGAATATGCTTAACACTTAAAGGATAATTGATCTGTGGATTCATTACTGTGCATGTCAAAAAATAATAAAATATCAACTTGAAATTGCTGTATGAAAAAGCACTTTCTTCTTGAAGGCATAGGGACCTCTGGCAAAGCCCTATTATTTAGTGACCTGAAAATGCAAAAATAGCTTTCCTATGAGTACTTGTAGTGAAGTTAGAAGCATGTGATGCTAATGCCTGATCCACTCTGTAACATCTGGTTTTCTAGCATAAGCCTTTCCCACAGTCCATGGATATCCTTTCATTACAGAAGACCAGAGTCTTTTTGGCAGTATTTAACAGCATTTCTATTTGAGGGGTCAAACTACTGGGTGGAATTTTTGATACAGTGTTTGGCTTTCAAAATGCTATGTTTCCCTACTTGAGGCTTGAAGGAAAAGGATTTGTAACAATAGGAGAGATTTCCCAGGGTACACTACACCAGAAAAGAGTGCTTTGCTCTTGGGCATCTGCTCCAGAAAAAGTAGAGCCATGAATGGAAGACTGAGGGAAATATTACTGCCCTGCATGCCACCGAAACCATTGTTTAGATGGGATGAATTCTGATAAGGGGGTGCTCACAATACTCAGGGGTTTTCTTCTACATGTCATATTGCTAAGAGGTTAATGTGTACAGGGGATTACACAACAGGAGATAAGAAGTGTGGTGATAGATTGTGTATTATAAGGATTACTGTTGTTTTTGCACAACTCAGCCATATTTATGGGGGCTTATGCACCATCTTATTCTGACAGACTTCAGTGGTCAGGGTACAGATTAGAATAAACAGAGAAACCAACAAATCTGTCTTTTTTAGAAGACTATGTAGAGTATGTGTCACTGCATTTTGCCATTGATGATGTCAGCATGCAGCTTGCCTTTCTAAAAATGCTGTCTGTTTCAGCTACATACCTCCAGGACAGGCTGACTAACCTTTGTAGCAAACCCTTTTGGCCAAGCAGATGGATCAGCAGTTTAGAAACTTTGGATGTTAGCAGACAGTAATTGTAAACCTGAATAGCATCCACATAGTGTTCCCTCTTGGGTGTGACAACTATCAGAAATGTAGTTTCATAGGCTTGCCCTTGCTTTAGCATATACTACAAAAGGAACCTCTAATATGAATAGAATTCAGTTTTATGTCATGCAACCAAAGCCATTATATAAAAATGAAATATGTATGTATGTGTATTTACGTGTGTGCATATATATATGGATGCATGTATAAAGTCCTCTAAAAGAGTTTCTTGATGCCTCTACTGAACAAATAATGAGTGAAGAAAACATGGTAAGGTAAAGTTAAGTTGTTAGGAATCCTATGGATATCAAAGTGAATGTGACTCAATGCCACCTGACAAGCATACAGACCTCTGTGGAGACATTTTGGAATTGCCCAGAGGAAGAAAAACATAAAGAAAGATCTCTGAAGCAGCTAATTAGAAACTACCCAGCAACCAGAACAAACCAAATTAATTAACCATAGTTTCCAGGAAAAAACCCCACTCTATACAGAGAACAAAGCCCATACTATTAATATAAAACTGTTATATAGTGTAGCTATCATACAAAAGGACAGAAGTGTCATGAGAGTTGTAAGACTCTTTGTGCTGACTTTCTGCAATTCGAAGGATGAATGCCAAGGAATGTCCTTGATTATTGAATTTCTGGCATCCTGACTCACAGCAAATTAACACAACCTTTTCCCTCCTTTATGAGATTGTTTTGGTTTTACTTTTTATTTTTTTCAAATTCGAGTTTAAATTTTTCTGAAATAGTTCCCTGCTACTGTATTGCAATTTTAAAATATATACACATATTTTGTATGTTTTAAAAGAAGGTCAGGCTTAGAAAATCAGTGTTAAATGAAAAAAGAAGAGGAATGTCAGGAGTTATGCTTTCACTGACACTTAAATTTATTCTTCTTGTGCATAGATATTAAAATATAGCTGTAATTATCTGGTCACATAGAAGATTTCTTCATTGAGCTATTCAACATTTCCTTTTATCTTCTTTATCCACTGTGTGGTGCCAGGTCTTAATAAATTCCTACCACTGAAACCTAGTATTGGATAAGAAATTATTAGTTTGTTTCACATGCTTGCTTTTCTGTCATGCTGTCAACTGTAACATTTCAGTGCTTCACAAATAATACTGAATTTAACATCACAATGATAAAATTTGTTGTTATCCTATCTTTGCACATAGAAGAGTGAGGTTCAGAGGCAGTTATTGCTGACGAGACTTGTGGAGTCAGGTATGCCCACTATTATCACATGGCTAATTGTAAGCCTTGGACATGAATTATTTTTACTTTAATCAAAACATTTTGCATTGCAAGACCATATGGTGTACTCCAAGCACTTTTTTAGCTGACCATGCTTATGGTTCAGCACTTCTAACCTCACTGGGCATTAAACTGGAGGTCTCGTTAGTGACCAAATATGAAATTTTTCCCAGCATTAGAAAGAAGCCCTGTGGCACAAGCAGGAATAAAAATAAGTTCTTCAATATGACAAGAAGAATTGTTGCTTTGAATTCCTGACTGCCTTCTAGGAGGCTACTGGGCAGAATGATAATGTATTTACCTCTGTCTTTTAGTTTGATGTAGATTTTAAATGAACGTACATCACTGGGAGCTTCAAAGATCAAGTCCTTCAGACTATCTTCCAATGTATCATCCTTTTTTGCCTTTTCCTGTAGGATAGATAAATGCTAGTGTAGTTTGAATTTCCAGAGATTACTGTGAGCCCTTGCTAGTGAGTTCAGCACAGCATCTGCCCAGATGGGGAATTGCTGTGGGTATTGCTTTATGAGCAGAGTATTTCTTAGTAGCAATTGGCATACTACAGAGCATATTACAAAAAGTCTTTAGGATGCAGATTAGAAGGTTTGTCTGAAAGGAGCTTGCATTTGCTGCACAAGCTGCATTGCGTGTTTCTTGCCATCTTTTTAGCAAGCTGATACCCATTGAGCCTCATATTCTGCTGTGGCATGTGAAGATTTGAACATGCAGGGAAAATGAGTTTCCTGCTCTGCAGAAATGGTTTTCTTGATACATACCTAGTAATTCATCATAAAAAGAGTGAGAAGGAGCACACAGGGCCGATTATGCTTGTAGGTTGCCTTGAAGCATTAGGTCAGTGCTGAGCAGCCCCTGCCCAGTAACCTCTCTTCTGTCTTTCAAGGAGTATTCTACCTGCTGTCCTTCGAGGGAGAAAGTGTATCTTTAGATCAGCAGCTCTTGTAGATCTTTTGCGTTGATAGCACTGCTGCTTGTACAAATTCAAGAGCAGTTAAGCATCACAGGAAGACCAGAAGTGTTCTCTGATCCCAGTATTTCAACAGAGAGAGATCCTGCAACTGCTGAAGTAGTGCTGAGCACTTTGCATAAGGAAGTGCCAGCAATTAAAAAACAACAAAAAAACCGAACCCACGAATGTGAATACCTAGAAATTATTACATTCTTTCATCAAGTTACAGTGCATGTTTCTGCAACTCTGCATATGCACCAGAACGTCTAGAGTTGTTTAATGCTTAGCGTAGTTGAATTAATTTCTTTAATGCTAAATATAAAAGGATATTTTTAGTGGTCTGCAGTTGGCATGACACATAATTACCACAGAAATAGAGAAAATTGTTAAGTCAGAGGCATTATATATGACTGTGTGTCCAAGTTGATATGGATATACACACATGTATAAGTGTACTCACACATATGTGCATATGTATTGTGAAATACACTTGTCCTATACCTCACAAATATCTTTGGTTAATTCATATAATTATCCAAGTGTCATTTTTTACTAATTAGAAAACTCCAAACAAAACAAAAGAATCCACCTTTCTCAATAAGTGAAGTATCCTCTGAGTAACAGACCAATATTTTGACCTTCCTGAAGGCCCTGCTCATTCAGACAAGCTGTAGTTGGGCATGAGAAAAAGCTTCACATCCTCTCCTTGATACTGAATGCAGAAAATATTAAAAATGCTTAGTATTTTCTTTAGGCAGTACCCTTCAGATTGAATCTCTGTGAAGCTGTGTGAGACCCAAAGCAGGCTGGTTTATAGCACTCATAAACATGGCAGCCGTATTGTACTACAGTTTTCGTATTCCCTGTATTGTTTAGTCTCTCAGGTTAGGAACTTAGAAGTCTAGAAGGAAAAGATGTCTATGGACAATTTGTACGGTATCTATACATAAGTAGATACAAAAGTATGATGGACTCAAAGTTGCTGAACTGTAGGTATATTATAGGAGTCCAGTTCTTCTCAGTGTGTTGATGGGTGTGTTTGCCTTTGTACCACACTATGCAAAACAGTTTCCATGCCATATTGTAGCAACACACTGTTACTGTTCAGCCTAGTCAGTTCTGGATTTTTGGTTGTTCTCCAGTAGACATCTGTCAGTAAAGCTTAAACACTTAAATGGAAAATTCTAACAAAGTTAAGCCATCTTTCAGTGTAGCTTCTAACATGGAAGTTAGGCAAGAAGAAAACTTGGTGTTTGATTATTAAACATCATAACCTTATGTTGCAATTTAGTTTAAGAATCTATATGACAAAGTTCATGAAAGCATTATTTTTGCTGAATTTTTTAGTAAGCATGAGGTTCATATAAGCCTTTCTGTCCGTAAAACATTTAGTTAATCAAAGTCAAACATGGATAAAAACAATTTACTGTGATTTACAGACTCCCTTCATCTGGAAACAGCTGCTTAATGTTCTTCTTAAAAACACAGCTTGATTCTTTTGGTATTAACAAGCTATTATTGTGAGTTATATCCCTCTTTCAGTGCATAAATTCACTTAAAATGAATGTAGAGAAGTTTATAAAATGCAAGCTTAATGTTGTTGTAACATATGTTGCAAGGTTTTTAACAGTGACAGTTTTGATGAAAGACATTTCTGCCTTGCTTTCATAAATAAAGCTTTCTTTTGCTTGCCCTGCTTTTTAATGTCTAAGAATCTGTGTCCTCTCTGAATGCCTCCATAAACTGTAACAAGATTATAGGAAAAGCGTAATAGACCATGATCTGTGTTTTCAGCCTTAAATTCATTTATTCTTAAGAGAAATGAAAAAATGTATCTCTAATTGTGAAATATCTTTGAGCTAGCAAATTGACAAGAACATAAGAAATGTCCTACTTGTTGAATCTTAGTTATATCCCAGAGATTTGCCAAACACCTAGCTGTATAGTCCTGTTATTTGAGCTGGAGTTTCTTTGCTCTTTATTTTTACAGGCAAAATTAATGCAAGCATTATAATAGCGAAAATCACAGGGTTTGCCTTTATAGTTTTTCCTGCAAGATAAAAAAATTGCATCCAATTCTTCCAAGACAAAACACATACAAACTTTTCCTTCAAATAAAAATCCTATTTATATTTTTGGCAGGTTAAAATTGTTAAACTTCTATGAAAGGTCCAATCTTGAATTTTGCTTGCCTAGCAACCAATAAAATATAAACCAAAACCAACATTCCATCTCCATTTGGTGGCCTGAGAGCATTGCAATCTCAGTATGCAAAGAGACTGCTCAAACTCTGAATGCAAGAAACAGCACATGTCTTTGGAAGTTGTTTTCTCTGCATCTGTCTTATGTTTATTTTACTTTCTTTTGCATCCCATGAGCTGTGAGCCAAGTAATGGACTAACTGTAAGCATGTAGAGTATCTTCAAAGACTTGTCCTTTTCTGAAAAGTATTTGTTTTTCTTTTCTTCTCGTATTTCAGCACATCAGTAGCCAAGATGTGCTTAGTAAGTTTACATGCAGCAAGCCTTATGCCAAAGTTTTCTTTTCATGATTTGTTGCAGGGGTGGAACCTCGTTTTATGATTTAAAGTGGTATTTGTCATGACATATAGAGATGAAAAAAGCAAAGCAGAAAGAAATGTTCTGTAACAAGTCATTTGAGACAAATGTTTTTATAGACAACGAATCAATAGTGACTTAGAAGAAGGCATTCTGATTATTAAATTCAGCACCTTAACTGCTAATTTTCTCCTTTTGATGAGTACAAAAATATTCTTGGCAAATGTGTTGCTTTCTTTTTACATAGTTTTTTTACGATAATAGGTTTATTGGTGTATTATTTCATGTCATTTCTAGGTTGACCGCCAATCCCAGTTTATTCAGGGCTACCGAGTAATGTATCGCCAAACATCTGGGCTGCCTTCTCCAGCTGTGTGGCAGAACTTGGAGGTCAAAGTCCCAACTGAACGCAGCGCTGTCCTCGTCAGCTTGAAAAAGGGGGTCACTTACGAAATCAAGGTTCGCCCTTATTTCAATGAGTTCCAAGGAATGGACAGTGAATCCAAGTCTGCTCGAACCACAGAGGAAGGTTAGTAAAATGGTCAGAAAAACAACATGCTTCCAATAGCCAACACTGGAGGTGAAATGAAGAGTGGCCATTTTGGTTATTGTGTGCACACGTGTGTTAGCTCTATTTCTTCCATGTGATTTCTGTTTGTTAGATAGAGACGCGATGTTAGAATTTGATATAATATTCAGTTTTGTACTCTAAGTATTCCATGAGGAAACACCGGGCCAGTCTTCTGTTCTTCTGATGTATAGGTGGCTTTGGGTCTTCCAAAAAGTGTGTGCTGCAGCCATTCTGTCATAACAACTGCTGCAATAAAAGAATTTGGTCTGCACCTTGGGGGGTGGGGATAAAAAAATAAGAAAAGACAGCTTTTACAGACAAGTGTTTTATATTAAGCACATCTTTCTCAGTGAGTAATGATTGTAGATGAACAGTTGGTTGGGAAATGAGGAGTACTGAAGAACACATATGTAAGTGTTCTGGAGAAACTCCAGCCTCAAGGGGATGCCACTCCAATGTTCCTGTTAGCACACTGTTCATGAATCTGCCCTTTTTAGTCCTTTGGAGGATTTCCTTAAGCACCTTTTAAGCCTCTCTGAAACAGGCAGGATTCAGACATAGTAAACAGTTTATTCTACTGAAATGTTCATGCTTTTATATCTATAGCATATAGCCTGCTATACAGTTTTGCTAAATGTATGCACTCCAGGTCTGCTGCTTTTTTATTGAAAAATAAAGGGCATGAGGTGAGGTATAAGTAATTTTAATAATTTTCTCTTAGAAATCTATCTTTCTACCTATCTAATTCAGCCTTTGTTTGGAGAATCTCTGCTGTAAGGAGGATAGTCATAACAAGGAGTTCTCTGTTTCACTGTGGGATTTTAGGTTGGTTTTTTTCAAAACAAGGGAAAGGAATACCAGTGAAGCTTCAAAATGTTCATATGGTTTCAATGGATTTTGAGTGCACTCTTTCCTTCCTATTGAAGGTGAATCTTAATCATTTTCATTGGTCTCCTGAGGTTTAACTTAGTGTTGATTGCCAAGAACTTTTAATTTCTAGAATAGACTCACTTGTTACTCACTTCTCTCTTTGATTTGTTACAATCATTGCCCAACATGTAAGTAAGAAGAAGATAACGGTTGCAGTTTGTGCCTTATGGATGAGGAAATTTACTGTTCTGCAAAAGAACAGGAAGACTGGAAGAGTGTGTAGGAAGGCATTGTTCAGGTCTGATTTGGAATTTGGGACTTTATGGTTCTCAGTTCTTTGTTCAAACTATAAAGCCTAAATCAGTTAGTAAAGAATATCTTTGCAGCAGTCTGAACAAAGCTTTTTTTAAAAAAAAAAAGTAAATAAAATTGTAAAAAGCTTTCTACATTCTCTTCTATAAATCTCATCTCCCAACAGAGCCTGTCAGGTAATTTCTTACCTTAAAGGACACTTTACTCATGTGGAATAGGTTTCCACAGTGAGGATTTAAAAAAAATATCGTGTCCACAGATATGTATAACTCACAGCCAAGGATCTGCTTTGCAGATTAATATTACCTTCAAGGAGTCTGTTTACAAGTATCTTTTCTCAAAAAAAATCGGCCTAGAACATGCAATATTATCACCTGAAAAATATCATCCCCTGTAAAAAATATTTCCTCTTCCTTGGGTGATAAAATTAAGTACTTCCATGAGAAAATTAGGCTGTTCAATAGATGCAGTTCTGCAGATATTGCCTTTAATTCCTCCTAATATCTTAGTGATTATATTGGTGTTCATGTATTTTAAAAAGAGCATCAACTAAATTTTTAATGACAGCAGCGTTCTTCTCACCCACTGAAGAAAGACGTCAGTCTATTTAAAGGTATCCTGCTTGCTGTGTTGCCTGTGATTCCATTTTGAAAATGACCTTTTTCAGACTTGACTTTTAAAAAGTCGTTATACTGTATTTAGAAAATAATTTGGAAGAATGATACGCAGGTTGGAAGTTTTTTGTGTCATCCAAACAAATAGCCCTGGTAAAGGCAAAATACGACCGAAAGGTAGTGGCAGCTTTCCGCTGGATTGGATTTTACATGCAATGCCACATCTGAGGCCTACCTCCAAAAATCAATTTTGCTGCAGTTAGACTTTTCCTCTAGATCAGACATTTGTCACAGTTCAGTATCCATCCATCTCCTGCCTCTTTGGCCTTGTGAAGGTAACAAATGAAATTCTGTTTGGCTGCATCTGGAAAAGATGAGCAGCGATTTGGGTTCTTTCATATCTATAAGAAGAAGCTGAGCACTGGAATAATTGACCTGTCAAGAAGCAGGCAAGGTGTTCTCCACAAGCCAGCAGCAAGGGAAATGAGAAAATGGTTTTAAAAATGTTATTTTTCAGTGTGATCTATTTAATAACTGCAGCAGTGTCAGATGAGTGGCTTAATTTATATCGTGGTGCCAGCTTACAGAGTGATATTATCAGAGAGGAAGCAGAACTGTTACATATATACATGTACAAGGGGGAGCTAAATCAAATATTTTATTTTATCATTTTCATTATTTCTTTCACGCTTGCTCTAGCGACAGGTTGTTTTGTTTTTTTGGTTACATCCACTCTTTTAAATCTCTTTTAGAATAATTTTGTGGAGTAGTCTTTGTTCTGCATCTTGTTTGTCATCACAAAAATATTACAGCTTTTATCAGCTGCTGATTGTCTGTTTCTCCTCACCTCAATACAGCTCTTAAAATGATACTTTTAGCTGTATTCATCAGCTGCAGTTCTAATTTTGGTTCAAAGTTATCATATATCCTCCAAAAAAAACCTCCCACCACACACTGGTAAAATATTAACTAGAATATTTGTGGAGTTTAAATGCAAAGACAAATCGATACAGTATGTTTTTCTTTAAATGCTAGAGTATGGCATTCATTTTACATTTCTTTGCATTCACACTCCCCATCCCAGGTATGCCTATATAAGAAATTATATTTCTGAATGCCCTTTTTTTTGAGTAATGAAAGTAAATACATTTGAGCAAGATGTTCCATTGTACTTAGAAACAAAAATGACTTATACAGTGTTAGGCTTTACCATTTTTATGATTTCTATTTTCATATAAAATACTCTAACTAATATCACACACATACATTTATTCATGGTTTAGTTGTTATTGAATAACTTGAATACTTTTAAATTGCTAATTTTTTTAGTGTGTGGCAAATTATTTCACTTGCCATAAACTACACAATGCAACTATTAACTTCACCAATTTTATGCTTTGCATGATTGCAAGAAGTAGCCCAAGGCCACCTTTCTGTGCTTCACTTGAGCTGGCTAAGAGTCAAATTGTCCACAATACAGCTCCATTTCTTCCCTGCAGTGCTCTGTTTCTCTACATCCGGCAAGGTCAGAAGGACTCTACCAAGCACTATTAGCTTTGCAGCTGAACTAGCATCTGAAAATGTAATTTTCAAAATATGTAGCCTCCCAGGACTCTAATATGTGTTTCATTTTTCATCTAGAATCTTTTTTTCTGGTGTAATCTTGTATGGTCCCTCGACAAGGGCTCTGATACCATAGTTGAAGTAGTGTTATTCCTGCAACAGAGTACTCCAACTTCTCAGGGTTATCAGGGTAAAGATTTGAGCTCAGCTTCTTGAACCTGAGCCAGGCCAAGTGCTGAGGAGCTTCCTAAGTGGAAACACAGCCAGTTTCAAAGAGGCCACAGGGAGCAATAAGAAAATCTGAATTGACTCGGGAGACTTGAATACCTCTGATATCTGTGGCTGTGCTTCGTTGAGTGTTAAACCTGACAGACTTTAATACAAAGATGCCAAGGTGTCTTTGCTTTTCTGAGAATGGTGCTCCAAGGGTGGCCATGTACTCAGGGATGAGAGTTCTGTTGCCATAGAACTTAACAATGAAGGAGTCACTCAAGAGCAGGGGACTGGAGTCAGGGAGCTGTGACACATGATATGAGATGCCCAAAACCACAGGAGTATCTAGATTTTTAGTTGGGGCAGGGGAGTGATAAATATTTTAGGTTCTGGTACAAGGTCTGCTATTAGTCTTCAACATCAGCTTCCATATGTCTTATTAAATGTTTTAAGATCATATTAAAGGTGATGACTAATATGTGGAAGACAAACTCCGTAAGTAGTTATTAAACACAGAGATATCACCCTGGAAAAGCAGGTGTCTAAGCAACATGCTTCTGTGAATTGGAAAATTGTTCTGAAGAAGGATCACTGTGTACTTACTTATTAGTTCACACTTGCCTAGCCTCTTTCTATTAGTTTTGTTGAAGACTGGATAGATGGACTAGAATAAATGGCATAGATGGATTCTAGGTCCAGTTCAGTGCAGCTGCTATAAATAACTTTTTGCCTCCAGGGACTACACCTTAATATAATACACTCGACCTCGGCAGCTTATCTTGCCACTGTGGAGGAGTTTCAACACTTACCTGGAAGCGAGGGAAGGACGAGGGGGGGCTGCCAGAAGTTTTAAGTGTCGGAGGGGGGCCACATCCCCAGCCCTTTGCCGTGGCAGCCATAGCTATGGTGGGAGAGCCCCCACGTGGAGATGCAGCAGATGGTCAGAGAGGGGACTTTTCCATAGCGGAGCTTCTGTGCCACTTCCCAAGCAACATGTCCTGAGCCAACAAAAGCGCCCTGCTGCTGGTGTAGCTGCAGCAGGGGCTTTGCCAGCACAGCTCTCATCACTGACGACTATGATTTTTATTTTTTTTTTCACTCTTCCATACAACTAGCAAGGCTGGCAAGCAATTATCTTGTAGAATTGACCAGCCAAACATCTGTGAGTGGTTGAACTGAACAGGACTCTGAAGATAAAGCAATTTGCCTAGGAAAAAAAAGGCATCAGTCTATATCTGACCTAACTTGGCACGTGCCCTATTCACCAGCATTTGGTGTAAAACCATGAACATTTTAATCCTTTTCCATTTTGGAGTTGCAAGGTTTTGTGTTTAAGCCTTCCTTTATGCTTAATGTCTTCCTAAAGCAAAAATTGGAAACAAAAAAGGATCCTTAAATATCTGCTGCTCATATTATTATTGAACCATGTGGAGAAAGAAGAACCAAAACACTTTTCAGGCCACATGAAGCAGCCTCACATTATGACTTAGTTGGTGCATACATAGCTATCTATGTTTATTATGGAAAACAAAGGCAAGCATGAGAACAATTCCAATGCAAACCTAAGAAGTACTAAATATAAATAAATGAGGAGTGATTTGTATTGATTCTCCATTGCCACAAATTCCACATTTTTATTCAGGTCTATGCTTTTCTCTAGAAAGGCATTTTTCAAAGTTGACAGTGCCTGACAAAATACCTAGGCCTGCAGGGAGTGGGAACTTTCTGTACTGTTCACATGCTCTGTGCTCTTGTCTTGTTCCAGCAAAATCCATGCCCTAGTAAATAGATTAATGTCTTCTGTTTATTCCCTCTCTTTGGTGTAGCTCCAAGTGCCCCTCCTCAGTCTGTTACTGTCCTGACGGTTGGAAACCACAACAGCACAAGCATCAGCATCTCCTGGGACCCCCCACCTCCAGATCACCAAAATGGAGTCATTCAGGAGTATAAGGTAGAAATGGTGTTTGCTGAGAAAGCTGTGTGTTTAAGGAATCAGCCTGCTTGAATTACAGAGCAATAGTCATGTTTATAGATTTAGATTCTGACAGGATTTACAGCTGCCCATATAATTATATGGAGAAAGAGGACTGACTGCTTATGGAATTTTTTTTTGGTAAGCAGTACTACTCTTTAAAACTGTCATAGTAACTACAGTTATATTTAAAAGCAAAAGCAAAATCACCATAAGCTTGATCTGGAAAAGAGCTATAATTTTCAGCTCGTTTACAGTACTCTCTTGTTGTTTTGTTTTTTGGGTTTTTTTTCCTACTGTGGAACAAGAAGAACACAATTTTTTTATTAAGGGCTTCTGCACTCTAAAGTCAGGTGGTGAAGTCCCTGACTTAGAGTGCCTTCAATCTGGCACAAAAGCTGGCAGGAAAGATACATCTTCTTCCCCCTGCAAAAATGCTAATCTTAACACTTCCAGGTCAAAGTCAAGGACTGTGACTCTGAGAGAATGCAAGGTTTATTCCAAGTACTCTGTCAAACTTCACATCTTAAAGTGCTGAGTTGTTTGTTCTGAGGAACAGGTTGAACAGAACTGCTATATCCAGAGATGTTACATGAGAGTTGTTTTCATTGGTTATATTTTCTTCCTCTTTGTTGCTATGACAGCTCAAAATATCCACTCCTTATGTATTATCTTAAATTTTGTTGTAGTCTATAATTCCGTACTAAAATCACTTTTGCAGAGGTATATTTTCACAGCATGAAAAAAATCACAGAATTACTGGGTTGGAAGAGACCTCCAAGATCATCTAGTCCAACCCTTGCCCTAACACCTCGACCAGACTAGACCATGTCACCAAATGCACCAAAAATGCACTCTGTTATTGGGTTGGAGGACTAGGTAGAAAATGGTTGTGCGAGGCTCAGCATTATTGCAGACTTGTGACCATGGAGCACACTGTTTGGTAAATTAACCTTGCTGAGGCTGGCATACAGTGTGTGAAATGTTTAATTGAGACAGAGCAAAGCAGCTTTCTTGACAGTCCCACAAAGTGTGGAAGTAGTAGGTGAGTTTATTTCACACAAAAATAGGCAATTTTTTTTCCCCCTGAAGCATGTTGAGGGAACACAGCGTGAAGAAGGGGGAGAAGATGCTTGAGTTTTAAATCAGCTAATGGTTCAATCTTTTCTAGATTTTTGCTTGGGCAGAGGGATGCAGTAAATACAATATTTATGTTTAGCACAGCTCTTCTTTTGTTTTGCCTTTAGTCAATATCAAGATTTATTAATCTTGGTATTTTATTGATCTCATTTTCATATCAATTAATAATTATATTTTGGCTTAATTAATCTTGGTCCTGACTCCAATGTAAGTCAATATAAACCATCAAGGGCTTACAGGCAAATAAGTAAAGCACACTTCTAAGCCACAAAATATGTAGATGTTAAACAAAGTGGGTTGATGGTTAATAAAAGTCGTGTTCCAGGTGAGTGCTCAGAACTGTAGGCTGTGTATAAAAACAGCTGAAGCAACTACCTATGGCATCCCTTCTGTATTAGATTAGGTGGCTGCCTGATTAGCGAGCTGGCTGCAGTGAAAGTCTAAAGTGAAAATGCAGTCTAAAATTTCCTCGAGTATAAAATGACTGCTGAGGTTTCATAGTACATTTTCTAACAAATTGAAAGTAGATCTGTTGATTCCACTACAAGCATTGAATTAAATACCTTTAATTAAAGCATCTTATAGCTGCTGTAACCTAAGACCAGGACAGATGAGGAAAAAAGGAATGAATGCAACAGTTTCTCACCTTAATGAAATGTGGCTTGCAAGTAAGATCCCCTTGAGCTGAGAAAAACAAGTTCGGTTTGTTGTTTCTGGGTTTTTTTTT
>VXBA01002139.1:0-134895 GCA_013399895.1 Serilophus lunatus | reverse complement strand
CTGAAAGTTTTTTTGTGTTTTTCAAAATAAAAAAAAAAAAAAAAAAAAAAAAAGATGTGATAAAACACTGAGCAGAGTCAAAATTAAGGATAAAGATAGCACTGATGTTACTTAGCTGCATCAATTTGTAGAAAACAGTGAATCCACCAACAGTGCTTTCTTCTATTATTGTTATGTAGGTGTACATCTAATATATTTAGGGATTGGATTTCTTGAGTGGTAGTTAATGCTTCCTTTAATAATATAGAAGCATTATATGCAGATTAACTGAAGAAGTATCCCTAGAAGATCCTGGTTTCAAAAACCTCTTTGGAGAAGCCTATAAAAAAGTACCAGAGAGAGACAGCACTTTGAAATCATAGACAGTTCTCATCACAAAATGCTGGTTGAGATTATATGTGGTTTTCCTATTTAATTTGATGGTAATTGAGTCTGGAACTGATATATGGATTCCTAAAAATTATAAGTAATCACAAAGGCAGCAGTAAAAAGTGAGTCTGTACTTATTCCATTTGATAAATTTCAAATATCCCTGTTAAACAATGAAAAGAAGTTGAAAAGAATTTTGAAAATTTTTTGTTCTTTAGTACTTTAGAGTACTGTGCTCATATTGTTTGCTGTCCTTTTGCTATTCAGTGGGAAATTTAGAAAGGAAAAAATAAGATTATTTTAAAGGAAAGGCTTGGTGCTAATCACATTACTGAACAAGATTTCAATTAACGTATAACATCTTTTTCACTTGGATGGTCTGATCTGGGCTTTTAGGAAGTGTAACCACAGAATTTGCATTCTATGGAGTGGTATTTGCAGGCAGTTTCTGCAGCCGGCTTGGTCCTGTGCTAAACTGGGATAGTTTGCTGAGTGAAATCATCTCAATTTCAGCTATTCCTGGACAGTAATATTGTTAAGAAGCCCAAAATAAGTGATTGCCTTGAAATACCTTGATATGTCATATCTATACGCAGTTGCGGGAGTGTGAAGAATTTCATATATTTTAACACATCAACTTTTGTCCCAGATCTGGTGCCTAGGTAATGAGACTCGATTTCATATCAACAAAACAGTAGATGCAGCCATTCGGTCTGTAGTAATAGGTGGCCTATATCCAGGTATTCAGTACCGTGTGGAAGTTGCTGCAAGCACCAGCGCAGGTGTGGGAGTAAAAAGTGAGCCACAGCCCATAATAATTGGTAAGTCTTTGTCTGTCCTCTTGTTTTGCTTTGCCTGTTGGTTTGGTTTTTTGTTGTTTGGGTTTTTTTTTCCAGAAATCCTTGCAAAAATCATTTGTGGAAGCATAAAAATCCGTGAAGCAAAAGATGAGATTTGAATAGAGCTGGTTAGTTAGCTTTTAACATCCCACTGCCTTCTGGTATTGTGTCTTCTCTTCATACAGAGTTCTTGCAGCTAATGGAGGGAAATATGTTCCCAAGACATGTGAAAATGCAGATTGTCTAGTGAAACTGATTTAATGTGGGTTTTTTTAATGAATTTACCACTTCTGCATCTTGACAGATTTATGGAACTACACAGCCCAAGCTCCCTTTTCCTTCTGTTAAGATGACTGTAATATTGCCTTACTCATTCCATTGCTGCCTGAAGCACTATTTACACTTGTTTTCTGAACATTTGGAGTCAGTGTTTCTCAAGTATCCCAAGCAGACAAGTTTCCTTTAAGAAAGACTAAGTGGCCTCTGGACCAGAGGGCTAAGATAGCATTATAATCCCTGCCCTTGAAATGGCTGGATTTAGTAGAGATTTTCATGATGAATTAAGTTCCTGACCTGAGGGAAACACAGATTCTATTTCTTCTGAAATTTTTCCTGAGAATAAAATTAAAGAATATGGAATATGGCAATATGGAAGAATAGGAGAAATAACCATATTTAGCAAACCTGAAATGAGCTGTGCAAAGTAGCACATCTGTTGAAGGCATAATACAGGACTATTTTGCTTTTGCTTGTATTATCTAATATAGTTATTATAAAATGGACTGTTGCTTGGTTTTGGGACTTCTGTTGTTATTAAATATTTTCTTTATAGAAATTGTTGTCAACACACTGTCCCAAACACAGACTATGCTCTTATGTGTAGACTGTAAGAAAACGTCATCCGCTAAGAATTGCTTAAATGTTTAATGATATACAAGTTCCCCATTCAGCAAAACAGAAACTAGGGTACTTCAGCTTTGAATATATTTGTCACTGGAGACAGAATACAAGAGTAGATGTGAAGGTAGCCCTGGTTTTAGAAAAACACAGACAAAGAAACACCAAAGAAAAGGGGGGAAAAGATTTTTGGAAATGAAAGAAATAGGCATGGATTTTGGACCTCTGTGTCAATAACTGGTATTGTAAAACTGCTCTGTCACTGCATTCACTTTGAGCAGGACCTCCTTGTCTTATTTCACTAGAAGGTGAAATAACTAAGTACTAAGTACACCACACTACATTTGTTCCAGCAAGGCCCATAAATGTGTTGCATTTAAAGTACATGAGTAGCCTTATGCCACTTAATGTGTTGTGAGTTAAAGTTTGTCTGGTGGCATCTTTGCACATTTAAGAGTCTTTTGCATGAAAAGGAAAGGAGAGTATTTTGTTTGGTTTATGATTCTGTTCTTAATTCTGTTTTCCATTTTGGGAACCCAAAGTTGGATGTGGTTATGACACATATGATCGAAGTCTCTCTTTTCTTTAGGTCCCATTTTTCTATTGATTATGAATTTTTGGCAATTTTTTCTCAGACTATAAATTAGCTTGATAAAGGTAAAAATGTTTAAGTGATCCCATTTTTGGAAAACTAGAGTTGGTACCATTCAATGTATGACTGAGAATCAAAAACATAAATGTGAAAATTGGGTTTTTTAAATAAATTTTAAAAAAATAATTGCATGAATTAAAAATGAGATAATGAATAAACCTCAAAACATCATAATGAATGGGAAGACATTATTGAGTGATTGAATAGTCCTATATGGCCTGGTGCTTAGCTGTACTATGTAACTGCAAACAGAATCAACAAGTCCAGAAATGATGAACTCTGGAAAGTGTAGGTCAGTGAAGCAGAATAGTTAAGCTGTATTTCTAAGGAGTATGACTTTAATTGTCGTGAAATAGAGAGTCTAGGGTATAAAAAGAAAAATTATGTTATTCTTAAATACAGAATTCATTCTTCTAAGAAGTGGGATTTTTTCTGCAAAATTATTGATTTTCATGATGGATAATCAACTAGTGGCTTCCCAGAGCAATTTTAGATGACAGACCTGTGACAATCTAGGGAGTAAAACTAGAGAAATATGGAACAGTATGAGGTATATTATTTCTTTAGTTAAAAATCATCTCACTGTTACAGGAATCCTGTGCCCATACTTCAAGCAGGATTCTGAAAAAAATTATAGAAGACTGAAAGAGAAGCAACAATAGATTTTTATGATCACTAATGCTAAAAAATTTTCACTTTGAAAACAAGAAATAGAATTGGAGATAACAGCAATGTTGATTAATGCCACTGCTATTATTTCTCTTCATCAGTTGGCCTGTTCACTCTTACATTCCATCATTGGCATAATAATATGGGAAACAGCTGCAAACTTTCACGGTAATAGGTACAATCGAATCTGATGTGTCTAATTAATTTTTGGTCCAACAAATTAGTTTTGTTCTTCATTACTCTCCAATGGGAGGAAGACATTATATTTCATTATGTTTTTGTCTTCAGGAACAATGGAGCGTTACAGGTCGCACACTTCCCTTGTCTATGTTCTAATTAGTTGAACTGACAGCATTGTTACAGAAACACCTGCAGTATATGAAATAGTACACTGGTATTTTGGATGACATATTTATTACTTCTGCTTCAACATATAAAGAAATAAAAAAACTAATGCAGTTTGTTTCCTCAGCCCCCAGTGATTATATTAGTTTTATCAAACATCAGCATATAACATTCATCTCAATCTATTTTTTTCCGTCATCAGATTCTGAAAGCATATGTTATTTTGACATTTAAATGAATTATTACTTTTGCAGTTGTAATTGCTAGGCACAGAAGGGTAGGAGCAAACAGCCAGACTGTAAACTTTAGAAGGCAATTTGGAGACAGATTGCATGTTCCTCTAGAAGAGAGGGAGAGAGTAAAGTTCACTGAGAGCTCTCCCCAGGCTCCTTGCAGTTTGCTCTCAAATTCTCCATTCTTAATAGACTGATTTCTGACCTTAGAGAATAAGATGGCATCCTCAGACATTTTGGAGGCTCTAGTGGGAAGAGTTTGTTCTTTTCTGGAGTCCGGGAGCATCCACTCCCAAAGAGGGTGTCTTTGAAGCACTTCCCTGCCTGCTCTTCTCTGTGTCAGCACAGCTACCTCTGAAGCAGTGCCAACATCATTACCTGTTTCCTCACCATCCAACTGCTTTGGCATCTCCTACAAAGGGCACAGAAATTAACCACAAGTTAATGGCAATTAAGGGAACACTAATTCCCATTCTGATTTCTACAAGAAAATCAACTGTGTGCCATAGAGTCCATCTTTCTATTAGTTTTACTCTTTCAGCACTGAGGTGTACCTATGGATTGGTTCCATGGGCAGAGAAAAACCGGGAAAATAAGATAAAGGTGCCACCACTGCTTCCCTTCTTTTCCTTGCTACAGGTGCTCCCTTAGTTTTATTCTGTCTTACTGCATCACGAGTGGAAATCATTTGGCCTCTGGCAGAGACAAAAGAGGAGAGTATGAGAAAGGACAGTGGCAGCTCCCAGGCCCTAATATCAGTAAAACTCATCAGCATGACCAGTATAGACCACTATATGATACTGCCTTTTTATGTATTAGTAGGCCAGTCTGTCAGCAGCCTTCTGTGGGACCAATTGTGCTTGTGGAAAGCCTATTCTGTTTCATGCCCAGAACAATTGAAAGCAAGCCAAGCTCCAGCACAGTTGCAACAGTCTGTTTGTAAAAGCAGACGGTCATCATTACTAAATATTGACATGGTGCTGAAAGAGAGAAAGCTTAATAAAATCACCGAGATCATCAGCACTGTGGCAGCAATGTAATACAGTGCATCACATTTCTTCCTGAGGAGCTCAACCCAGCTCTGAACACGAGCGAGGACCTGAGGCTGCGTCTTGGCTGGGGCAGTGCTGAGCAGAGCCAGTCCCCGAGGGAATGGGGCAGGGAGGGCACACTCAGCCCAACAGGCCTTCTGTGAGGGATCCCCATTCACAGCTTGGCTGATGTAAATAAACTCTGTGTTGCCTGCAAAGAGGTGTCCGTGGAAACAACTGGGAGCATCAGACTTCTCACATCTGTTTTGGCCAGTGATCCTGTTTGTTGGCTTTAGGCTGAAGCCAGCGAGCTGCTCTCTTGAAAGAAAGGACCAGGAAATCTATTCATGGCTGAATTATAGAAGAGGAATATGTATGTTTTCACAGCAATGCATAATGATACAATACTTTTAATAATTTCCTCTGAATGACCACTTCAGTGTTTATTGCAATATTCCCTACCTTTATGTGTGTGTGATAGATTCTCATAATTGAGAATTATAGTGTTTACATCTTTTTTTGTCTCAGTAGAGTAGCTACTCTTGCAGCTCTTCGGCATGCATAGATGTATAAAGCTATATTGCTTATATAAGCTATATAAATGCTTTCACTGGAAAAGATGGATGATATTTCACAAATTTCAAAACTGCGCATGCACATGTATCAAATGTACATAGAATCAACATTCAATTTTTTTTGCATAAAAATACATTCTGCATTTCCTAATTTTAAAACTAACTATTTTTGACCAGGGAAGATTTGAAGCAGAATAGTGCTGGCCCTAGAAATATATACTTTAGCACTTCCTGAATTTCCATTCAGATTTTTATGAGCATTTATTTTCAAGCCAGACACTGAACTTTACCTTTTAGAAGAGTTCTCTTTTAGAGAAAGGGAGGGGGGAGAAAACAATGAGAGCGTCTGCTGGAATTTACAGTTTTCTAATGTAATATACAATTTCAGATCCTATACATTAATTTTTGATGCATGTCATGAATTGGTATTCCATGTAATAATTATTTCTTACAGGTTGATGTTAAGAATTTTTCATGCATATTCTGAGTGAAAAAATAGCATCTGTTTCTGTGACTGTTTAGAGTTTACAGTTAACGATATGATTTTCTGCTTTGTGTCAAAGCTGGTCTACTTAGAATTTGCATGGATTGTTTTCCCCATGAAATAATTGCTGGAAAATACATTATATTTTTTATTTCAAATTTGGAAACTATAGTATTCAGGGAAAATAAATGAGTTAAGTAAGACTTTTTGGCATGCTGACAGCAGTGAGAGAAGGAACCATCATATGATTTAGCATATTTTGTATGTGCATTTCTCATTTGGAAAAAGCTATTGATTGTTTAATTTTTATTAGTTTCCTATAATCCATTTTCTCATTATTGTATCCTGTCTATAATTAAGTAAAAACCAAAAAACTTATGTATCTTCATAAAATAGCTTTGGCTTTACATCTGTTAGATTAGTAGATTACTTGAGAGTGGGGTATGTATCTCTGTTTTCAAATATATGTTTGCAAAATGGCTATGGATTTCCTCCCTGGAAACACTGGGTTTCTGGTGTGCATTGCTACTTCTTAAAGTTCTTCTGCTGTGCATAATTCCCTTGAGGTCCGCTACTATTTTTTTTTATTTTCTTTTACAATAGCTGGTTCCTGTTTGTCTCACAGAATCCATAATAACCACATTCTGTTAAACTTCTTTTGTGCAGGAGGTCGTAATGAAGTTGTCATCACAGAAAATAACAACAGCATAACTGAGCAAATCACTGATGTTGTCAAACAGCCTGCCTTTATAGCTGGCATCGGTGGTGCATGTTGGGTAATTCTGATGGGTTTCAGTATCTGGCTGTATTGGCGAAGAAAGAAGAGGAAGGGGCTCAGTAATTATGCTGGTAAGAACAGCAACTTTATTACCATCTTATCAAGTTTGGTCATGAAGAGAATAGGGGCTGTTAACTCATAGAGAACATGTTGAACTTCCAGTTAAATTGTCTTGGGTGAATTTTGTATGCTTGTTTTAAATATAGGCTGTGAAACTGCTGGTGTATGAGAAGCTTTAAATGCATTGCTCGGTACCACATTTCATCATTATCATAAGACAATATTTTTACATCTCCAGCACATCCAGCATTAAAAAAGGAGGATTAACTGTACCTCTTGCTCCTTGCTCAGAAGGCACTCTGTTAGCAGTGCAGCTCTATTCATATGGTCAGATATGAATTTGACTAGACCCTCACAAGAAAGGTTACAGAGAATTCGGTCTTCTCTTTTTCATTCCCATGCACTTCCATGTCTCTGAAGCCATGTGTATGGGAAATAAATGGAGGTGCTTAATCAGTGACTTCATACCTATAACTGGAAGAGAGGAGTGATGTATTAGACAGAGAAATGTGGTCAAAAGTTACCTATGGCAGAAGCCACAAAAGGTTTTGTTTTGCAGGCAGAACATCTTGGAATGTCCTCTTACACCAAATGGTTGCTCCAGTTACAAATTAGCTTTTGAAAACTTCATTTGGAAAAATAAATACACCTGCCAAATGGAAATGTTTTCATCTTTCCCCAACCCCTTTGTTTTGTGTATTCCATGCTTTGGGATTCTTATGAATTTTTAGGAAGTCAGCTGAACTGCCATAAAATGGGTCACTCTGAAGCGTAATTTAACACACACAAAAGCCCTGTTCTCCAAATATTGGAATAGATTCTCTTGTAGTGCTTATTAATATTTTAGAAGAGAAAACTTTTTTTTTTTTTTAGCAGGATTTGCCCAGTTGAGGACACAGCATGTTTAATGTAGACATTATATCACACTTAAGTTGCACACGTACTCTTCTGAAATTACAAGTTATCACATACCCGAGGACATTAAGTGGCTGAGCATCCCTTAACAACTTGCCAAAAACCCACATTCATTCGCAACCAAACTGTCCTTCTCAGCTTAATGTTAGCCATAATCAGATTCCTCAATGTCCTGCTTGGGCTCACTAAACCAGAAGGAAACTAGCAGTGGAAAATGAGAGGAAGGACAGACCAGTGGCTTTTGGACCTTCTTGGTTTCTGTGGAACTGCACTTTGTAGACCTCTGTCATTCATAGGTCATACCTTTTGCAAAGATGTTTTCTTTCCTTTGACAGCAATGGTTTTTACACCCTGAGAGGTGAGGTGGTGTTAATTGAGAAACTAATATATATCTCACACACTTACACATGTGTTTATATGAAATATCATTCTAGATCCCAAGATTTTTCATACTAAGAGACAGCTGTGCTGTTATTCCTCTTAGGAAACAGTCCTACATAAAGTTTTGGACGCAAGCTAAGGCTAATATTTTCTTAAAAAGCAGAATTATTGCCCTGTGATTTGGCATATTGGGATGTGGGAGAATCGAGAACAAAGTCTTTTATACCTTAAAATGCATAGCTGTAAATAATTATAATAGTCGTAGTAAACAGTGTGTCTCCTGCAACTCATTCCATTTCATGATGTTTGCTGCATCTAAGTGTGATGTGATCATTGCATCATGAAATCATGTATGCTTTCAGCAAGGAAAGTAGATAACCGATTGTGCTTCAAAATTCATCTTAATGTTTATAATTTGGGGAACAGCATGTCCACACAGAGAGTCTTCAAATGTGACTGTGGAAATTCACTGCTCATCTTTCTGACCATCATTTCTCATTGGCTGCTGGCTGGTTAGTGCTTTAAGCTCAGCTGTTATGTCCTGCTTATGAAATTCAACTACAACCAAGTCAATTCCAGAGGAAACTCGTGCCCTGCAACTAGTGCTTTTTACCAGGGTGTGTAACTCACAATGTGTTTGCTTTCTTGTTTTGCAGTTCAGTCCTTCACCTTCACCCCTGCAGGTACTGTCCATTAGTCTGTCTCTTACCTCACCAACACATCATTGCAAACATTAGCTAAGTGTTTATGAATATGTGAAATATGCAGAATCAAAACCAAATACAAGGAGAAATATTTAGGTTGACTATCTGTGATAAAAATGTGGCATTTTAGTGATTCCAGGGAAACATAAAATCTGCCACCATTAGTGTCTCTGTCATTATAACTCTCAATATTTACTCACCTAACTCCTTAAATAATGCAGTTTTGAAAGTAATTTACAGGACAAGATGCTAGAACTAGCTTAACATAAATAAGCATTAGATATGTATAACTGAATTTTTATTTTAAAGCATCTCAGACGCTTTTGCAGTGGAGAAATGAAACTTTTTGCCACTTTAGCTGTTAATTACATACATGTTTGCCTTCCCATGAGATGTTCAGATCTTCAAGCAATCTAGTGATTAACCAATGCACATGTTGCCTTTACAGAGGTCTTGAAATGGAAGCATTTTCTTTTTTTTTTTTTTTTTCTGAATACCCAGTTCAAAGCTGGTATCATATTTTTCATATCTTTAAAAAGATAGCATACAGTAGACTATTATTATAAACATGATTAAGGATATGTGAAGTATAAACGAAGTGTGGCTGAAACAGCAGGTTGCCAACAGCTTATTCAACATATGGATAGCCAGGAAAAATAGAGTACACAGTTAATAGTAATAATTAATACAAATAAATAGTTTCTGCTCTCATACTTAAGATTTAAAAACTCAAAAATAATTGTACCTTAGTGTTACAGTGTAAAAGGCTGATAAATCTCAGCATTTTCCAGCAGAAGTCTGTAAAGCTTTTTCTGTGTAGTTTGGCCCCTCAGCTGCATTTAGCAGAGCTGTCTCCTGTCCCTTCTGCCATCCATATGATAGAGTCTAGTGTTCCTACTGCACTGCTGAACCAGTCCTCCTCCTCAGGTAGCTGCTTTCTCTCCCTTGCTTGTCTCCAGCCACAGCTTGTGTGTTTACCTTAGTGGGAAAGGGCAAATGACTGTCAAGGCAGGTGAGCAAAAGTGGTGGTGTCTGCCCTGGGGACTTGTGAGATTGTGAGGAAGAAGTGTCCTTGTAGGAAAGCTTTGAGGGCTCAGGATTGCTGCTCCAGCTTCCAGTCAGGTTTGGCCAAGTTAGTGTAAGCTGTGGCACAATGCATCCTACCCTAGACACTTTATTGGATTTTCTTTGAGACACAGCATAGGATTTTTTTTCCAAAAATTAAATAACCCATCTTTGCATTTGATTCCTATGACTATACTACTGTCAGCTGTCTTTACCTGTGGTGAGTTTCTTCCATGGTATTTGTAGCATACATTGTGATGACACAGGGTTGTACTGGAGCCACAGTAACTGTGCATGATTTAATGCTGTTGATCCACACGTGCTGGCCAACTAAAATATGTCAGAGGCACTGCCAAGTGTGCTTTTTAAAAATTAGTTTTGACATCTTGTGGACCTTGTAGAACTAAGACACCACATAGTTCTATTTCCTAGCCTATAATCATTTCCGGAAGCAATAAGAACCTAAGTCATCCAGTAGTCAAGTCCAAAAAAATAATAATCAATTTTTAAAAAAGTTTTACTTATGACAGAAAATAGTCAAATAGTCTGTGTTTTTTATCTTTTTACCCAGTTTCATAAAATATCTTGCTAATTCTCCAGTATTCGAATTTGCCATTGGTAGTGTCATTTTGAAAAAACGTACTTATGTTTGTGGAGGTTTGTCACTCACAACTGTATGCTGTTCCCTTCCAGGTTGTGATTCATAAACAGCTTGGTTTTAGATATAATTCCTTAGAGAGTGGTGTGTAACTTTTAAGAATTTCATCAGAGGTAGTTATCAATGAAGTTTTACTAAAGATGAATTTATCCTGTTATACTCAGATTTTAGAAGATGCACACTTTTCATTCAGACATCTTTAAATTCTTTCAGAGAGTTTACAGAACATCCACATGTGTGATAAAGAGAATTGAATCTATTAGTGGAACATTCATATACTTGCTTTATTTCACGCACAAAAAAATCCCTGTTATTTCTGATGTGAATAATTTTTTTGTGTTTTTCTTGAGCTGTATTTGCCTATATGTAGAACTTAGAACACTAAAAATAGTTGTTTAAAAGTCTGGATCCTACAGTTTTATAATTGTTTGCTAAAAATATTCTTTTGGGTCACTTTCAGATTATGGGTCATTCACTAGGACCATTTGTTATTTGTATTCTCTTACTAGGCTCCTAAGATGTATAATTTCTGCTGTGTGACTAAACTACTGTAACACTTTGTGTAGGAGAAGAGCAAACAGCAAATGTCAGGCAATTGGTAATGATTTGTGTCAAAGAAGAATAACCGATTGCGTTAAATTCATCAAGCTTTCTGCTTTTGTGAACATTTTCATAAGCACTGATCAATTGGTCATAAATAAAGTGGCATTGAAAAACATTGCTAAATATTTTTAGTTATTTTCAGTTGAACTGATTCAAGTGGTTGCTGAGTCACTATTTGTGCCTCACTGTTCTTCCACTTCCCTATCCCCCATCATGACTCACCAGATATTGATTCTCAGTAATATCAGTACTACAGAACATATAATTACCTCATATGTTTGCTAGATTACAACTGGTAAGTACAGTGTCATCATCTGCAGCTGTACAAGGACTAAACATTTTTGTTACTGTGTCATACTATCAGCAAAACCAAATCTGGCACAGAGACACTAAACATGGGTCTTGTGCCTTCTCAGCCATCTCTTCTATAATATAAAGAATGGATTGATCTTACTTTTATGAGTTTCTGTGAAAGCTAAAGTACTTCTGTAAGGGGTTGTTTGGTTTGGTTTCTTGTTAGGCTGATTGGTTGGTTGGTTGGTTTTATTGGGCTTGTTTGGGTTTTTCTTACTCATATTGCCTGGATATAAACATGCATCGTGGGTGTGATACGAAGATAGGTGGCGCAAAAGAAATATCCAACCACTTCTTGTATAACAGATTAATTATTTCAATAATGTATTACAGCAACAGAACAGAATTTGTTTATTTTGTTCTGGAAGTTGCAGTTCTGTTTTCACATTGTGGTATACAAAGGAACGGAATCCATTTGTAGGGGAAAAAGAAAGAAAGAGAAATTACATTTATCTGCTTATCTTTCCTGTGCTCTCAAACTTCTTGTGCCAGTACCCACTCGCTTGAATACTCTGGTGTTTTCAAGCATCTAGGCCATCAGTCATAAAAAAACAAAAGTAAATATGTATTTTCACTTAGAAGTAGGAAAGCTTATTTAATTACTAGCTCTCCTTGAGAATAAAGATTTCATAAAACTGAGTGAAAAAAAAAACAAACAAACAAAAATAGACAGAAAATCATGGAATGCTACACATTTAATGTGCAACTCCTGAAACTGTTAAAAGCGGATAAACTATATGCCAGAATGATCCAAAGGTAGACAGAAGACTTGATGGAATTTTTATGTGCTGATTATCTGTTCTGAGTTAATGCTTATTAAAAGAGGATTAATCTACATTCATATTTGAGAAACAGCTTATCAGAAAAAGGAAAGAGACTTGGATGGCAACATTAAAGTTTTCATTTGCAGTAGGAAAATGTGGCCTACTAGAGATAGGCATACAGAAAGCTTTCTAAAGCTTTCTAAAGCTTTTTTGCCTCAGAATGTCAACTTACTACATTCATATTTTTCCAGTTCTAGCAGGCATGAAGATTAAGTTTAACCTTGTCAGATAGTATTAGTAAATGGTTTGGGTACCTCCTTATACATTTAATAAAAAGCATCTGAAAAGCTCCTTAACTTATGCTGGTTTTCATACAAATATATACAATATAATTTCCTGAAATATTTATGCATTTAAAATGCACTTTGGATTATATTTCTACACTTTTACAGTCCTTGAAGTATAAGCTAGTGGGGATTCCTTCAAAATCTCTCTATGCAGAGGTTATTTTTTTATCTTCTTTTGAAAACCAATCTCATCCCTGCAGGTCTTCAGACTTTCTAAGGACATATATCAGATGCAAAGACTGCTGAAAGAGCTTTTTTGCTTTCTTGGTGATAAAATGCAAGGGAGATGGGTGGGTCAGTGATAGGGACATTCTTCCCTTCCTCCTCTTACATCGCCCCTTGAAATTACTCTGCTGCTTTTTGAAGAGGAGACAGAATGAATGAAGCCAGCTGTCTGTGTGTTTTATTTTTACAGTGACATCTACAAGCCTGCATTGCATTAAGCATGCTCCTATTCAGGCATTTAGGCTTGTTTTGTAATTGCAGAAATCAAACTGCAGGCAAAAATGCTGACAAAATGTATGGCAGGAATGATAAACATAGTGCTTGTCTTGGCAGCCTGACCATATCTTCCGTTGTTAGCTGTCTTGCCTTTCACAACATGGATGCTAAAATAAAAGCACCTTCTCTGTCTAGCCTCAGGTAGCCCACTCATGGATGGCATGAGTAATATGGAGGGGTTTTTGTAGTATCCTGGTGGCATGTCCACACTTCAAGAGGAATTTTGGCAAGCCTAGTTGATATTCTGGAGCCTTTTCCACCAAGCATAGTAAATAAGTAAGATACTTATTTGATTATAATCAAGCATACACTGGTATGTAGGGTGAAGGGTAGACAAAAGAACCTGTTTACCTTCTCAGTTCCATACACATCACATCAGCCAGGCACAGTCTTCCCCAGGAAAATCTATGTTACTGCAAGATAAATTCTTTTTTTTAATAAATTAAGCTGAACCTTTCTTGTAAAATTGGTGCTTGTATTGTGAGTCTGTAAGATTATTTAACACAGGAATAAAAACGAACAGGAGATAGTTCCTACCACCAAGGCAGGCAAATAGAAGAAAAGGGAGCAAATGTTGTGATACTTGTCTCTTCTCAACAATCTCACACGCTACAGCCAACCTGCAGCAGTTATGGCTCTAGCAAAGAGGTTTTGATATCATGTCTTCCTCATATGTTTCTCACATCATGCCTTGGAGTTTTTCCATACCTGCCTACATAGAAAATAAAATATGTTGGGCAAATGTTGCTGCAACCTCCTACTGGCCCCTCCATTTCAGCTTTGCTTTATAAACCTACACAAAGAGATGTAAGTATTTTGAAGACCACAAATATTGATTGGCAGTTTTTTTCATATGATGTGCACAGTTGAAACCTCACACACCTGTATACGCTGAGTAGTGACAAAATTACTTCAAAATTATTTCTGGTAGACAATGGTCTAAACAAGAGCATTAATCCCAAGCATTTTTTTACAAAATATATTTTACTGGAAATCCCTTAAATATGTAAACTTTATTTATAAAGGTTGTTACCAAATAAGCCTTTGTTTCTTATTTTCCCTATTTCTTATCACTTTGAAACTTGGAGAAATCAAGTACTAAATTTAAAGGGGAGGAGGAGAAAGGAAGCGACGTCTAATGTATTTTTGACCAAGACTGAAACAGCCATGCAGTACCCACATCTCTGAATATTCACATATGATATGCACAGCACTTCAGATTATTTACTTTTAAGCAAAGGGTGTTACAGTCATTTGACAGCTTGTTACAGAAAGCAGCATTGGCTCAAAAATTAATTACCTGCAATGTTTTACCATGTCTTGTTTTTCAAAAGCAGACTTATATTTAATAATTTCCATACTTGCATTTTGATTTTCCTTTCATTAATTGGTTTGATTACATCCTTTCAAAATTCAGCTATTAACCATTTTGATGTGACATATGACTGCAGTGATTTTCTGATATTGGTATTAGTCTGCTCTGCAGTGAAGGGTAATTAATCACTGTACCCAAGCACTCTTCCAGCAGAGCTTCCAGAGGGGCCAGTTTGGTCCCCTTTGCTAGATGGAAACGGTGAAATTATCCTAGGAGTTAATAAAGTGACAAAGATTCTATAAGGTATCAGAAGTCTTTTCTCAGGTTTATGTCATGGCTAATTCTTTTAATGACTGCGGAATTCCTATTGTCTGTAGTAATTTTGTCTGACTAGAATATTGTACAATAGAAAGCCTAATCCTAATTTAGTGTAGTCCGGACTAATACTTGGAAAATTTTGAAAATATTTTGAAGCTATAATTCAACAATGGGTATGTCTGTTTTACAAAGGTAAATAGTATTTCCAAACCATGGTGTATCTTAAAATAAACTGGCCACACATTCTTCCATTTCTCTCTGAAATTTAAACCCTCATCTTCTCAGGGGTCTGTAAGGATGCAGGTGTCCAGGACATTGATATAATTTAATAGTCTGCCTTATCTATGTCTGACAATAAATAATGGCAGATAGCCACTGAAGACCAGAGTAGTCTGTTGGCCTTGATTCAAAATATTTGCCAGTGCTTCAAAAAGGAGCATCAAATGTTATCAATTAGCATCTCACCAGTAATATGGGTTTGCCCATATTGCCCCGAAACGTAATCCTGCTAATAAGATAGATAAGGGAGAGGCTGGCTTTTGTCAAACACTCATGAATGGAGACATAAAAACAATTGTCTCCCTCTGATTATGTCCTTGGCATCCCCTATGCATGGAAGGCTGGAAATACTTTTTCTTCCTAGTGACACTGGCATGTATGCATTTATGTGTGGGTGCTAGTTCTTGAACTGTATTTCTAATGGAAATGGTGCAGCTGTGTGTTTTTTTTTCCATCCCTTCATCTGTAATAGAGCTGCCACCTCTTTACCAGGAGTGTTTGTCCTGGGAAATGGCATATTTGTGTGGTGACATTATATTGCTGCATTACAACATGATGCTATTAACTCACTGGTGCAATGTCATTATGTACAGAAGCAAAAGCATGCCAAGAAAACAATTTCATCACATGGCTCGGTCTTGCAATGCAAAGTCACAGGAAGAGACCTGTGGTAAATTCAGGCCTTTTGCCCAGATGGCTGGTTTGCCTCGCCAGCTACAGAGCAAGTTTGTGTCAATCAGTGACATGCAGTGAAATCCTAAACAAATTATAGTCCTGATGTGCTTTATCCTGTTCTTATCATTTCTGTACTTGATTATGTGATGATGCCAAGAAGCCTCTGATCTCAGACACGGAGCAATTTGAATTGTTAGTTTTAATTATTACTAATTGATTTTTCCCTGTCTTATATGTGTGTGCTTGTGTGTGTGTATGTTTGTTTGTTTTGTTTTTTTTTCCCAACCAAAACACAGTCACATTCCAAAGAGGAGATGGAGGACTAATGAGCAATGGAAGGTACGTTTCTTTGTATAAAAGTTTTTCTTTTGTATTTGTTTTTAAAATTAGGAATCTGGAAAATGCTATAGGTGATGCACTTGGGTCATAACCGATCATTGCAAAGACTGACAACACGAGGAGGGTTTAAGTAGCTTACCACGAGGTTTAACGACCTATCTGTTGTGCACTTTGTAGGAATCAAGCCCAGATGTTTCATATCTCCCAGATGCCCTGGAAGAAATGAGTAGTAAATATCACAAAGAATGTGTTCATTTGTTACCAGGATGTTTATTGCATTAATTAGACATTAGCAAATGAAGTTGCTGTTGTTTAAGACTCCTTATTGGCTCCCCCTAAATTGCTGTGAGTGAACAATTACACTTAATCGATCACAAAATAAATGATTCATGGATGATGAATAGGCTGCAGATTGATAGGACTAGATTCCACAACTTTGGCTACTCAATTGAAATTGATAAAAGCTGATAACGGGCCCATATATCCTCATCTATTTTCCCTTTGCCAATATGGAGATTGTAATTAGGCCCTGGTAATAACTTCCAATCTCCTGTTTAATCAATATTTTAGCAAAAAGAGATTAGGCCTAATGAGAGCGACTAGATGTGGCAAGAATGTGGTTGGGCCTTCTTATTGTCGTTTCCATAGAAACCAATGTTTCTCTTAGGGATTGTACCAGGCAGGGGTCTATAATGTACAATGGATGGAGATGTTGCTCCAACTTCATGAGTGCTTTAATAACCTAGAAAAGCTGCAGAACTGTGGATGGCTTTTTGTTTTCATTTGGGGGCAAGGGGTGTCTGCAGGAAATTATTTGTTTTCCCAGTTAAATACAACCCAAAATATCCACCTGCCTTGCTAAATTTCAGTTTATCTTGGCATGAGAGAGACATGGTGTCTTATAGACTGAGTGTGCCTTCCCTTTCACTGTGCTCACTGTTTAACACTGCTCTCAAAGCTAGGAATTACAGGGATATAAAAGCCATGCAGTAGTGGCAGATAGAGATAGCTGTGGACTTTCCATTAATCCTCCTCAAACCTGTTTGCCTCTAAACCATCAAAGAGTGCTCAAAGAGTTACCAGGCTGTAGATGACAGGCATGCATTTGGGATGCAAGGGAAGGAAGAAATACTAGCCCAAAGTCCTGGAAATGGCTGATATGGAGCAATCAGTTTGAGTGATGGCTCCCTCGAGGTGGTAATTTATCACGCAGCTCTGGTGTGGGGATCCCATGATGGTGCTGCCTAACTCGTGTTTCACACAGACAACGGAGTTCATTTGGATTCTGGCAGAGTCACGACAGATGCCTAGTCCCACTTCTACTGACAAAGTTGATTTGTACATAACCTTAATTAACTGCTCAAGGTCTTTAAATCTTCAAAGGCTACACAATTTTAAATTGAAATAAATTAAAGTCTTCTAAATTGTTAGTTACCTGTGGTGTTAGGAGCATAGGGATATAGCCTCTTCAAGCACTAGATGTCTCACAGATACTGTAATTTTAAATATATATGTACATATTTGTATGTATATCTCTTTTTCTTATTCTGCTTCAGTCGTCCAGGTCTGTTGAATGCAAGTGACCCCAGTTATCCTTGGCTTGCAGACTCCTGGCCTGCTACAAGTCTGCCAGTAAACAACAGCACTAGTGGACCTAATGATCTGGGCAATTTTGGCCGTGGAGGTAGGTTTCCTTTTATTAAGTCACTGTATAGCATGCAATAGGCTTCCATCAGGTAACATTTATGATAAATACTGTATAATACTTTTATCATTGTAATTCTTTCTATATGTGATTCTAGATTTGATTGAAAATTGACTTTAAAATGTTCATTTTGCTTCGTCACTTTTTACTTTAAAGTATAGGTCTAGTTTGTCATTTACCCCACAGTGGTGAGAGAGGGTAAAAAATATTGTAAAGCCCTTGTCATACAGAAATATTCAAAAGCAAGCAAAACTTTTGATAATATTTAGAAGGCAACTGGATATCTGCCAGCTTCTTTGTTGTAAATACCTTGAAAATAAAACCCTTCAGTACTTTTCCATCTTTTCTTAAGCTCACATAATACAGAAAAAATACTATTTTCTTTTAGCATATGGTTGAAGTTGGAAACACATTTTAATGTTTTTGGCCTCAGTGTGAATGAGGCACAGGTCCAGATTTGTGCAAGAGATAAAACATATTTTGGAATTCAGCAGCTTAACTCCACCCATGATCTTTTCACTTGAGCTTACACTTTTATTCTGGCTGGGTTGGGACCACTTATCCCTATCTGTTTCGGCAGTTGATATTGGATGCTTTTTCATTAAAGATGGGCCACAAGTCAGTTGTCCTTTAATATGTATAGATAAAATATTAACTTTATAGATAAAACTTTGGCCTCTTTTACTCTTTAAAGGATGTGTGACAATATAAAAGATCTGTAAGAATTCTAAAATCAGTGAGGTGGCAGTCAATCACTCTGGTAATGCAGAAGCTGAAGTGACAGTTCTAACATTGCCTTTAAGAGTGAGATCCACATTATAGCCTAGATACACATTTGAGAGCAAGGCTGTGAGTAGGAAGCACAGCTTAGATTTGGAGTTATGCAAGGCCACAAAATGGTACTGCCTCTCTTTAGGCAGCAAGAAAGAGTTTCCCTTTATAAGTACTTCAGCACTATTTCATTTATCACAAGAGTTACAAAACAAGCTGGATTTTGGAGAGTTTTGGGGAAAGCATCCAGTGGGAAACAAGTGTTCATCTTTGGTCTGTGTGGGTTTTTTTGCTGTGACAAGTTGGTGGGAAAATCACACTGGACTTTTACTAAGTGATTATGGCACTTTGTAGAATGGTGATATTCTTTGAGTACTGAATGTATGCATCTTATTGAGGTCAAAAAGTAATCTGTGGTTGTACTGAAAATTCCCGGGACATCTAGAGAACATTAGTAAGAATGTTGATAATGGAGAAAAACTTGGTCAAATAATCGAGTACATTTACCTAAAAAACTCGTTAGTAAGAATAACTGAAAGTTCTTGGCTAGTGGGCAGCTATGCAACTTTCCTTTCAAGTGTGTGCAAATATATAGTTCTCCATTTTAAAATTACTGTATAGAAACGATACCTCTTCAGATGCCAGAAATGTGTCCTAAAAGACAGATGTATGTCTGAATACTTGAGAGATGAGCATTTTGCTAGTTTTGACTTCCCTGAGTTTGCAAATCCAACACAGACAGGTTGAGCTGGATTTATTTCACTTTATACATCAACAACAGAATTTATTTACTAAACTTCAATCCATTATACTTTGATGAAACCAATTGTGGAAAGGAAAAATCTTCATATTGTGGGTAAAATGCAAGAAAGATAGGAGTGCACTTGTCTCTCTCATCTCATACTGTATTTGAACACAAGTGCTTTTCTGTTTGTGTATTGCCCCTAGAAAGCACATTTATATGTGTTCAGATAGACTGTAATACCTTGATTTTGAAATATGAGCTGTAGTTTCCATTAATTGTAGGGTTTTTTGCACTTAAAATTTATCTGCAGTTATAATTCAATACAATTAAGACCTTTTAAATTCTTGATTGTGCCCATTCCCTTGTTGTCTGTAAAAGCCGATCATGCTGATAGACCCAGATTTAATCTCTGTTTCTGCAGTCTCTCTGCTGAGCACCTGTTGTTGCCATGTTTACTGTTAGTATTATGTTGTTGCCCTGAGACCACAGATGTTACTAAGTTGCATACTAAAATGTTCTCTGTTGCACATATGAACGCAATAGAGAATAGTTCTGTGGTCTAAATGTTCATTCCGGAGGGAAAAAAACCAAACCAAACCAAAAACAAAATAAATCAAACCAACAAAACTAAACAAACAAAAAAACCATAGAAACGAGTGGGTGGAGACCATGGTGTCACACGTCTTTGCTGGATAAGTCTTTGAGAGAGTGGGAGAACAACTGTGTTCTTTGAAGTTGCACAGAACTCCTGTCTGAGTCTGGAACTGAGCCTAAACCACTGTCCAGTTGCAAGAATCACCTTTTCTTTCTGGGGCTTAAGGTATACACAAAATGGCTGTGTACCTAGAGTGAGATCTGAACATCATCATTATAGGAATATGCATTATCTCAAGTATGATCTAACAGTTGGAATCTATATCTGCCATCTGTATTTTGTAAGAAAATTACATATAAACCATGCTTTTTTTTTTACAAGTACAAGTACAAGTACATTCTGAAACTGATTGAACTTTTCAGTCTAAATAAATTGTAAACATAGTACCCTTTGATATATTGACCTCTGAGAGAGAAAGAAAAGGATTGTCTGCTGATCTGTGGTTCTCCTTGGAACAGCACGTCAGTCATCATTAGATTCTTCACACTTCAATAGTCTCACTTTCTAGATCTAGTATTCCACCAGGAAAGGTCACTTCAGTGTTTAGTAAGGACTGAGAATCTAACAGATTAAAGATAAACTGCAGGATGTGATAGGATACAAAATATGTAAAACAGTCAACAGATATTTAGTTAAATACAATGTACTGGGTTTTAGGTAATACACTTAATTATTTGAACAAGTTTTTCTCCATTATCAGCACTATGCCATCTTGAGGGACTGATCACTTAAATCCCTTCAGAATAAGAGATTTTCTTTGTAGAAAAGCAGAAATGTACTAGCTGACGTCAAAAAGAAAATTAGATAAGCTGATGCACAAAACTTCAAGGAAATCAAGGTGATGCCCTTAAAAAATTACTTTGAGAGCTTTGGCATTCATGTAAAAGTTTTTCTACATATTTTCTAGGAAAGTTCCCTCTGTGATTTGTAAATTTTCTCCTTTCATCATTTCCCTGAAGCCCAGACAGTTTCATTGGTTCTGACATAGAGTGAACAATTGAAAACATTCTTTAGTAGAGAAATATTCTAAACTTCACTTTCACAGTTGAAGGTATAGGGAAAAAAAAAAGATGGTTTTATGCAGTGAGACGTGAAGGACAAGTCGTAGACCTGTCACAGATGCTGATAGCTTGGCGATGGTTGTACATCATCTTCCCTTCATTGGCTCATGGACCTGTCTCAGCTGAAATGCAAACGTGCAAAATGACACATTTATTTCTCATCCTAAAAGTTGATACTTTCAGGCTTCCTGTGCATCAATGATTTGTTTCATTCCCCTATGTTCACCACAGATGTGCTGCCACCAGTGCCAGGGCAAGGAGATAAAACCGCTACTATGCTTTCTGATGGAGCCATTTACAGCAGCATTGACTTCACCACGAAAACTAGCTACAACAGTTCCAGCCAAATAACTCAAGCTACGCCATATGCTACCACCCAGATACTGCATTCCAGCAGCATCCATGAGTTGGCTGTTGACTTACCTGATCCTCAGTGGAAAAGCTCAATTCAGCAAAAAAATGACCTGATGGGATTTGGTTACTCTCTCCCAGATCAAGGCAAAGGCAACAATGGTAATTACAGCTCTTACTTTCCAGAGCCCTTGGCTTTATTTTGTATCACTTGTGCATGAATTAGAAAATTCTTTTTAGCTATGTGAGACTGTTCATGTTTTACTTAACTAGTGCTAACATGCCTTGCATGTATGCTGAACCTCACACAATCACAAAATACGTTGTCCTGTGCCTTTAATCCTCTTTGTCCTGTGCTAATCACCGGGCCGTCTGTCTCCCATTAGGCTAGGGTAGGTGTACCTTTAAAAACAATTAAGTTAAAACCTGCCACCCTAACACATCTGCTGTTGACTTGCTAACTGCATGTGTCGCATGTGCTTGTGCTGTCAACTAATCCCACGATGCCACTGTGACCTTTGCCGTTTAACCCGTAGCCTTGCTTTACATCCCTGACTACCGTGTGGCTGAGGGACTGGCTAATAGATTGCCACACAACCAGTCACAGGATTTCAGCACCACCAGCTCCCACAACAGCTCCGAAAGGAGTGGCAGCCTCTCAGGTTGGTTCCACCGCCGTGGGTAGGGGAGTGAGGGACGGAGGGGTGTTGGCGAGCAGCTTGCCGGGGAGGCAGTCACGGATTGAGGAGAGCCTTGACAATACTTTCCCGTGAATATTGGAAAATACGGAGTTTCACTGGAGCATCAGAGCACACTGTCACATAGGACTCCACTTTAAAAAAAAAAAAAGCAACAAACGTTTTTGGCACAACATCTTTGGAGATAACTGGAGAAGCCTCCCAGGTGGTGCCTGTCAGCACAACTGCCACCCTCACCTTGTCACATCCTTTCCACAACAGCACAGTTCATGGAGCAAAATGTATTTCTGCATCCATCTGCAGTTTACAGGTCTCCCCACGCTGAACTTCCTGAGGAGAGCAATATTTTTGTTGAGTTGTTAACAGATACCCCACTCTCATGAGCTGTTTTGAAATGCTGTTCTTCAGTCAAGCAGCTCAGAAATAATTGTAGGGTCCTGAAAGATGACTAGTATTTCAAAAAATTGTGCCAAGCCTGCATACAAACAGGATGTAAATTTTGTCTGTGTGCTGCATGTTCTATTGGAAACATGATGCATTTTCATCAGATGAAAATGATTGTACTACATGTGGTTGTGTGTTGTATTTAAACACACGTTTTTCTTGATTTTAAGTTTGCTTACTTGTTGCTTATGTTATGTGTAGCTGTCTTTTTTTTTTTTTTTTCCAAAACAAAAGCTGAAAAGGCAGCAATTAAAATGAAGATCTGCAATTTCACTTAACTGTAATATGAGAGACCCAAAGGGACTTAACCTTGATATTCAAACTATATCCATAGCCTTTTGAATTTCTACTATGAGCTGGAGCAATCTTAACAATAATAGAGCAAACCTGGAAATGGCTTCTTTATGTCAATTTAAATTACTATTCAAATTGAATTTTGAGATTAGAAGCATATAATAATTGGCCTATAACTCAGATAGCCAAATGTATTTGCAAGTTTTGTGTTCTCAAGGGGGAATATTAGCTGATTTGAGTGAGACTGAAAAATAGGCTTATGGCATTGATGGAGAGGTATCTGGGAGCTAAGTTCATACAATACTTCAGGAAAGGCTCTTGTTCCTCGTATGTGAAATGTATTGGCAAGTAGCTTAGGAAGTCAGCTTGCTCCCTAGGCTGCATGAAAATGCAGAAATTGATGTACTGAGGTACATATGTGCCAGTTATCAGAGAGCAGTACCACGCTTTAGATATGTTGACAGCTATGGCTGCCTAAGAATTTGCTCAGAAAATAATGAAGTTTCATTGGAAAATGCCAGTTGATCAAAAGATGGATTTTGAGCAAATGTTTCAAGACAAACGGATTTTGTGTAATGTTTCTCGGTTTGAAGTAAATCTTCTAAAGACATAAGGAAACTTCTGGTTAGTCAATCATTCTGTGATCAGGGCACTCCTGTTGTGACCAAGGCAAGTCCTACCTGGGAGCCCCAATGCTCAGATGAATGTCAGATTATTGGGCTGCAGAGTCAGTATTTTGCTCTCCTTTGCCCACTAATTATGCCTTTGATACAGGATAATTATGTCTGTAATACACAGGAAACTGGGGGAGACCTTCAAATAGTCTGATAATTAGAGCATCACTGGAGTGAGAGACCCATCAGGGAACAGGGACTTGTTCTCCCATTTCCTTGGTTAGTACTTTAAGTGCTACTTATTATTGTGACTAAGTTTTGTCTCTTTTAAATGAACATCCTAAGAAATCCTGTCCCACTGTGAAATGGAAAATGGGTAAAAACTTAGCTGCTTTATGAGGCAGGTAAATTTTGTAGCTGTACTTTACACAGCTCCCAGATCATATCAGTGCTATGATCATCAGCCCAACTGGCAAATTCTTTTTCCAGGAGCTGATTCATCTAGAGATTTAAACAATATAATTGAATTTTAGTGTGAAGAGACATTGAGACATCAGGCATCATTGCCATGGGGAAACAAGACCTTGGTGCATCAGTTTTCAAATACACATCAGGCATTATGTATTAGATGTCTGTTCCACTACTCTGACAGTGGAGTAAATCTGCCCATGAGGACAGAAATGTCCTGCCCAATTGTACAGTGTAGACTATTTTCCCTACCAATAATTACCTTGGAGTTCCCTTCTTTAGTTTTTTCATCTAAACAGTTCCTTGTCTCTCTGTTTCATTCTTTCTAATAGCCCCAGTATCTTTAACATTTCTCTCTGAAAGCCCTGAAATCCAAATGATTCCATATTAGCACTCCACACGTCCAACCTCCATTGTATCAGTTTCCTAAGATTATCAAGATGCTGCACTTTCAAAAACTCACCACCTCAGTTCATCTCTAAGATGAAGCTTGTTGTCTGCATTTCCCTTCTTTGACTATTCCTAGTTTAAATCTTCCTGCAAGACATACACTCTGCATGTGCTTTTCTCCTAAAGCAGCCCCTCCTGCCTTAGCTCTAACCCTGCTGACTTTTTAAAAATTTTCCTGTATCCTAAAAATTAAAATTAACCTACTTGCTTTGCACTGTTCTGTGACCCTATTTCTATATCCACTTTTTGCCTCACCTGTGCTTTGAAAACTTCATTTTCCCCCCAGATGGTTTGTGTATTTGTTCCTCTACTTCCACCATCACTGAGGTTTGTTTTCATTGGCCAAAATGTTCTTTCCCTTTTTTTGGGAAAGCTTCCCTCTCTGCCAGACTACAAAACGAGGGAAGAGCCTGTCTTGCATTCTAGTAGATGAAATATCAGCTCAGTTCACACATAGTGAATGACAGAATCTTGGCCGGAATTACTATGTGTCCCTCCAAGGAAAGGAAGGAAGAGCTCTCATCTGGAATTGAGTAGTGGAAAGCAAAGTCTTGTTTGAAATGTGCTGCCAGTCAGGACGATTAAAAACCTTGCCATACTTGTTGCCTGCAGGTGAAAGAAGTCTTGGCTACTTCTGAGTCCCAGAATCACTTTTCTTCTTACCTCTCTATTTGTTTCTGTTTTCATCCAGCTGACATTTGGACATAACAGAAGAAAGCCATTTCTTTCACAAAAGCACAAGACCCATGGCATGGACTTGTCTCTGTTGCTAGAATTGCACCTCCTCCCAGATTTCTCTGTGCCTAAATCTAGAGCCACAGCAGAGGCTGGGTCCTGGCAGTGTACATTGTGCCACCTCACCTGACCAGTCAGCTGTGGCTTTTTTGATTCATTGCTTCATTTTTACATATTTGGGGGTTTTTTAGCTGATCCTTATAAATCAGCGAGAGACATCATTGAGTAAGATGGTTTAGACTGCGCTTTCTGCAACAGGCAAGGGATGAGTTCTGGCCAGCTGGGTGTCCCACTGAAAAGACATATGACAAACCATTCCTACACCCAAAAATCCAAAGAGTTTGAAAAGCACAAAAAACCAGCAAAAAATGTTGTGCCATTTTTATCTCTTAACGAATTCTTTACAAGAAAAGGAAGTCAGGGCAAAATAAAAGAATTCTAGGAAAATTACTTCTTGATCTTTTAAAAAACTAGAATTTAGTAAATTCCTATCAGCAAAACTCTGCGGTTTTTTTGTTTTGACAAGTTACACTTGTCATTCTGCCTTAAAGATATTGAGTGTAATGACAATTTTTATTAGATAGTGTCCTTGAACTCTGTGTTTTCGACAGAAAATGATTATGCAAAATTGTGTTATAAACACACTGGACTCTGACATTTGAGATAATTTGCTATGTTTTATTATATTTTTATCTAAGAGTGAATTTAGGAAGTCATAAAACACACATGAATAAATCAGGAAATGTATTTCTGATACAGGAGAATGTGTCTTTCTTTGTTTGTACACTACTATGGTGCAAATGTAGAGTTTTAAAAAGAAGTGATTTTCAGCAAATATTCGGAATATTTTTCCGTTCCATTCTATTATTACTTATAACCTTCTGAGATCATTAGCACGTTGATGCTGATTCTGCTGAGATATAAATACGTCTCCTTTTTTGGGGCATGCCATCTGGAATCAGAATTCTTTCAAAGAAATGTAAATAGCAAGCTTTTTTTTCCACAGTATATCTCTAATTTTTTTTTCTTTTTGGATTTGCAGGTGGCAAAGGAGGGAAAAAGAAGAAAAACAAAAATGCTACCAAGCCTCAGAAAAATAATGGTTCAAACTGGGCCAGTGTTCCCCTCCCACCTCCTCCTGTGCAGCCACTTCCAGGCACAGAGCTGGAACACTATGGGGTGGATCAGCAAGAAGCAGGGTAATTTTTCTTTTTCTTTTTCTTTTTTTTTTTTTATTTTGAAGAGAAGTCTGTGGTTTGCAGATATAAAGCCCTTTTCTATATTTTTTAATTTTACAAAGTGACAATATTATTCTGTTTTGTTTAAAAAAACCCAACAGAGTGAGCCTTATCCTATACACTTATTCAAAGCTGTGGAGGAGCAATATTTGAATAGTTTCTGTGGATAGTGACTGAAGGTGGAAACAAAAATGACCTTGCTTCATCATCATGCAGGGCTTCACTGCTTTCTCATACTGAGAAGTATCTCACTTCACAGGTAGCTTTCTTTAATTCTGTTGGGAATGTGTGCAGTTGATGGGATGCAGAGTGAGTAAGGATGACATAATCTGACTGTATTTTTTCACTGCTTTGATGTTTAAAAATATTAGAGCCAACAGAACAAAAAACCCTCACCAAATAAGATTAATTTCTGAAGATCAGCCAATGGATAATACTCTTCTCATCGGGTTTTAGAAGAAATTTCACAGTTGAGAAAGGCATGATAATTTGTTGTTGTTATTTAAACAACTCTCAAGTTGCTAGAACCTTCCACTTATTTTTGAATAGCTTAAATTTGTTCTCAAAAACACAAAACCACACAAGAAGCACTAAGTGAGAAGAAAGAGACATTTCCTGCACAGACAACAAACACGGAGTGCTTTTTGTAAAGTGTAATCTCATGACACACCAGGTTATCAAAGTCTGGAGGAAAATCAGAGTATACAGAAAAATAGTTTACTCTCATCAGTCCCGTTGGAGCCTTTGAGAATAATTCTTCTGTCAGGGACAAATTTCTGCCTATTTAAATGCATGGATTAACCAATATTTCCTAAGGATGAAACATGTTTTCAAAAAACATTGTAATAGCTTAACTGAATAAACATATTACAAATGTTATCTCCTTTGCAAGCAAGAAGCATTGGTCACTACTATTTTTTAATGAAAATTAGAAGAATTCCATATTACTTGAGTTTATATCAAGTCCTTCAACTCTTAAAATGAGTAAAAACTAACTGTGTTTGTCAGTGGTGTTCTTTTTAAAATTAAGGCCCATTCCAACTCTATTAGAATTTCAAAGCAAATATAAGGGAAAATGGATAGCCTTACTGATTGTAAGTGTTGTTTAAATCTCAAGGTAAAAAGTGCATACAACCATTGTGTTGTGTATTCTGTTACAAAAAGCTAAAATAAATTTAAAGTGATTTCACCATATAAAACTTGTCTTTATCACTTTATATCCTTAAAACACGTGAGGCCATTTCACTAAAACAATTATACTACAGAAGACAAACAACTTGGACTTTCTTTCAGAACAATGAAGTAGCATAAAATATAAATGGAAATAGCTTATAAAGAAATCCCCTGTGACACAGGGTTTGACTCCTCAGTTGCATAAAGTACCTGTAATTTAGCTGGAAGGAATGATGTTGGTCACCAATACAACATTGGTTATTTAAGGATAAGGTAATCACCAGCCTTCTGAGTTCACAACAACTCACACATAGTTTTTCTTTTGATTCTCTTTTGAATTACTCTACTCTGGTTTTTGTAATATCTCATTAACAGTGGTTGCAGCAAGACTTTGTAATATACGTTTTACCAAACACAAAAAAAAATTTGAAGTTTAGACTTCCAGTATCAGTCTGGAGCTACAGTAATTTGCAGCCACCTTTGTTGAAGAATGAATCAGCAATGCTCATGCTTTCTCAGGATGTATCCAATAGTAATGGTCCCTCTGTATTCAGAGGTTGATTTTGTTTCTGTGGTTTTCAACATGCTAAAATGGAATGAATCGTAGACTCCATTCCTTTATGTTGACTTTAATATGGACATATTGAGTTAATAAAAAAAAAATCAAAAAGCAAGCAGGATTTTTAAACTGTTTTGTTTGTCTTGATTTATTTTGATGTACTGTATCTGTGACAAGTTCAATGTGTTTTAATTTTAGAGTTAATTACATACAGAGAAGATGCTTTTGCTTGGTTTTATCTAAACTTGACAGTAAGGAAATGCTTATTACTTATTCATTATGATCTACTTAGATTTTTCACCATGTGAAAACATATGCATATTCTTAAGCCAATCCAGTAAAGGCAGCCTGCATATTTTTATTTGGCTATTTCTATTTCTTGCTGTACCTTAAATCTTGATCACACCTTAAAATGAAATATTAGCTGCTGGATATCAATGTATATGATACTTATTTTCTGTCCTTAGAACAAGTCAAGGAAATATTATCTTTGACATAAAAAGAGTCCTTTCTGGTGAGTCTTAGGGACAGAAGCTTCCTTTGTTGTAACTGCACGTAATGAAACACAGTTTTTAAAGAATATGCCTAATATCGATCACCTTTATTTTTTATTTTGATGGAAAAAATCTACCAGTGTCGTGAATCAAGTTTTTTAATAGAAAAAGTTTATTACAGGATAAAAGTGCTGAGAATGCAATAAAAATTCATGCAAACATAAAGAGTTATGTTTGTTAACCAGAACTTATTAGAGATTACAGTGAGAGGTCCCTCATGTGCCTAGATTTTAATGTGTACTTGAAAAAAGTTGCATTTTCACCAAGGTGTATTTACTCAGAAAACAAAAAAGAACATGGACATAAACAATACTCACTCTATTGGTACCAGATGTTTCTGTCACTAAATCATTTATGTGAGGTGTAGTTATTATGTAATATGTTAGGTTTGCTAGCTTTTTCTTGCAGGCTTTTTTTTTTTTTTTTTTTTTTTTTTCTCCTTAAAATGCAGGTTAGAACTTATGACTTTTTGGACATATTACAATACAAAGACAAAGATTCTTGTACCTGAAATCTTGAATCTCGATGTCCTGAAATTCAGGCTTAGGCTGCTTTCCATTTCAAACAAAATTTAGGTAAAAATGTGGTACTTCTGCAGAATCTTTTCACTAAGAAATCTTTTTACTATCAAGCTGAACATTTTAGGATTTGAAGCAAGTAGGGTCAAAAGGTGAATCCATCCAAAGCTCATTTATTCATCTCTGAAAAGTCACTAGGGAGTATCTTTTTCCTCTGTCCCTTTTAAAGAATAAGACATTATACCAAAGCATGATGTTAAGAGAGCAAAAGTAAGTGAGAGAGTTGTTGCACTGCACATTTTTAGCAGCATGAGTTAGGATGGTCCCTTCAGCCTTGGGTGCAAATGCCATGAGTGAGTATTGTAAGGAAAGACAAATTACAGCTGAACATATCTTAATTGTCTGCTAAGAATGAATATGTATCATATAACATTTTCTTAAGTTTTGAAAATGGTAATGATCAATCACTCAAAAGCTCTTAAATACTAAGTGGTAAGATGCAGCCTTTTTTTCACCTCTGTACATGTATGTGTATCTATACATTGTTATATCTACAAGTAGGTATAAAGTAATATCACTTTTAATTACCAGATATGTGGTCCCAGACTTTTGGATAATGAGGTCATGTTGGTTTAGTTATCTAAAATCTGTGCTTTTAAATATGGACTACAGACTCCTGAATAAAGAATAGGTAGTCTAGTTAGTTTTAGAAATCTTTGCGTTTTGCTTAAAGTAAATGTTCTGTTCATAATCCAGGTTTCAAAGCTCCTCCATCTTAGTGTTCCCAGCCTTTTTATAACCTGTCTTCACACTTGAGAAAATTGATAGTAATTCATTTTGCTCTGGGTAATTCCTTCCTTCCAAATCAGAAACCTTAAAGGAGTGTTTCTAAACTGTCTTGAGAAATTAACTGTATAATGCAATGTATTGCCTGCCTGCATTGCAGAGGAAAAGGACCTTGTCAGCAGTCCTTGAAGGTGGAAAGAAAATAAAGTGACTTAGATGAAGCTTGGGAAATGGCCTTTGGAGTGTGAGATGATTTGACAGTGAAGGAGCTGTGAGACTTTTTGGTGGTCTGGTTGCCTTTTGAAAAAAAACACCAGTCTATCTTAAGTTATTTTGGAATATACTGGGAGTTAAGAAGAAATGTGTACTGGTGCTCAAGGGACTGCTGACTGACTGGGTGTTTTGAAGACAGAAAAAGTAGACAATTGAGATTTTACTATTGAGATCATCAGCAGAGCTGTGCACAACTGAAGTCGTGTTCAAATTAGGGAATTACTCTGGGGAGATAATGCACAGGGAATGATCACAATCACTAAGGATTGTACACTTTAAGTGATGCTGGTGTGTCTAAGGGACAGGATCCTGGGATGAGACTGCAATACAACACTCAATTCAAAGGTCCTGTGTTGAGGACAGAGACTGAAAAGGATTGAGTTGCTGGCAAAGCTTGCATAAAAAGTGGTCATAAAATATAAAGCTTCTTTTTCTAGCCCTGATAAGATACAGCTTCACCCTTTCCACCTTTGGTATAAGGCAAAAATTGAACAAACACCTATCAGAACAACACTTATATATGAAAAGATAAAAATTTGGTGTTCAAGATATTGGTAGTAGTTAATCTTTTAATTTACTTTGGGCAGGTGCATTGAAAGTGTTCAGAAATTTAGCACTGTCTAGGTAAGTCCCAGCACAGATTGGTCAGGAGGTGGGGTGCTGGCAGAGCTGTCAACATGTGTGCTAATGTATCTTATCAGCTGGTGCTGTGACATAGCATATGCTTAGGGTCAGCACTGCTGTGACATGAATGTATTACACATCATAGGAGATACCTATATGCAATGTGGGAAGACCAGAATTTATGAGGAAAGTGTAGCTTTTTTAGTTAAGCTACAAAATAGAAACAAAGAGTAAATTTATAGACAAAGGGGAGTATGGAGTGTGCGTGGAAGTAAATAAGTGCATAAGTGAAATTGTGTAAAGCTTGCTCTCCCTTTTAAGAATGCTGCTATTTTCATGTCTAGGTCAATCTTCAAGTGCTGTCCTAGATTAATGATCCTGGAAGTAAGTTAGTTCATTTTTGTTGCTGATTGTGGTATAACATTATCTAATCCCCATTAACAAATGTGATAATGGGTCAGTAATTTTTTTTGTTGTGCATCTTGTTCGAGTTGCTTAGATGTTGTGGGAAACATTAAATGATTCAGTAAGGGCAATTTAAGCAATTGTGATGCTATTTTCATTAAATGTTAAAACTCACATTGTGTGCAAGGGCTCCAACTGTAGCAGAAATCCTACATATACTTTACACCCTCTACTGTGTGGCAGAGAGGAGGTGTGATATATACTAAGTTCATTTGGTTTTCATTTTAGATATGACAGTGATGGTTGGTGTCCACCCCTGCCAGTTCAGACCTATCTGCATCAGGGCATGGAGGATGAGCTTGAAGAAGATGATGATCGAGTTCCCACACCTCCTGTCCGAGGAGTAGCTTCTTCACCTGCCATCTCCTTTGGACAACAGTCAACTGCAACTCTCACACCTTCCCCACGAGAGGAGATGCAGCCAATGCTTCAAGCTCACCTTGATGAATTAACAAGGGCTTACCAGTTTGATATAGCAAAGCAGACATGGTAAATGTTTGAAAGGGGAACTCATGATCTGGGAAATGAAAGAAGATGATGATGATAATAATAATAATTTTTTGTTTATTCCTTTATGAAATGAATGTTTCCAAAGAAGTAAGATGAAAGAATAAATATCAAAACTATCTATAGTGTGAGGGCCTTAAGCATTAGTAAGTGCTTTTTAAATTGTAATGCTTGGTAATATGTTAAATCTTGTCTAAAAACATGAAAAAACAATATTCCTCTGAAATTTTACCTATGTTCAACTAAGTAAACACCCACCTACTGACAGATTTTATACAGTTGAGAGTACTCTCTTTTCAGGCCAGAAAAAGTTATGAATTCTGTAGTATTTCCCAAAATAATGAGATTCTAAATTCCCAATTAAAAATAATGATAGTCATTTGAAATAGCACTATATCAGCTTTTACACTGTGTTATGTGAGAATGAAACATTTGCATCTCTGACGGTAGTTTGAAATACCACGAGAATTTCTGATTCATAGGAAAAACCCAGAAATAGCAGGAAGAGAGTTGTTAGTATTTACAAAATGGATCTAGTGTTTTAGAGTGCTTTATGCCTCTTTAAATGAAGAGCAAGCAAATACCACAGTAACATTTCCCCTTCAAGACAAACAGAACCAATCTCTTCAGGGACTGAAAAAGAACTTGTCAAGTGCACCAGGTGGGGGATATGGTGAAGGTCAGTTTGTTCCTGGATGTTCCCTCAGCAGCAGTTTTCTTTTTACAACTTTTCTATCCAGACAAAGCCTGTGAATCTCGGAGGAGAGGAGCAGAGCTAGTTACTGAATGGCACACTGCCAGCAGAGGAGCAGCCTTTCTTCGCTGGTAAATAAAGCCACAAAGTTATTCAGCTTGAGCTCCCATAAATAGATCAGGCAGGTAGGCAGGCGGTGGCAAATCAAAGCCAGCTGTTTTCCCTGGGTACTGTGGAAGCCTCGGGGCTTGTCTGCAATCTGCACTCAATCAACAGGGTACTTGGGTCCCGCTGCAGTGCCACGTTGCCAAGCATGGACCCCAGCCTGCCTGTGGGACAGACCCAAATCCCAGGCAGCAGCTAGACCTGGCCTATTGAAGGTAGCTGACTTCTGAGCCAGCGCACAGATGCACATCCTGTCAGCAGAGTCACTGCTGCATTTTGCAGCTGTTATCCTTTCTATGCCCTACAAACCTCAGGTGCCAGTCTAGGCATGGATAATAGAGTAGGACACTATAGCAAAGGCTCTTGCAGCTGAAAGGAGAGGTCTTGCTCCCTTTTTGGAGAAATGAAAATTGATTGGGAACTTTCATAATGTGCTTAGGAATATACAGATTTTAATGTTTCCCTTAGGTAAGGTCACAGTAATTGAAATTCTTGGGAAAAAAGTATTGAGGAGATAATCATTCTTTTTGCATAGTAGGGCCTTTTAGGTATTGGGATAAATATTAAGGGTTGCAAATGCAAGTGATTTTTGTGCAATGGAATTGTTTAATGCTTTGATATTGTTTGCCTGGACATGCATCATGCTGGTCCAAGGTGGTAGAAAGTCCTCCATTGTTTTATCTATGAAGAAAGATTTCTTAGTTTTCTTTTTACAAAGTTTACATGTCCAGTGTAGAGAGAGGGGAAAGCAAAGCAGCAAGGTGACACCTGTCAGATAGGTTACTGTAGGAGTAACAACAAAGAAATATAGAGAATAGACAACTAGGAATTTTAGAAAGAGCACATTAGAGATTACTGGAAAAGTACATAATCATTATGGCCTTGATCCAGCAAATCACTTAAGTATATGCTTAACTACAAGTACATGAGAAATTGACTTCAATTGTTCTGTCACAAGCTTAATGTTAAGCGTATACTTAAGCATTTTGCTTGATTGGGAGCTAATCACACTGTTTATTGAGGGTTAGTTAGATGGTAGTGCCCTTTAGCACAGTGTTTTGAACACTGCATAGCTAAGAACCTGGTGTCCAGGCAGAAAAGTATTCAAGAAGTGCTAATCAGAAGGGTTGTATATCAAAAAGGACGCATTTATTCTGAAAATAGGGTTCAGAATAAAAAATAACTTAAAATCTAGTGGAGAGAGATTCCAGTGGTACGTAACATTTACCATGACTTTCTCATATCTGATAAATTTTCATTATGGAATAAAAAAAAAGTTCATTGAATAGAGGAATTACTTTACTGATAAAGTGTAGGCAATAATACAACACAAAGTTTTCATTGAAAATATCTTATTGCTAGGAACTAAACAGATGACAATTGTAATTTTTTCTATTATACTGATATCTAAGGAAGAGACCAGCTGAATCCTGGGTCCCATCCAAGTGCTGCTGATTCAAATCAGGTCATGGCACTTCATGTACAGCTGCCCAAGGATTCCCGCATGCCTAAGTTAGCAATTTTAGGCATGGTACATTCTCTTAAGCCAAGGCCAGTCTCGCTTGGTTCTCCTGGCACAGCTTGTGGTGTACCTGTTGTGCCATGGGGAATGCTGTTTTGAAAGCTGATGGTGTTCTTTTCCTTTCCATCCACCCAAAGACCAGAGAACTGAAACTCCAAATCCCATGCCTTTGGCCATTTAGCTATCCTGTGGGTGTTTTTTTTAATCTTTGTTTTTCTCTTATTTGTGATTGCTGCATGCAGTAATTTCACACATGCATGCCCTAATACTGCTGCAATTAAATCAATTAAACTACTTGGAATAAAGCAAAATGAAAAGGCCTCACTGATAATGTGTTCACTGGACTTGAAAATGTCTCCTGTAGTAGTTGCCATTTCCTCCTCTTTAGGGCGACTCCTGCTTCAGGGCATTGCGTCTGTTTAAGCAGAAGAAGTGAAATTTAAGTTTGGTTCAGTGTGTGATTTGCAAGGTGGGATACTGCGTGAGACACTTACATGCTTGGCTGGGATTCAGAATTGGGCTTTTCCGTGGGTTTCCTACCTGATTTATGCAGCCTCTGTGTGTATTGATCGTGATCTGTAAGAAGACAATTTTGACCTTTGCTATGCTAGAGGAGGAGAAACGTGTTTAAGACTGAAAACTGTGCAGGTACTCTGGTATTAGAAGCTATGATGAAGAACTGAACTGACTTTTTTTGAGTCTGGCCTGACAAGCACATTATGTAAATCTACTTCAGGACTTCTTGAAAGGCTTCTATTTTCTTTTTAATGCATTATTATTCTTCATAATAGTATTTTATAATAATTTTATTGTTACTGCATTATTAGCGTTTCTTGTATTTTATATGGGATACAAAGTCTCATCCCTTCTGATAACTTTTCCCGTTTGTTCGTGTAGGCACATCCAAAGCAATACACAACCTCCTCAGGCTCCCGTTCCACCCCTAGGATATGTATCTGGAAACCTTATTTCAGATTTGGAAACAGATGTTCCAGATGATGATGAGGAGGAGGACGATATTGAAGAAGAAACTGTAGAAATCAGTAGGCCACTAAGAGGTCTAGAGCATACTCCAGGCTCCAGTATGGACAATCTAGACAGCTCTGTGACAGGTAATCAAACACAATTAACAGTGACACCAACTTGTTCGTAACAGCAAAATGCATCATAAGTCAAACGTTTTCTAAGTGAAAATTTATTCCACTCTATTCCTGTAACTTTTAAAATGTGCTAATACTAAACACTAAAGTTAAAGAAGGATTTGGAAATACTTTGCTTTGCTGCAAAATGATAAGAAAATTCATGAATTTTAAAAAGCTTTAAAGACTTGAAAGAAAACTCAATTATATACTCACTTTCATGAAAAGTTCATTCTACTAGAGAAGCAAGGCAGTTACATAAAAAGGAGGAGGAAGACCTCAGCTTAGGAATATGTATTTCATAAATCAGAAGCAGCATAAATAAAAATGTTATCTTAAAGCACTTTTAGATATTTTACTGGGTAAATGCTTTCCCAGATGAGCACAAGGACATTAAAGACTTCAGAATGAGTGTAGTTAGATCACCACAACATTTATTTCTAGAGTAAATAAAACATTTATGTAAGAAAACGTGTATTTTAAAGCTACTTTGTATTGCTGGATTTAGTAATTGTTCCCTTTCAGAAAAGCTATTTAATTATTCTGACCCTCCTTCCCTCACTGCTTCTTGCCCTTTTCATACCTTGGAAAGCTACATCATCAAAGGGGACCTAGAAAGGCATGCTAAATTAACACACAGAATCTGAATGAATAAAATTGCCATTGGTGAAATGTAGCCAGGAAATACATTTGTTTTTAAAATACAGATTTTATATCGACATAATATCCTTTTGTAAGCACTTTCTGTAAAGTTTATTTCCCTTTGAGTTGAACTTGACCTTCTATATAATACAGTGAATCCATAATGCGCAGGTATACTGGAGACACAAATGTCCTAAATGTCCCAGTGTCTGCAGCCCATGAAATCCAGTGGGTGCTGTTTCAGTTTTTGTTCTCAACAGACAAACACTGATTGTTAGTTGCATCTTATGGGAGACTTGTTCAGTGCAATTTACTGCCACAGTGCCACTGCATTCCGTCTCATTGTTCTGGACCTTTGAAATTCCAAGGATTTTGCACCCTAACTTTGCTATTCTGAAAGCTCTGAACAAATATGACAGTGATGGAACATCGATACCTATAATTTCCTTCCTTCCCTTGTTGAATGAAATAGTGTGCAGCTTAATCCCACTTTTCAGGTTTTCCTTCACCCTTGGGCCAGACTGCTTGCCAATCTAATTAAGATTTAAGAATTGTTTCTCTGCCGCTGTGATTTGAAATCCAGATTCAACTGAAGGCCACAGAGTTAAAGTTTAAATCCCTGAATTGAGAAGGTTAATTTATTAGTGCATGTGTATGTTAAGTCACTTTGCTTGAATTTCCAGCACAATCTCCTTCAGGCTATAATTCTGCATATTTTTGCATATCTCACTAACGGCTCAGAAGTCTTTCCAGTAGGAACGCAGTAAGAGTTTTGCACTGTGCAGCAGTAAACTAAAAAAAAATTTAAAAATCAAGTTTGTAGATATTCTTCACTTGATATATATTAATATGACAATGTTTATGTATCTGTAAATCAGAAAATGAATGTTTTCACATTTGCATCTTCACCTAATATTTTGGACCACCCTACCTAGGGCAAATAAGGAATATCTGTATTCCTGCTCCAATTTTTAGACTTTTGTGCTTATTGCAATTTAGACTTTTATGAATAACATTCGAGTTTCTTATAATATTTATTAATCTTGTTTAATTATTGGAGTGTGAAAAACTTCCAGCTGGGTTATTTTAGAAGAAATTGGGAAGAACCTGATTATGTAGACTGGAAGTGTACTTAAGGTGATTTAATGCACTCTCACTCATCACCGCCACTCTCTTGATGTGGCCTCATCCAGGTGAAAATTAAGCATTTCCTTTTGCTTGTTTAATTACTCACTGGATCTGCTCCTTGATCTGGTTCATCACATGGCAAGCTGTGTGTTGTCACTGCAGTAAGAGAATGTGCAGCTGGAAGAGAAGCAAAATGATAGGCTGCCCCTATAATGTATAGCCGACACTTAGATTGGGTTAAAACTACTGGGGAACTATAGTCTCACAAAAATACACCCAGAGTGTTAGTCTAAATGATCTGTAAAATGGCAAAATATACAAACCAAACTGCTTCTGTTTTCCTCAGTTATATGAGCAAAACCTTGATTTTAGGACTTGTTTGGGGCTCATTTTTTTCTAGGAGTGGAAGGAAATTGTTTATTATACTTGGGCATTTTTTTTTTCAAAAGAGAACTTTAATTTTTGTTTATCTGTTTCTGTTAACTCTTCCAAGCTGCATTTACTGGTGTTAATGAGGATATAGCAAATTGCTTTCATTGTTTCCAAGCTGTTTCTCATTCTTCAATTTGATTGCTTCTAAAATACTGTAGAACAACTAAATTGTTTTCTTGCACTGAGAATATATAAACTCCTTCTTTTTACAGAGCCTGTGGTGACTTAAATCAGCATTTTCCTAGGAATTTATAGATCATGTTTTCATTTCTCTAAACATTATATTTGAAAATTGAGGCAAATGAGAACAGATGACCCAGATGAAGCAATATTTCTGTTCATTTTGAAGTGCTCTGTGAGTTCAGCATTTGTGAAAAATCTATATTGACATCCCTTGGTCCAGACTTCCTCCAAATAGAGTTGACGTACAGGGAGCAGGGTGAGTTTTCTCACCCTGTACTGTTAGCGTGCTCTTGGATTGAAGTGGTGCTTTGTTCTTCCTGGCTAAACTGAGACCCAGGATTTCATACAGTGCCAAATGTGGGATTCTCTGAGGGGAAACACTTGCATTGCGTGAGCCAAAGCACAAACTACTAAATTCCTCTGACACCACAGTGTTGCTCCTCTAAACTGTTTAAAAGTCAAGTTGTCTTCCAGGCCCTTGAGTTTTAGTTACAGCTAGCTGAAGATTCAGACAAGGATTTAATCTGCACTATTAAGCTTTTCTCTTTGCAGGTGGCAGAGACATAATGTTGACGTGTATAATAAAGTGAAAAGAAAGGAGGAGTGCTCAGTAACTGTGTCTTAACCTCCAGATATTGCAAAGAGAACTCAAGGAGGGAGGTTTAGATTTGAACGTTAGTGGGGTGGAGTATGAAATTGAAGACCAAGTTTATCTTCATTCACAACATGGTTTGTTAGGATACTGAGTCACTGTTTCTTCTTAAGAAAAATAAATATAAAGAAAGAAACTGTAAAACTGTGGTAAAACACTTGAGTTTTAATGCACAATTTTTTTAGGGTTATTTTTGCTTTCAGAGGCACAGTGAAATATGGGGGTTTTTTGCTTATGTTTAATATTTGCATTATAATGAATTGCTGTGCAGAGTTATAGCGTGAATGTTCATAAAGAGTCTGTTATACTATTTTACTTTAGTGGATTTAATTAATTGCATATGACGACTGTTAAAAAAATTAATTTTCCTCTCACTGAAATCACTAAGAACAAGACTCATTTTTTTCAGATCGAAGTATTATGGTGTGGGTGTTTTCTTTGTCCTCTTCTTATCTCCTCCTACCCCAGCACCACCAGTGAAGCTGGTAGTGAGAGCTGTTTTATCTTCAGTCCTGGTGTATTTAACTAAGGGGAGAGATATAACTATAGACTCATGTGGAAATTAGAACAAGCTCTCTTCTGCCTAACTGATACAAACTGATACAAACAGAGAGATACTCTTGTAAAGAATGCCACTGCCAATGGATAACAATTTTTTTTTTTAAATAGAATTATATAGATCTTAAATTATAAAAATCTCTGTAGGTTATATGGCTCAGCAAAGAAGAATATCCCTTATTTGACATGTTTGGGTGTTGAGTAAAAGAGTCACTGATCATTGTGTTTATGGAAAAAGTTTTTCATTCATTGCGTCTGAGCACAAATGGAATAATTCTTTAAAATTGCACAATATCATTTTCATGAGCCATATTTTACCATGGCAGAGCTCAATATTTATATTGATTTGTTTAGGGATACCTATTGCTAAAGGTTCTATTTTATAAGCAGCGAGACAGATTGCATTTAATAGGTAGAATGTGTTTCATGGATTAAATATGTGCTTAGAAAATAGGAAACTGCTACTTTTTGTATCTCATAAAAATGGTAATGCAACAATTAGCAGGGTCATATTATAAAGCACAGACTTTACTCTAGCTTAATGGATCTAGGGATATGCATTCATCAGCAACGATAGATTTAGCATAAAATGACATGTAAATGAATTGATGACTGATCATAAATTAATTTTAGTGCTGAAGAAGTAATAGAGACACAGCAAGATGCCACTTTATCATAGTATTTTACTGCTCAGCAACATTTGAGCAACTACTTAATGTTCTGTGTGCATTTCTTTTCTAACAGCTTGAATAAATTTGAGAATTTTTTGTGCCTTTCAGCAATATGGAAACCAAAAAAATCTAGAAAGATGGAATGCAAACAGAAATAAATTTGGCTAAGTGACATAAATTCATTTTTCATTAGATGTTTATGAAGGGCATTAATTATGGTTGGACCTGTGAAGTGCCAAATATATATGCATGATTTTTACCTCTTTTTGTTTAGTGTTTTCTGACCCAAATTAAAAAAAAAAAAAAAAAAGGCTTTTATTCCAGGTGTATACATCTAAATATTTGGTCATTTATGGCGGAGTATAATGTAAAGTACAAAACCAGGTCTGACTTCTGCAGTGTGATCAAATTTATATGCTATGTTTCAGACCCTTCTATTTTTCATTGTTACTTTAACGGTACAATGACTATTGCCCCTTCTATTCCATCACTCCACCAAAATCAGTGGGCATTCATGACAGTGGTCAGACATATCCAAGAAAGGAGAATGTCTTTTTCCTGTACACAGGCTAAAAGTCTTCTGTAACTGATTTCAGCTGGAGTAACATCAGTCCCCAAGGACGTCATCCATACTTCACAAATATAAGCAGTCTATCCCTGTACCATAAGAAAAATAAAAATACAAGGAGCACTAGTATGTGCTTGATGGTCTTATCAAGGAAAGCACATAAGCAAACACATGAAAGTACCAGTGACACCATCTCTTAAGTTTAAGCCAGCACATAGAGTTTAGTGTGCACAGAAAAGTATCTAATGGAATTTTCAGAAGTGTTAGGTTTGTTGTGAGTAGGTTTTATTTGCAAGTGCATTAGATTTTTTTTTTATTTATAAGTAAGGCAAAATACCACTAAAAGCAGTAGCATACAATCTACTAGAGGCTAGCACCTCTATTTCCCTCACCTTTTCCTGACAGCAAAGAAGCTTTCTGTTTGCATTAGCACCAAGAGATATTTTATGGAGCAAGAAAACAGAGTTCAACTTTTCACCGAGCTGATTTTGTTCTGCATAAAGCATTTACTGCTGCTGTCAGCAAGAGTAAAATTTACAGTTGCCAGAAAGCGTAAAAACTCAAATGTGCTCTTGGAAAACACATAGTGAGCTGCATGTAAAGGAGACACTAAAAGCCTGTTTCATCACATTTCAAAATGCACAGTTGATCTGAAAGGAACGTCAGCATCTCTTATTCTGCCTTTATTCGGAGAAAAACAAATGTGCATCTGATTTGGAAAGCAGGAGGCCAGTGGATGCCTTTAAACAAGCAGTCACCATGTGTGCTGTATCAACACAGCTGTGTGGTGGCCTGAAGCACCCAGGCTGGGCTCCAGCACTCCTATGCCTTCTGGGCAATGTCCACACCTCTGCAGGTCAAAGTAAAATTGGCTTTTCTCTGGCAGGTTTAGGTGGGGAAAAGAAATTGTTTATGCAGGGAAACCGGATAGCTCAGAAATAAGTAGAAATTATGTAGAGGTTTCACCTGGTCACACACAGCTGCAGATGCAGTATATGTCTCAAAAGTTTTACCTCTGCTTCCAGCAACCAGAAGTATCATGAATTCATATAATGGTTGGAGTTGGAAGGGATCTTTAAAGGTCATCTGGTTTGAACCCTTTTGCCATGGACAGAGCCTTCATCCAACTTGGCCAGGGACTGGGCATCCTTAACTTCTCTGGGTAACCTGTTCCAGTGTCTCATACCCTCACAGTAAAGAATTGCTTCCTGATATCAAATCTAAACCTATGCTCAGTTTAAAAAAGTTGTCCTGCCATGACAGACCTTATCAGAAAGTCTCTTTCTGTCTTTTCTATAACTCCACTTTACATGTTGAAAGGCTGCAGTAAGATCTCCCAAAAGCCTTCTTTTCTCTAGTCTGAATAACCCCAACTCTCTTAACCGTTCTTTATAGAAGAGGTGTTCCAGTACTCTAATCATTTTTTGTGGCTCTTGTCTGGACATATTCTAACAGGTCCATGTCAGTCTTGTGCTGGGGACCCCAGAACTCCAAGTGGGATCATGATGTTCCAGTAAAACTCACATCCCTGTGAGAACTGAGCCTGACAGGCCCCTCCTAGCACAGCTGCTGGAGGAGAGAAGAAGGAGAGATCTGTGGCCAGCATGCACTATTCCCAGCCTTGCTAATACTTGCTGTCCATGGGAATGTGGAGGAACTGAGGAACAGGGCTTTTTTATAGGGTTACCTTAGAAAACCTGCAGTCTGATAACAATAGTCTACTGATAATTAAAATGTAGGCATTTTTAGAAAAACTGGCATGTTTATGAATGTGTAGAACAATAGCTGTATTCACACACATTGGAACGAGCATTATGGCCTTAAAGTGTGGCTTTTTTTTTTTTTTTTTGACTCAATAAGAGTCCAGTCCTTCAAAGATTAGATGAGAAATAACTACTAGATGTAACCTGAAAGTGTCCCATCCAAATCACCATATGTATTGTATGTTTTGTAACAGCTGAGTGGTTAGTAAATGGACAGAGCAATGTGTTGAAATGGATTTAAGACATCCAGAGTCTTATGAACTATGATACTGAAAACAATAACTGCTCTGTACAATATATGGTTTTGTATATCTCTACATAGAGAGTAGAACGTATCACACAAAACCTTTGGGCCCTGAAACTAATGGGGTACAAGTTAAATTTTTACCAACCAAGTATCATCCTTTGATATCTGCAGCTCTAGTTATATTTTTCATTTCAACTTGTACTTATATTGTTTGCAGAATGTGTTGATAAGCTATTGTTTGAAAATGTCCTCAGCTATAGCATTCCATTTTCTTATGTCTTCATGAAGTGTTTTATCTGTAGTATCTCTTTTCATACCTCATCAATAACTGTTGCTAAGCCTTTTTACTCACCATTCTCTGTGATGTCCTATCACACTTTGATTGTTAGTTCACAAACTGTCTTCTCAGAGGAAATTCAGTTTTAGCCTTCCCTTGCTGCTATCTAGGCTCCCTTACATCTACGTGCATCAGGTCGAGTCTGTTTGGAAAATAACAATTTTATGTGTGCTCTTGGCAAGCAGAATCAAACTCTGTCACTCTCTATTGCACTTAACACACTTTCTGCCTGTCAGACCTCCATAGACCTTTTAGATTTCTTTTCTTGTATCTTAAGAGTGCATGGGCTTTTGTTATTGTAGCCTGCCACTTTGTTGACATTAAAAGGTTTGGTCACTGCAGCATCACAAAATAATCCATTGTTCTTGGGCTTTGTGGTGCAAATCGCTACTGAATTCCCATACTCACTTATTGTACTCATGACTTGTTTTTTTCAGGATATTTTTAATATTTGACACCACTATTAGTTAATATGCCTATCAATTTGGTGCTAATTAGCAGGTCGTTATTGATTTTCTACTTAACAGTTTTAAACAGAGTAATACTTTCTTGGACATGGATTAAAAATGCTACAAATTTTATGTACATTTATACAAATTCAGCTGTGCTGACTGAGTATAAATCAGGGCCATGATGCATATCCCCCTACCTGTGTCTTCATGTCTTTGAAAAGCAGTTCTCTGCAGATTCAAATGGGTTTACTGGGGTGTGGTTTGGTTTTTTTTTCAGCATATGTATGTGACTGTTGTTAAAAAGCAGATTTCAAGTATTTCAAGATGCCTGTAGGTGCCTGTACTGTGTCAGAACAGTACATTGCGTCTACACAGCACCATCCAATGCCCTGCAGCAGCTCAGGTCCCAAAAGCAGTCTGGTGGCTCTGCAACGCAGCTGGACTTAGTAACTCATTATCACGGCTGCCCCATTCTTGGAGCAAAGTTAAATACTTGCTGGTAGCTGTTTCCTTTGCCTTCTGCTCCAATGCACAGTGTAGAATGACCCTCTGACATTTCAGAAGCACAGAACACCATCATCTCCATCTGAAGCCATGGAAGAAACAGAATAACAGTACTTTGAAAAAAAAAATTTGAACTGAGCAATAGCTTTTGACACTGCCATGCTGGGTAGCTAACTGATGTCATGCATTGGAAAAATTAGAAGAAAATACAAATGAAAAGTAAATAATATTAATCCTTCCTTCACTACCTTGCTGTTTTTATTTTAGTTATGTCAATATTTCTATATTTCTTTCATGTGCTTTTATGGTATCTGGTTTTCTGACTGCATTTTTATGATGTTATCACTTTCCTGTTGTGCAGTGGTGGTAATCCATGGTTACAAAGGTACCATGGGGCCAACATTGGCTTACTGACTGACTCAATATTAAACTTGATCATATATTTGCTCTGGCCTTGAATCTTAATTATTTCCAACCTTTTAAAAAAGTTACTTTAATCCACTAGAATGAACTACTTTAGATCAGCTTTTTTTCAGGCCAATAAAACTGCTCATTTTAAGCCTTTGATTGACAAAATGACATAATGCTAGTCTTGTTCAGGATAGCTCTTGAATCCCAGGTCTGACTAGCAATGTCTACCAAGACTTACACATGTGCTGTCCAAAATTCAGACTTGGTTTTGCAAATATTAAACTAGATATGGATTTGTAATAGGTCAAGTTAAAAAAAAAAATTAAAAAATCACATTTATTTCAATCCCAGGAAAAATCTATTACCTTTCAAAAGAATTTATTGTGGAACTTTCACATTTGTAGGGAATTTATAGAATTTTGTTTACAGGATCAATTCTACATGAAGCAAGCTATGAATGTGATCCCTTTTAGCTTTGGTAATGCTCTGTTATACCAAACTCTCTCAGATAAACTTTGAGTTTCCTATTGTGGACGGACATATTAAGTGAGACTTTAAGCTTTAGATAAATATTGCTCTTTTGTACCAAGCTCTGTCAAATGAATGTTGGGTTTCCTGTTGAGAATGGACATACTAAGTGAGTCTTTAAACTTTAGATGATCAAAAAAAATCTCAAATGTGCACAACTCACTAGACCCCTACATTTGTTTTTAGGTTCAATGGTAAATGGATGGGGTTCTGCGTCTGATGAGGACCGTAACTTTTCTAGTCATAGATCTAGTGTAGGTAGCTCCTCAGATGACTCGATCTTTACCAGCGGCAGTTTTGCACAAGCACTGGTTGCAGCAGCAGATAAAGCTGGGTTTAGGCTGGATGGAACCAGCCTAACGAGAACAGGTTTGTAGACTCAAAGTTGATGCTTTCTGCATGAAGGGTGTCTCTACCTATTCTCCTCTTCTTTCAGTGAACCCGCATCTCACACTTGTCTAACATGCATGGAATAAGGTGGATGGAGATATTTTTATCAGTATACATTTAAAATGAAACCTTGCACTGTGTTTAATTTTTTGGTGATTTGAAGTAATGAATAGCACAATCTTTTAATCTGCACCTTGGATCTGCAGTTTCCCTCTGTGCTGACTCTGCTATGAATTTACTGACATATGCTCCATTTAATATTTTGGTGAAGAAATAACTAATTCTGCTTTGCAGTCTTTGATGATCTCATTTTCTGAAAAATCTCCTCACAATCATTCACATTTCGGGTGATGAACGTCATATTTAAAACATTATCTCCATCCCTGCTCTTCTGTTGCATTTCTTCTTGTAAAAATGTATTTTTGTGTGAAGTTTTTATAAGCATGGAGTAAATTGGTGTGTTTTTATTGCTAACAATATAAACTGTTTTAAAACTTTTAATCATAGCTGATTTAAAATTACTGAATTCAATCAGTTAATATATTTTGGTAACATTTAATTTTAGTTATGTGAACTGAATCTGCCAAGTAAAATGTAACAAAAGTAAAGTGACTATTACTTTTGAAAACAGCCAATCTTCAGAAATGAATTAATGAAAGCAAAATATAATTTAGTTCACATTTTTAAAGCTTTATAGGTATTATTTTTTTTTAAAAAAGGAATAAGGAAAAATTATCTTTAAATATTTTGAGGAAAAAATAATATATTTACATTTTCTTAGCCTTATCAAAATAGCAAAAATGACCAATTATTTAAATCCACAAATCTAATAGCAAAGCATGAACTTTGGTCCTTATTTTTGTTATGCTTCCTCAGCCAATTCCAGCACACAGGTCCCATAATATTGCTATCATTTAATTTTTTTACCGTTGGTCTGGTACGAAGTCTTTCCTTCAGTAAAATGTGAGCATTTATGAGAAATATCTCAGATGTTAGAGCTGAAAACCACAGGCTTTATGCATGCAATGACTTCATGGCAAACACTACCTTTTAGGAATGTGAGGAATAAGGAAAATAGCTGGTGGCAGTCTTAGGTCTCCAAGAAACTACAGGATGAACAGATACAGCTTTTCTCAAACCACTGGGGCTTTTTCTGCTGACTTTGGTTGTACATAGTCACCCTTAAAAGACAGTAATTTCACCATAATTGAACTCCTTACTAGCTTCTTACACTATGGAAAATTGATTGATTAAATCTGTCTCATCATTTATTAAAAAAAAAGGCAAAACAAGTCAAGAACCAATGTACGCCTTTGCTCATCTACAATGAGCACATATGGCTAAACTAGAATAGAAAATATACTAGATTGTTTGAAGAGTCTCCTAAATCTTGAAAGAAAGGAACAAATGCTTCCCAACCTTTTTGTTTGTTTGTTTGTTTTTGTGTGGTGTTCTTGGCTTCAGTAATAGTCAATTCAAAGATTCAAACAAAGTTAATGTCACATTTATTAGGCCTTCGAGAAGTGCAGTTTCCACCACAAACACACCCAGAAGTAAATGGACACACAAACACATAGACATTTAAAAATAAATATGGTTTCTTATTGTAGCCATGTGAATGGAAAATACAAGGAAAGGATGAGAGCTCTCTTGTCAGTTATATTTCCCTAGCTTAATTAAGCCACTAAAGCACTTAAACTGAGTGTATGTGTGTAACTCCTCAGACAGACTATTGGAGTATAGGCTACAAAAGACTGTCTAGCAGTTGTGGTAGAGACTTTATGATTATTACCCTCTTAGTGTCTTAATGATCCAGCAGGCAAAATGGAAATAAAATAAAACCCACATATAAACAAACAGCCCTCCCATTTTTATCTCATAGAAACCCCAGCAAATGGAGATAACTCCCTGGTGCTCACTGCAGTTTCATTATGATATGATACCTCCCAGGGTGGTGTGGATCAGTCAGACGTGCCTGTTACAGACCTACAGCACCACAGCAGCCCCATAGTGCAAAATACTGTCTAGCCGTGGAGAAGCAGCAGTATTATTTCAGTTCATTGCTCTGGAGGGAGTTTGAAGGTCCTGACTCTTTACTCCTTTGCAGTCTGGATGGTTATTTTCACCCATTTAGAACAGCTGTGAAATATTCTCGCTGGTAGATACTAAAGGAGATGTCCAACTTGATAGCCTCACGTGGGAATGTTTGACTGCCAAGTATAAGAGGCACTGGTAAATCCAGATGCAATGTGTCTTTCCTGCCAGACACTTTGATTCCAGTTTCCAGAAGCCATCATGTGATTTGCCACGAAGTTCAGACAGCTTTCTTTTTTAACACCCTTGGGAAATTAAATCAAGAATTAGTGGATTCATCCTTGTCTCCACTTACACACACTAAATCTACTGCACAAAGTCTGACACTGCTCATCAGTTCTTACTGGAAGAGCTGCATACAAATGCAAGATGCTGTAACCAGTTATTAAATGCATTGAAAAATGTGTTTTAGGAGTCTGCACATCATTTGTGTTTGCCCTATGTCTGATTTAGGTCAGTGCTATTTATTTTGCCTCATTTTCATGAAGGGATAAAAGAGAATGTTTGGCATCTATTTCTTTTTAAAATCAACATTCTGAATGAATAATTACATTTCTTTAGTCAAAAGAATAAGTGTGAAAAATCTGTGTCCTGCACTCACTAGTTGCCCTTGTATGTTTTGAATTTATTTTTTCAAAACATCTGTGCAATGTACTGTGAGCTGGAATGGAATTTTAGGCCATGTCTGAATTTCTTTGCATTAGTGATATTTTTTGTTTTATTTTTAAACAAAATTTTATTATCTGTGTTCATTTACTGGTTTATCCTTATCCATGACACAAGGGCTTGATCACTTGCCTTTGTCTGGCTGCAGCTGTGCCAGCTATAGAGGTTAATGTTCCCAGCCTCCCCCCAAATGTTTATTACTGCTTTTTCCCAGCTCCAGGATTATCTGCTTGGGTGGGCGTTCTGTAACCCATTTTAGTTAACCCACGTTAGCAAAGGTATGGTTTTCAGACCATTTAAGTTCAATCGGGCCTTTTTTGGTAGAAGAGGCTTACGGAATGTCCACATGAGCGGTTCAAAAGTGATAACCTCCAGTAGCTGGCAAAGATGTAGCTGGGAGATAAGCCTGCCTAAGAGTAGTGTCCTCCTCAGGGTGCAGAAGGTTGCAAGCCTGAGAGAATCAGGAAATCCCTGAAGTCAAAGAGTGAAAAGTTGTTCAACATGTATGTATTAATGTGAAACAACATGTTAGAGAGATTAAGGCTACTTTTTCACTTTGCCTTCTTTGTACTGAGAATATTTCAAATAATATGCTGAGCTGCATTTTAGCCCTGATTAAGCTTATCTGGAGCAGGTCATATATGATGGCACGTTGGAAGGTGAGCACATCTGTTGAAAGGTTTTACTAGAAAACAAAACTCACAGCAGGGTAGACTCTAGTCTAAATTAGTCAGAGGATAAAAACCCTTCCTTGCTGGCTTGGGCTCAGACGACCAGAAAAGTAGCAAACATCCATTTTGCCACTTTCCATCAGCTCTAAAACCAGTTGGACCTACAGCGGCACTGAAAGGACAGAAGTTGTGACTGCCTTATACATTTTCCACTGCAAATAGGATTAAAACATGTAAGAATTTTAGTTAGCAATTCTAAACAAATTAAAATGTTGTCATCCCCAAGGTACTTGATGAGAACAATCTACACATGAACAAAGGAAAGTAAAAGTTGGTGATTAGTTTTTATCAGTTATCATTAAACACTAAGCCTAGTCAAGCCAATTGAATAAAAATATCAGAATAAGAGGAAATGAGCGTAATTAATGAACAGTGATTCTATAGTTCCTGCATGAGGCTTTTAATCATCTTCTCCATAGAACAACATCAAAGATATTTTTTAAGAGGCACCATGTAGCTTGAATAGTATATATGTATGAATCTGAGGAATAAATTCAGCCAGAATATATTTTTTAACCTATAAAAGTACAGAAAATGAACAGGAAAATTTTAGCATTTCAATATACCCTCATTTTTATTTCTTGAGAAAAGAGAGCCTTTAAATACACAAACCTACACTGCTACAGAGCTTACAAAATCAGTTATGTTTATCTCACTGGAGTTACTCCAGATATACAGTGCATATGGGAGCCTCTAAAATGAGAATCTGTTTCGGCAAACATGAAAGTGGAAGGCAGGAGGAGATAAATTTGATATGATTGCAGAACTGTTTTCCTCCCCTGCTCAAGGCTGAGGAGCTGTTATGACACATCTGTTCAGCATGCAGAGCAGGTAGGAGTTACATGGCATACAGTAGTTTTATCACAACAGATGGAATAATTTTAAAATTATAAAAGTTAAAGACAAAAGAATGCCAGGTTTCTCACTTCAATTGTTGTGGTGTTTCTTAAAGCAGTTGTCATCAGTGGGTACCTCAAGGGAACACTTGCTTGCCTCTGAGAGTTAGACCTGATTCAATGTATCAGAACAGATGTTGTTAGAACAGCCCATTTCAAGGCAATAACATTTTTTCATCTGGTTTCTCTTTCTGGTTTTTATTTTTTAGGCAAAGCATATTCTTCCTCTCAGAGACCTCGGCCAACCAGTCCTTTTTCTACTGACAGCAACACCAGTGCAGCTGTCAATCAGGGTCAGAGGCCAAGGCCCACTAAAAAACACAAGGGAGGACGGTTGGACCAGCCCCCTCTGCCTCATCGTCGGGAGGGAATCACAGACGGTAAGTGTCGCATTGAGGGTCTTGATGGGAACCTGCAACAAGGAGGTGTGTGCAGTGGGAGAAGGCAGAGCAATCTTTTAAGGAGGACATGCTACAGTGAATTACTGCTCTGGTGATGTGAGGTTCCCAGGTTTCTTTGTGAGCAATATTGCAATGCCGGCAGCGTAGAGCTTGGTTAAGTGAGTCTTCATGGAACCTTCCTTCATTTTGGCCCTGAACACATTAGCATCTCCTATGTATTCTCAGATCTCAATATAAATCTTGCCCAAAAATGACTGTGTTGCACATGAGTTGACATGGTAAAATGACCCGTGCCTAGTTTTACATTAATTAAATGAAAGTGGCCGCCACCAGTAGTAGCAGTATGCCAGGAATTCCTAAGGAGAAGCACAGAGCCAGTCCCACAGCACCGTTTGCTTTGTGCTATTTTTGACAGACACCCAACAGCTACAGCAACACGTGCCATGCCATGCATTTCCCATGATTCTGCCTCACATCCTGTCTGTGCCGCTTCAGTCTTGACATCCACTGACCTCAGTGATTTTGTTTCCCTCTTTACGTCTCTGCTTCTCTCTGACCACTGCTTCCCATCTGGAAATTTCAGGCTCTTCTAATGGCTAAGATCAGCTCTGTCTTCCATTATCTTTGTCTACCCCTCTTGAGTCAGCAGAAGACACAGCTGCTGCCTGCTGCTCTTTGAAGAAGACTGCATAGGAAAGAGGTCAGCTGGCCAACATCCCCTCATTTCTTCTCTTCCTGGCCTTGCACCTGTAGGTGTTGAAATGCTCAGAGGGGAGAAGGAGCTACATGGAAAAATAGCATTAAAGAAACCACTAAGGATATCTGTAATGCCATGTGGGTGGAGATGTGATCACTTTCTTCATGCTGACCTCTATTTCAGTGTCCAAATCAGATCAGCAGACTGTCCCACATGCCTCAGTGGCTCTTGTAACATTATCTAGACTGTGGGAGTGAGTGTGTTGCCATTGCGTCTATCTCTTCATCTTAAGTACACCTTCAAAAATCTTCTGGTGTATGAGGAAGGTATAAAAAGTAAAATTAAAAAATTATCTTAGATTTTAGTATAAACATCCTTCTTATTTTAGTAAAAACTAATTGAGAATCATAAAATCACAGAATATCTCAGGTTGGAAGGAACTCATATGTATCAAGTCCAACTCACTTCTTTATCTTCTTTGGACAGGTAATGTAATAAATAGATGTGATAAACAGTATATTTAGATGATTTTTTTATATAATGTGCTATTATTACTTCAGGTACATGTATTAAATATATTGATACCTTGCAGGTGGACTGTGGCCATCAAAACCACCAGAGCTGTGCTCTCAATCATGTTATCAGGTGTAAAGATTCAATTTTGCAGCATCCTCTGACAGAATCCTTGTTTACCAGGCCACAAAAGTGGAGAATGGATTTCAGAAGGGAAAGTCTTCACCAAAGGCGTTCTCGTTACATCTCATGCTCTATGGCTCTCATTCTCATTGCCTTATTATATTTCGAAACAGTGTAAAGTAGCTCAGATTCCACTCATATGGTTCAGAGTTAGTTTAAACATTGGTACCCTGCCCCTCTGGATATATTCCAGATGCCTCTCTGCTACACAGATCCATTAAATAGATGTGTCTGTGAGAATAACTGAAAATTGTGGGTGTCAGTTTTGGGGCTGGCCATACTCTTTCTGTGCATGCATTAATTAACTCTTCTGGTTTTCTGGCATGTATATTTCATATATTTATGTTTCACCAGGAACTATGAGCACTTTGAGCCACAAAATTCTCTGTACATGTAAGTTTGTAGTGCACTCAGTATGCTGGGACCTTAATTCGTCCAGTTCAGGTCATGAGACAAATGGAGATGTGACTCCACAGAGAGTGACTCCATCATAAAATTAGCATTGTTTTAAATCAATGAGAGATCAGATCTTAAGATTTATTTTAAAAGAGGAATGTCCTATTGTATTATTGTATTTACTTATTTTTTATAAAATACTAATCTAAGTGGAGTTTCCTTCATATATTTGAGTCAGAATACCAATTATATACTATTTCCTTCAGCCTTTCAGACACAGGCAGTAACCAGAACAGCTTTTGGATGCCATTAGATTAACACTTGTCTGTTATAAACCTAGTTAAAGTGCTAAATATGTGTTCCAAAAATTTATAATATCCTGGAGCAATAGAGAAACCTTTCCCATTCTGTATTAACACAAACAATGACAAATGGTACAGTTTTTCCACTTCAACTCCTACTGAATATGAGTCATTAAAGTGTAATGGCAAGTCTGAGTCATAGTTAAATTTCAAAAGATCATTTGTCAATTAAGGAAGCTAAAGGTTGCTGCTGCCACCTGCATGTATGCAAACAGTTGAATTTAGGAACCTCTGGTATACAGAAATTAAAAATTGTAACTGGATGCTCTCTGTGGAATATTACAATGAACTTTACAAAGAGAGACAACACTGCTATGCTTAAGCTATAGCTAGAAAAAGCAAATAGGAGAACCACAGATAGGTCCAGCAATTCTAAGCCCTAATCCAGGCCAGCCCTGAGCCATCCTGATTCCAGTGGGAAGCAGCACTATCCATTTTCTCCTGGTTTTCAGATGTCTCCAATCCATTCTCTTATAACTGCTTCCTCTTGGATTTGTTATGTGAGAGCATACTTGTTTTGCAAGTTGTTTTCAAATTCCCAAGTTGGATGAGTCCTAGCATCCTGTGTTTAAGTCTCATGACATACCAGATATCTGTCATTTTAAATTTTCATTGAACAAGCAAGCTCCAGCTATGTCCTTTCTCTGTCCATTCCCATATACATCCTGAGCCCTTCCTGCTTGTTAACTGTAACCATGTGGGACAGTGCAAAAGACCCAAGAAACTGTAATATTTCACACATAGCACACACACATCTCAGCCTGTGTAAGCAAATGAGAGTTCAACTTCATGCTTACTTTTGACAGCAACCCACACAAATCTCCTAAAATCTCCTTTTTCTTCAGTTTCTTCAGCTGCAGGTCAGAATCCTCTAGAGACTGACTCTATATGGAGTCTTCATATTTGTCTTGCTGTATAACTTGGTTTTTAACTTCTATATCCTGAAAGACCATGGAGACAACAACAAATCCACAGAGAAAGAATATGTTATGAATCACTCAGATGATGAAAACTTTCATTCTGAGCTTACAGTCTGCCATAAAAAACAAACAGGAGATTTTTAGTTCTAGTGCTCAAGGAATAATTTGTTTTCCTAGAAACAATATATTCACAAATTGCAAAACAGTGGAATCTGTCATATAGTTTGTGGCATGGTAACTGTATGACTAAATTTAAAAGCTCTTCCTTTGCTGAAGATGATATATAAAAAAAACCAAAGAGGAGGCAGAAGAGAAATATGCTTAAAGAATAAAAAGGAAAATTGGAGCACAAGACTTCTGTTACCTCTGCTACTGACTTCCTACTGTGTATTAAAAGTCAATTTTTCCTAAGGTAGATCACTGTAGAGAAGAAGCTTACCTTCAGTTGCTAGATAGGGGTTCAGAGGCTTATTAAATGTTGGAGTAATTATAACCCCTAGGAAAAGAAATCACTGGCACAGTTAGAAAGGTGTGTCCTTATACTTGTAGGTTCTATAACTTGCTGCTTTTTCCAGTTAATAATGAAGGGCTGTGACAAAGTTTGACTCATACCTGAATCATTTAGCCAATGCTCTGCCTTCTAAAGGAGGGCTGGAGTAATCCCAGGATGAATATCTATCTCCCTCTTATCAGGCACTCTGATGTCCTACAGCTTCTCAATCACTATCCCTCCATTATTAAATCAATAAGGCCATCACCCTCCTCACCAATGCACTTGTGAATTGTCTCCTAGGTTTGATAATCCTGCTATTAGAGGCTTCAAGCAATAGTCTGGATGACATCCCACTGACCTAGAAAGTTGCTAACTCGGTGTGGGTTTTCAGGTATTTTATGTGGGATCTGAAAAATATATGTGATTTAGATGGAAGTAGGGTGATAAACAGTGGTACCACTCTGGGTATCCTCACTGAAAATCCCACTGAAGTCCCTAAATTTCTAAATTCTAAACTTCTCTGGAGTGACTGACCTGATGGAATGAGTTGAACTGCCTCTGTGTGTTAATAAGTCTTCCTGATAGAGAAGGAGACTATTAATTCAGTTAATATTCTGTTACCCCTTTACTAGGGGTAGAAGAGGAAAGGAAAGGCAAAAATATTCTCTGTGACATTGGAGGAAGAAACTCATGACTCCAGATACATGGAATCTTTCTATGTACCCAGGCAAGACAACAGAGTGTATTTAGTAATGTACTTAATGCAAAAGATTTACACTACAGAATGTAATTTCTAGAGCAAATAAAAAGCTACATTTCCAAATTAAGCTCTCTTCTAACTTCTTTTATTAAAAAGGACAGGTAGGTGTTACTGTGACAGTCAACCTGAATAAGAAGGTAAAGAAGCAAACGATTTAGTCAGGTGCTGTTTGGTTACAATTAGTAACTGTTCTTACAGATCTCCTAAGACGTGTAACACAGTTCAGTAAATCTGTACTGAGGCCAGAGCCAATTTATCTTAATTTCATAGTGCCTGTAATTCTTCTAGAATTCTGTGAAGCTTCATTAGAAGATAAAACTTATTTTTCACTTTAACTCATCCATAGGTCTAAAACACCCAAAGAACTTTACAAACATAGCATTTCATTAAATTTCTATGCATAAGTCAGTTTTTTTGCTTATTTTGTGGATGGATAAAAGCAAGAATCAGGCTCACAGTAGATCAGCAGCATAACTAACTCTCCAGTAACTCCAGGAGTTGCAGCTAGCTCTAGAACATGCAGTAAAGTTTAAGTACAAACCTTCTTTCCTTTTAAGTATCTAATTAATAACAGCTATTAGATGGCAACTTCTAAAGACGGGTACTCTATTTACAGTTTAATACCGCAATAATTTTAATTTTTTTTTTTTTTTTCCTGTGATACTACTTGAAAATTTTGTTTCTATTGAACGGTAAATATTTTATCTGGGGAAATTGCATAGTCCGATGTCATGTTATGACTGTGTTTATTGGATTCTATGCATCCCCACAAAGTGCTTATAAATCACAACTTCAGTAATCTCTATTTCAGATTGCATAAGCAGATGCCAGTGTTGTGGTTCTGTACATTAACTGGTTATGATTGCAATAAAATCAATTATAAGAAATGCCATTTTGGAAGCCAACACTATAAAGCAATTTTAACATTGGCAAGCTCCCATACCCTCCTGCTTCCACCTCCAGTAACTCAAGTATAGTCATTGTCACGAAAGGTCACATCTATATTCATAATGAAAAATTTCTCAAATAAATTAGTGCTGAACATAAAGCATACACCAGGCTCACTGACAGATTATTTTAAGGCTGCTCTTGCCAGAAGGTAGTTATCTTAATCGTGGCATAGCTCTTCACCTGTGAGCAAAGGTACAGGAGCATTACTGTGTACAACTTCTTTCCCTTGTAAACACAAATAATCTGCATATCCTCATTTACCTGTAAGAGACAATGTTGACTGGGATGACATCTCAGCAACTTCGGAAGCATTTCTGCTTCGTGTACTAGGTACAAGTATCACCTCTAACAGCAAGGACGTGAAAAAATTGTGTAGCATTATATAAACTGTTATATAAAGCTGGATTACAGACTTTGAAATAAACTCCCTCCAAAGGCCTTGTGACCAATTTATAAAATGAATTTCAGTTTTGCAAGAGTTACAAACATCAGACACTCCTGCAGGCAAAACAGAGGTTTTCTTTTCCATGCCTGTTATTGAGCCAAGTTCAATTCCTCGATAAATCTTCACAACACTATAAGATACAAAAGCCTAGAAAACAGAACAGACCCAAATCTATTGTAAAGTAACACAGGTTTAGTGAAGTTGGTAGGCCTGCAGAGATTTATTTGGGGTATGTGTTGCCTCAAAACAGAATTATTAAATAGTGTTCCACATATAAAATGTGTATCTGATATGGAAAAGTTTTCACTACAATATTCAAAGTGCTTCCTTGTTCTATTTATTTTTTTTCTTAAAGAATCTGAGGCTTTTCTGGACTACTGTAAGTCGATCATATGGTTCACATGTAAATCTTACATTTAGAGTTGAAATTATCCAGAATCGCTAATTGTCTTGGGTCTAGAACTAATTAAAAATGTATTTTTGCCTCCACAAACATGATTAGAAGGTTGATCTTCAATTCTACAAGCTTCTTAGTAGTCCAAGTGATAAACTTGAAAAGAACAGGAGTTGTTAGAGACCATACAAATGTCTTTTGGTGTTAGCTAAAATTGTATTTTGACTGGTTATGTTTGCAAGAATGCTAATTTGAAGAGTGGACATCCTCTAGTCTGAAGGCTCTAGGTCTTCATTTACTTGAATAAAATGCTTACTGGTTCCATTTAAACATATTTTTCAAGCACGTATTGATGCTTTTTCATTGATGGTAGGTTTTGTGGGGGGTTTTCCCAGTTTTTAAGGCATTTTATTCATTTTGATGAAGTTCTATATTAGATTTTGAGTTTAGACTTCAAGCTGAAAGTGAAGCCCAAAAATGGGGATGATGAAACAAGCTCCAGTGTGGTGGGGGTGAGCTGTCAACTAGCACACTTCAGTTTTCCTTAGCCTTCCTTAATTTTTTTCTGCTGCTGAACAGAAAGAGTACACCCCACAGAAAATAAATCCCGTGCTTAGTTAGGGCTGAGAATCTATTGATTTTTATGAAAGGTAGAAAGAGCTAGCAGCACGGTAACAAAGAGCTAGTGGAAGATAAAACCAGATTTCACATTAAAAGTGAAGTTTCTTCCTTTTAAAATCAACGAATGAAGTGATTCATGCCGGTTGCAAGGGACTTTTCTTTTCAGCGTCAAACAGACCTTCTGTTTCAATTAAAAAAAATTAGTTCATCTAAATCTTATTCACGTTTTTTAGATCTTCCACCACCACCCGACCCGCCCCCTGGTCAGGGTTTAAGGCAGCAGATAGTCCCCGGCCAGCGCGGAGGCTCGGCAGAGAGGAAAGGAAGCTCTCTTGAGAGGCAGCATGCACCGAACGTAGATGAAACAAAGAGCTCCCTGGACCGGCAAGCTAGGACATCTCTAGAGTGGCAGCGGCAAACCCAGGAGTGGATAAGCTCTGCAGACCGCCAAGAGGATTTCAGGAAAGCCCAACACAAACAAGCCTTCGGATCAGGTGTGTGTGTGCTGCACCAGCCGAGGCGAAGCAGGCGGCTTCTTGACCCTCCACCCTCCGAGGAGGGTTTCTCTGACTGGCAGGAGTCTAGGATCACCTCATGCCTCTCTCTAAAAGAGCTGCTGAGGTTCAGGCTGGAAAACAAGAAAAATGAAACAAGAGCTCGTGATCCAGCTATTTCCCCTCCTGCAACAGTGAAATCTAATTAACACCCGATTCGGTGCATTCCTTACAGTGTTTTGGCGATTAGTGATGCTGTCAAGCATAGTGATGGAGAAAGCAGGAACAGTATCAGGCTAGCAGGGAAGGAGATTTTTAGAGTATCTTCTGTTACATGTATTTATTTATACCTTTAGGGCCGTATTTTCTAGTTCCTTGGACCTTTTTCCAAATTGGCAGAAGGTTTTTTGTCATGTCCTAAAGAACGCTGATTCTTCTGAGCTACTGTCTGTAATTCTGTAATACTGAGCTGTATTTAAAGCACCATCTTCTCATTCAAGGATGTGACAAAGTAACACTCATTTCCAGCAAGATGATAGCACAGGTTTTCACCTTCATACAGGACCTTCACATTGTCACAATCTGACTTTATCTCCTAAACAGATTTTGAATGTGTAAAAATGTGTACAGGAGGCAATGCTGGGCTCGAGTTGTAGTTTTACCACATTTGCAGCTTTCTTCTCTCAGCCTGACCTCAAGTAAAAGCTTCTGTTTCAGTTTTTACCCTCATACAGGGTATTTTCTTTAACCCACTAATCACATGTCATCCCAGTGCAGCACTGATCAGAGTGTTACGGGAGGACAATTAAGAAGATTTAAAAAAAAACATAAATCTAGTGTGTGCAGAGTTTTCTGTAGAGTTACACTGTTTCTTCACACTAGAGGTACTCTTACACCTCTTTCTTGATTTTATTATTTATTAACGTTTCTTGTTAATCTAACACACTAATATCACTGACATTCTGAAAAGAAAAAGTAGTATGAAGGCAAATCTGTCACGGGGAAAGGCTTTAATGCATAAACTCCTTCTAGGAGATATTGCTGCCTGTATTTAAACTGTAATTATTTTAAATACAATCCATACTTTAAAATATAACAATAACTGTTAGAACCTCCTTATCCCTCAGATATATAAACAAGTGAGTGGTTGTTCATGTTGTGAAATCATGATGTGAAGTTGCAGTTTAAAAATAGTGTGTGAAATTCATGCTACTTGGTGAAATGGCAATTTTAATTGCAGTGTACTAGATGCACAAACATGTAGAAAAATAGCCCGAATATACATTACACTTCTCATTTCTCTGTAAATTATTATAAAGTATGCTTCTCTGACCTGATTAGCAAGAAGTCCCTTCCTTTTCCTCTGCCTCACAAATGTACAAATAGAAGTTGTCAGTTATTCTGTGATGCAGAGCTTATACGGTAATAAAATTCCCATCCTGCAGGACATGCATTTATCTGTCTCTTATAAATAAAGAGAACTTGATCTTGACACTTCCAGTGCCCTATACAAGCACTGAATTTAGGACTGAAGTGATTACAGGTATCTTGTTCTTGTCAAATTCAGGATGACAAGAGCAAGTGCACATCCTTTATGCATAAAAAAAGGATTCCCCTAGGAGATATTATGGATTTACCCTGGTGTGAGGAGTTCATAAAGTTTGTGCACAAGGTGGGCCAGAGTTTTTTATCTGTCTGACTGCCTTCTCTGCCAGCCTCTTGCATGACATTTTTCTTGCTCTGTGTTCTTGTCTATGAGTAGATTTAAAAAAGGCTACTCTTGTTCATGATGCTTGTTTATATTACTAAATTTGGAGCGTTTAATAATATTAATTGTGCTTCTTCCCTTTTCCTTTATTAATGGCATGCATCTCTGGGGATCCATCCTGCCCCAGTTTTTGATTATTAGTTATCAGTATCCAGAAAATAGCTAATTGGCAACTTAGGAGGTTTCTTTCAGATGTCAAGGTGTGAAATTTTGATAGCGAGACCTTTAGTTTGAAGTTGAGTAGAATAAAAATACCTAAGTCTGGGAGCTGTTTCAACCGGTTTCAATATAAATAAGATCTCTGAGTTCCTGCCAGTGAACAGGGTTCCTGTTGAACTGCAGTTACACCACATTAAATATGACATTCTCAGCTACCCCTCTAAAGAAAGTAGTTCTAGATCAGGTTGCAATAGTTTTCATTATAGGAAAACCCTTTTGGTTATTTTATGTGGCATAGCAACATTGTTATACACATACATCCTGACTTCACGGGGGCTAGAATTTTATCTTCAAATTAAAGGCTTTGTACTTCAAAGAGAAAGGCATCAGCAAAGCCTCCCCATGTTCTTTGGGGCAGGGGGCACTGTTTGGAGTGTTTAATGAATGTGAGCCCATTCAAAGGGCTTGAGACAACTACCTTTCATGCACTAGAACATTGTGCAAAACTTAGCCTTTATTTTATGTCACAATTACTTATTTTATGGATTATATTTATTTCTGAGGGCACAACAGATAATTTAACACACCCTATGCTCTATAATGATAATGGACTTTGTATTTATTCATGGTCGTTTTTCCTCAATATTTCATTGAACCCGAAGGAGGCCTTATCCTGAGTCCACAAACTAGAAAAACAAATCAATTGACCGTATATGTCATCTTCCAACTCTTTTGCAATGCTAGTGACTTTCCTTTTCATCCTTTAAAAATGTATCCAGCTTTCTACTAAACTGATTTATGCTGCTTGTTTTTATTGCTGCCTTAATGCAAGCCGTTCCATATTTTAGCCAGCCTTTGGAAACCAGGTTTGCATCTGATTCTGTTGTTAGGCCTTAAAATATAAAGAACAAGTAACATAATTTAGGAGTCTGTGGCTGTTAAACGTCACTTTACTACCTCTTTTGAGCATTTCTTTATATTTCTGCAAGGACACCACATGGCCATAGCACAAAACATTGATAATGCCCTTGCGTCCTACAGCACCAATATTCTGATTCCTTGGGCAGGGCCAGAAGGAGATACTTTGTCAGAGAAAGAAATCAGATGCTTGCCCTCTCCTGCAAATGATTTACCTTACAAACAGGCTCTGTTCAATAGATCACATGGAGAATCCCTGCTTGCAGCAGCAGGCACAAAGAATGGAATCCTGGGTTTCTTCCACAAATTTGTTCTCATTTAAGATTTCTCTAAGTTAATTGTGTCTTTGCTGCAGCCTTTGCAAAGGCTTCAAACTTGTGGATGAAAGTGTTTTTACCTCCCCTTACTTTCCAACCATCCCTGCCCACTTTTCCTTCTGTGTTCCTGCCCTCTGTCAGAGAAAGTCTGTTTCTCCTCAACAAGTTGTTTAAGAGTGAAGACAACTGGAAAAGCAAAATAAAGAAAATCCTTTTGGCCTAGATTCACTCAAAAAAAAAAAATAATTGTGAGATTCAGGCAGGAGATACCCTTCTGATTTCAGAAGAGGCAATTGCTGTGTTTGAGGTTAGGGATATATACTCTATTTCTTTCTTGAATCAAATTATACTTAGCAAGGTCTCTTTCTTCAGCTTCTGAGATGGCAAAAATGGATCACACACAGCAAAGAAATAAGACAGTGCTTCTGTTTCATGTTAAATCAGTGCTGCCATTTCCCTTCTTACATCGGAATTATTACAAAAATATCTTGTGAAAACTCTAATCAGAAGTGATGTCTTGTTTTACTTCATGTATATGAAGACATACAGTCTTATGCTTTACTGCTGTTAATCCAGCAGTTCATTATTACAGGTCTTCACAGAAAAAGAAGCCAAGTGAGCAAAAGTAAGCCTTTTTCTCATAATGGAACATGAAACAAGCTGCAAGATGATTTATTCAGCCCAAATATTACAACTGCTATGTATAATATAATATTTTCCAATGTAATTCACCACCAGTTAAAAAAAAAGTCAGTATACTTTACATTGTTAGAAATTACTGAGCTGTTAGAAGCTAATTAAATTAGCTGATATTGTAGTTCTTTATCTAAACTGATTGAAGTAATGTTGCCATAATTTAAGCTAAAGAAAAAGAAAAACACATTCATGTAGGCTTGAAGCAAAAAGCTAATCATAGCCGCATTGTTTTGGAAATTGCATGTGCGTCTATTTTTATTAAAGTATCTATGATTCATGATCTATTACTTCATAATGAATCCAGACTTTTTATAATTAACACAAACTGACTTATGAGTTTACAAGGAAGCAAGATTAAATTCATGCTGGCTTCTCTGTCCTTGAGATACAACTCTTAGTTGTCTATTTTCCTAGGTATAATTGTGATGCTATAAAGCAGTACAAAAGATAGATACATGAGACAGGAATGAATGTGATGTCCATAAATGAGTAGCTTGTTTTTTCCTATTTCTAGGAATATATTGGTACTTATTTCATTTTGGTTTTTCGTTGTTGTTTTGTTTGTTTGTTTGTTTTTCTAGAAGAGGCACTCGTACCATATAGTAAACCCAACTTCCCATCCCCTGGTGGCCACAGCTCTTCAGGAACATCTTCTTCTAAAGGATCGACTGGACCTAGAAAAGGTAAAGTCTTGCGGGGAGGTCACCAACACAATGCCAGTGACCTTCTCGATATAGGCTATGTGGGATCAAACATTCAAGGACAGTTTACTGGTGAATTATGTAAGTTTATCTCTTGCTGCAGTTAAAACTCTCAAATAGACAAAAAGAGAAAAACCGTAAGTCTCTTGTGAAGAAAGTAGGAAGGTGTGCATGATAATCAGATTTAATTTTACCCAGATCTTTTTGCCTTCTGAGGTGTAATACATGTGATGATAAACAAATGACTTTGGTTTGGACCATTTCAAATCTGTGTAACCCATGCCAATGCTATCTACATAGTGCATCATTCAGTGTGTAATGCTAGTGGAGCATGGGGAAAATTGAAAAGAAATTCTAGTAATCTAGAATTTTCTTGTCAAAGTATAGTGTGCTTGTCTTGGAAATGCCATTGACAGCTTTTTCTCATAGGAGTCAAAAGGGTGAATGAAGAGGGTGCTGATTTTTTGGGGCATCTGATGTCTTCTCTTTTTTTTTTTTAATTATCTCTTGATGAGCAGTATTCTCTTAGATGGAGGCCCTCGTTTCTTGATTGTTTAGCCCAATTTTTCAATTGCATATGTCAACTCTCTTCCTCAGCATCACAGGACAGGGAAATTTCCCAATCTTTTTTCTACTACCACCCAATGTCTGTTATACTTTGTATAAAATCATGTTGATGCTGTGTATGGGATGGCAGTACCAGCTGCCAAAAGGTTTGATTCTGCTGTTTGAAGCAGAAGATCAACATCCCAGCCAGCTCAAGCATACTGGTATGTTTGCTAATAAAAGCAGTGGAGCTGTTGCCCTGTTTGCATCCTATGCTGCAGCCAAACCCTCAGTTCCTCCTGACTGTTACTGCCTAGTGGCTTGTAAGAGGTGATCCACAAACCCTGAAATGTGGAGTCTCAGATATGGTGCTGGTAAGTGCTGAATTTTAGCATCCACTGCTTTTCATCTTAGAAGCAATTAACTCTCATCTCACAATCTACTGAATATTCATCCTGTGCTGCAGTAATATTGCCATAGGCCTTGTTTTGTTGGATTTTTTCATCATTATTACAACTTCTTTTTCTTTGTTTCTCTCTATAGAGTAGTTGAGAAGACACATTGCAAGCTGCTCTGATGGACCATCAGGTCTGAACTCATGGAAGTGATGACACTAAACAGTGCAATGAACATTTTCTTTATTTATGTACTATTAAAAGAACTGTAAATGCAATGTAAAGACACACAGCCACACATATCCCACAGATACTTTACTTGTGTTCTTCTCTTTAATACACCATCCACCTTAAACTATTCCTTGTCAGGAGTATACAAAAAAAGAAAGAAAGAAAAAAAAAAACACCCACCCTCCAGGACGAAAAGGATTTTCTTCTGTATATAATTTCTTTTATTGCATTGCTATGCAAGCTCACCTTCTTTTTAGCTATGTTCATATTCATGTCTGTTTTTACTGGTCTGTTGTACTATATGTGAATTAATAGGCTGTGGTGCCATATATTAACTTTTAATTGTGTAACTTTTATGTTTAAAGTTTGCACTGCAATTTTATTTGGTGATAAGCACAAAACTCTACTCCTCATGACATGAAGAAAAAAAGAGACTGAATGTGTGAAGAAAGTTTACGTCCTGTAAGCTACTTTGGATAATTCTGGATGTAAAGGAGTATGTTAGGTGGTTTTCCATTGGGGTGTAGAAATGAGAAAGTGACAGGCAAAACTGATGTCAGTGAAGACATTAGAGACAGATTTAAATCTTTTAAAAGCAAGCAACATAGTTGCTCTTCCTATTTAAGAAGGGGTCAGAAGTTGGAAGTGTGAGATTAAAAAGTGAATATGAAAATTAAAGGTAGCATGAGATGGCCTAGACCCTTTCACTAGAATGATGCCCTTAGTATGTTTTTTTGCCATCCCATGCCACTAAAGGGGAAGAAAAACAAACCTTGCTACAAACAAAAGAACTTAAGGTGTTTCACTAAAGCTGTTTTTATATTGCAGTTTTAAAAGAATTATTACCATTCATTTCTCCAGCCCAAAATATAAGCCACAGATTTTCCAGGAGAAACAAACAATATAAACTCAAGGAATACCTACCAAGAAGTTAAAGATGCAATTTATTATTAAGATATTCAGGCTGCTTCCAAAAACTTGAAATGTCAGAGTATCTTATTACATCCTTCCAATACATGTACAGTAGAATAGAAGATAGAGATGCACCACTGAAATTCATGACATTAATTGTTTTGATGCAGTTTACACAACCCTTTCTGTTCTGTTACTTGAAGTCTGCAAGAGCTGAAGTTGAATCCACTAAATTTGTAGTAAAATGTTTCGTGTCTGGAAAGAAAGCAACAGTCAAATTATTTTTGACTTGCATTAAATATATTTCTGGCAATAAAATACATCCAAAAGTTGGATATAAGCAAAGAAAATCTTTGACCTGTGTTTTAGTTAGTGGCTTCCAACCCTACTATGATGAGGAAATGACGCATGATTATACACTTTTTGAAGAAACCAGACTCTGTAAGTGGACATTAATGACAGCATCCTGCCTCTTCATTAATTTTCATTACTTTGTCCAAATCTTCTGTACCTCTCAAATTTCAATAAGTAAACTGTCAAGCTTTTCTTAGAATATTTTATGTGGATAGCCCACCAACTACTTTGATGCTTAATTTAAATATTGCATCTTACAGCTTATTTCTGTTAGTTATCTGACCATGAGCACAAGTTTCCATTGAATACCTTTCTCATATAACCAGTCTATGTTGTTTTATATATTGCCTTGGAGCTCACCAGTATTAAGAACACTTTTAGTAACGGCAGAATTTTAGAAAAGTAAATTACAATGCTAAATATGTGTTGCTTTTCATTTCATTAACTTGTTCCATGATAAGATAAAACACTACAGCCATCAAATATAACTCAGCACTATTGAGTATTTAAAAAATGCTAGTTAATTCCTTAATATCAAGATGTGTTATTTAGGAGGTTCCATACAAAAAATCTTGAGAAAAAAAAGGATGAAATTATTTATATACGTGACAAATGAGTATATGTCATTTTCCTGATTGTTAAAACACTATAGTTAAAAACATTGCTTAAAAATCTTCAAGTATGTTCAAGTAAGATAAAGAGTGCATCGTAACTACATATGTTTGATTTTATTTTGGTATTATAATATGAAGAGAAGACTATTCAGAGTACAAGTCAAATGTAATTCTCTGGAAAATACTTAACTCAAGTCACTGGTAGGTTTTTTTATTTTCCTTTTAATTGAAAAACCTGTGCTGAGCTTTGGTGGAACACCTTACTCACTATAGTCTATTCAAAATTCAGTATCATTAGAAGTTGATAAAGCCATCCCAATTACTTTCAAATATGTGTTTTATCTCTTCCACTGGAAAGTAAATGTGTGTCAGTATTAAAGCTGTGCAGTACCATGATGTTCACTAACTTGTCCATCTGCTTCTGTACATTTTTGTTCATTAATAATTTGCTTACAATATTACATAAGGTGTTGTTGTGTATGGCAAAGTGTCTCCATTATCTTACAGGTGATGTCTCTTCTTTTTTCTCTCTCTTTTCTATACAGTGTACTTCCAATGAACCACAGTACATATTTTTTAAAATGCCATTTAATTTACTATTTTAAAAGAAGTATTCTTCTTTTTTTAAAAAAATGAAAACATTTATTGTGAATAATGTGTTTAAAGAAAAGGGATGTTGTGGCAGCACTTAGAATTGTTTTTTAATTTGTTTTTTTAAAAAACTGTTTATTGGCTACAGTTTGTTCACAAAAAAAGTATGACCTCTTAATGTGTTTCATTGGTATTGTTAGTGCAGCAAAGTTTAATTGGCATAAGAAGTTGGTTAATAGTACTGTTGAAGTGTGTATTGTATATTTACTGGGGAAAAAATAAAACATATTCACATTTCAAAACTATGCTAAAAGACCTTGAGTAAGGAGTCAATATGTGAAAGCCCAAACTGGGAAAATCAGGCAATAATAACATAGACTGAGCTATAATCATCACTGTCCACTTACAGGTGACAAGGAACCTTTTATATGCTGATTTTGAACTTAGTTAAGAGCTGTCATATAAATAGGCCAATGGTAAACATTGCCTGTTATAGAGGTTTCTATTTAATGTCCTGTCTATATTGGGAGTAGTTGTACCAATGTAATTACACTGATACAGCTATTCCAGTGAAACACCCTCTGTTTGTACACGTGCTCTCTCAGGGGGCAGGAAGGACCCAAGTGTGCAGTTTTGATTAAGGCTTGTAAAGTAGTGGGTGTTCAAAACCTGCATTCCACGGGTCTGAACCCTTGGACTTGGGGTTTTGTACTGGTGGTGCTGCTGCCAACCCAGTGCAGAATACCCCCAAAATGTGAGAATAGATGCCAGGTCAATTCTTCTCAATCTTTGCATTGAATACATGCTCAATTTTAAATGCAGGAGGGCTGAAGGACCAAATACTGAATTGTTGCATGTGCTTCAGTGGTGTATTGCTGTATAGGCAGCCTTTCAGTGATGCAAAGAACATTTCTTGTTTTGTTATTTTATTTATTTCTCAAGTCCTTATCCAGGTCAGTAAACCTTTTGAATGTCTCTTGGTTGTCACCTGAAATGCAACAGAAACATCATTCCTTGGGAAAAGTACAAAAGATAAGGTGCATGGAATGTTTCATGTATATTAATTTAACTGTACACCAGTGCTAAAGGAAGACATGGCTGTTTAAAATAGTTATATGCTGGTGTATGCCTGCCTTGGCACATATATTGCCAGCCAGGAGAAAATGAGTGTACTAAGGCAGAGAAATAGTCCTCACAATTGACAGAGGATAGGTAATGGGGATGGGGGAGATATTGGCAAGAATTTACCAAAAAACCACAAAAAAACAGGCAGCTCCTTTGGCTCATCTAGAATTTATGCAGTTTTGGGGGGGAGGGTTTATGATTAATAGCCTTGTGGAGATTTAGCAAGGGAACTAGAAAGAAAAAAGTTGGCCTTCTTTTGTAAAGATTGAGGGGAACTTATTTGCTGAGGGGAGGCTTTTTCAATTTCATGTTTATTTTTTAAAGCGTGTTTTGTGTTCCATCTAGCTGGAACACATTAGCTAAAAAAAAAATTATTTTTGAAAACCATGTGGGCAATGAACAATTCATTTAGGAAGTACACTCAAATAGCAGGAAAATGGCAAAATATAATACTAAAATAAGGAACACATACACTGCCTTAGAATCAACCAAGTCCACCACAGCTTCGTATGCAATTTTGAACAGTATGATAATATGTATAAACTTAATTGCTTTCTGTTTCTATACCAAAACAAATTGTCCAAAGTCCATAGGAGGCCCAGATCCTTGGGACATTAAATCTAGTACTTTATTTTAAATATGTGGTTAAGCCAAGCTGGTGGGACTTGAGTATGCTTAGGTTTGTATGAACCCCCAGCCTTGGCTGCTCACACTCCCAGCAAGTTTCCAGCTGGGAAGCCCATGTGTGTTTAGGCTCTGCTGGTTTCAGTCAATCCCAGGCATCACTTCACCAAGGATAGAGCTTCTCCAGGCAAGGAAGATCTTCCATGAGTTAGGCACTCTGGTGGTCTGTGTTGGGACCACCTAGTCAGGCCCACTCTCCCCAGTCCTTGTCTCAGTGCTGTCCTGCCACGGTCTGTGTAGTCAGTGCTGATGCTGTCCCCTGGATCTGGGGTGTCTGGCATGTCTGGCACAATACTCTCCCACCCCAAATTACTGATACAACTCAGAGAGACCTCATGGGACCTAGAGGGCCATGCCTATGTGCTGTGAAGGTGGATTGGTTAGTTGGGGAAAGCCAGCTCTGAGTTCTGCTGTTGGTGGGAGGATTAGATTGCTCTCACCAGCCTTTAACCATGTAGCTACATCCAGGAAGATCTCAGCAGAAGACAAGTTCCTAAAGTACAGCTCAGCATTACGGCATCTCCTCTGTCTTGTGACTCCTCATTCAGCCCGTTGTAAACAATCCTGAGCTCACTGCCGGCTTCCCACCACATCCTCAGGACTCAAATGCTCAAAAGACAAGTGAGGTTGCTCCTCTAGCTGCAGCAAAATGTGTGTGGGGGGAAAGCCCCAAAACACCAAAAAGCTAAACCTTTCACTTAAACACAAATCTTTTAACACAATCTTCAAAAATCCTAGAAAATTAAGCATTTCAGATGTACATGTTTGATGATATTTTTCTTTTCCTTGGCATTTTTGGCTACCATTGAAATGATCTATTTGTTTGTTTCAGAGCTGATACTCTCTCCCTCCACCCCTTATGCCCTGCATTTCCTGTACTTTTCTGCAAGCTATAAGGAAGTTATGGTAGAGAATATTTACATTTGTGTACTTCCATTGTTCTAACTTCAAACAACAAGGTGCACAGTTGCATCCAGTTCAGTTGATCAAAGCCAGATGGGGACGAAATGTTTGTGGGTGTTTTGGTTTTTTTTTTCTAAAAAGGCCTGCTATTATTTGTGCTGATATTTGTTCCTCATTTATGCTGATCAGTGCATCTTTTGCCTTCAAGGATGCCATTAGTAATTCTCCTTTGTGTTTATAAGCAAGAATCCATTGTGCAGCGCTTGGAGTGCCCTCGGATTGCAGGTAAAGAATATAACAGCTTGAGCAAGTGCTAATTAGAACCAATTAAAGTTAATTGACCTCCTTTGGCTGTAAAATGCCTAATAGAACTTGCTCTGTCCTTGCAAAATGGAGATCTCGCCTCTAAGCGTGTGAGTGAAGCAGGGTTTCATGTAGCAGCCTGTAGTAATTATGTGGGTATAATAACCAAGAACCGGCTTGCTACAATTTGTTCTAATAACTGAGCTCTACTGTATCAGAGCAGTGCCATAAAAGTGAGATTTGGGCTTCAGTCTATTTAAAAACCTAATTTTTACAGAGCAAATGAGCATCCCAAAATACCGATACTAATCTCTAGGAATGAGTTGGCAGAAAAAAGAGTCCCTTTTATAGGTAAGTAATGGTGTGAGCTTACAAAAAAGGCAGTTACATGCCTGCCACCTGGAAATGGCCCTGATGCTCAGAGGTTGTGTCTATCCTGAGTAGTGGGGGTAAGCTCTGATGGGCCCGTGGTGATGCCATGTCTGAGGGAAGGATCTCCCTGCAGTTTAGTGTGGCTTCCCACTGAACCTTGCAATGAGATTGCCTTCTGCAGACTTCTGTTCAAAGAGGGGCACTGGCATCCATCCGTCTGAGGTTTGCGGAGCTGTGGGACTGCACCAATACAATGGACGCTGGTTTGGACACAGTCAGAGGTATCCAAAAAAAAAGAGAAAGAGCAGGAAAAAGAATGAAGGTTAAGAAATGTAAAATTGTATGAATTCAAAAGCATCATTGGTGGGTGCTAAACTGTACATCGCTGTGAAAAATTGAAAAGCCATTCTTATTAGTAAAACAGAATTGATCCAATTTCCATGTCCATGCTTTGTTGACTTTTTCCTTGGCAGGAACTGGATGCGACTGATTTTGCTGCTAACTTGGCCTTACTACAAACAGCAATAAAGGTGTTAGTCAGGTGGGGACTTTGATGTGACCAATAACATCACTCTCCCTTCAGGGAATGTTCTGTGCTGGCTTGTTAATGAATTTCTTTCCTAATGAGTATCATTAAAAACCCTTTGATTAGCGATTTGTGTGAATGCCCTTCCTTTTTCCTCTAAGCTGCTTACTTGCACTAGTGGCAGCAGAATTTTGCCCTAGGCAGAAAGTACGTAGCTCTATTCGTTTTCTCATGAATAAAAGTCTGAGGCAAACAGCAATAGGAAAGTGTGGAAAAAAATAAGAAAACAAAAAAGACCTTACGGATGAGTTGAAGTTATTTTCTACGTATCTACAACCTGAGCAGGCACCAGCATTCAGATGAGAATGTCATTAGGGGAAATGAAGAGCAATAGGTAGTGATGGTGAAGCATGCAACAATAATTTACATACACCTCGAGTGCCAACAGGCACAGAAACAAATAAAGCTATAACCTCGGGAAAGGGAATGCCAGAGAATAAATGGACCGCAACAAGCAAACAAAAAATGCCATGTCATAAAATGTAGCAAAAAGCCTGGAAAACAAAATTAAAAACAAAACAAGGTATTTCAGATCCAAGGCCCCTTAATGAGATATTGATGGCATAGAAATTGCTTCCTCCTATGCAAGACAAAGGAAGACTGAGAAACACAAAAACAATTAGCAAACTTATTTGGCTACCTGAGGTTTAATAGAAAGAGATGTGGCATAGCAGAGTACAATTAATCACTAATTGCCTGAAACACTTTCTTCTCCCAACCTATTGCAGAACTCTCTCCTCTGCTCCCAGTCTTAAAGTAACAGGTACTCAATCCAGACTGTATTCAAAATAAACCTCTCACTGCCATTCCTTCCCTACTCTCCCAAATCGCCCAGTGAGTTGCAGATACTGATGAGTAAATCTTTTGTATTTACTCTGGTGTCACAGGCTTCAAACTATCTTCAGCCTACCCACCCCCTTCTCTTCTTTTCCCATCAGGCATAAACTTCATCTACATATATTCTACCTTGTTGTTGGGCATATAATGAGGCTTTTCTATTTTTGTCCTTCTTTGCCCAGAAAGCTGTCTTAGACATGTCACACTTAGGGATTTATAAAAGTTCACTTTGTATTTGATCCGTGCAGAATATGAGGTTTTAAGTTTAAACTAGGTCATTGGGTGCCTTTAGAGCATTTGTAACTAAGGGAGAGCCATTGATGAATCTCGATTTGAGTGGTTCAGCTCTGTACACAGAGCCTGAGAAACTCAGGGGGGAAATGGTCATAGCTGCAGAAGGATTATGGCTGCCTGTCACAAGCCTTGTCTACTGTGCCTCACGTGGTTCCCTGTGTCAGTGCTCGGGCTCTAACAGCCGCACAGAAATCTACCTTAAGACACCTGGAATAGTGACAACTCGCAAGTAAATCTTTCATCTGGTGAAATCCACGGTAAAATTTTAGTCTTTAATCAATATTAAATATTAATTTACAGGGCAATCTCTGTAGTGTATTACCAGACTTTTGCCCATCAAAGTATTGCCTCTCTATTCTCTGTAACTTACAGCCCTGAGACATGCAAACATATTCGGATTTTCTCTCTGTGAATGTTTGTTTCCAAACATGGGGCTTATGAATTCCCTTCTATCATAGTCCATATGTTCTTTTTGATCTTATGTGGGCTAACCAAATTCCAAGTATTTTTACAAGTACTTATGATTAACTAAGAATATTCAAAGAACAATCCTTTCCATAAATTCTTTGCAGTCTTTCTAAGCTCATGAAAGAGAACATATACCAATTTCAGTTTTTGATTGCTGAAATTTTATACTTCTGATTTCACTGAAGGATTTAGGAGGCATGATTTCCATAGAAAATTATGTCAATTAAATGGTTGGAAACTAATAGTAAAAGTACTAGACCTCTGAGTAAGTACCTTTACTCTGGTAAGTACCCTTCTAATCTAATTGAAGGTAAAACCTTTCAATACTTGTAGAATTACTTTTTCTTTAATTGGATCACAGAATTAAGCACTTTGCAATATTCCTGGTAAGTTGTCTGGATGAAGAAACTTTACTTTGAAACTGAAGTGTTCTGGTCAAGAATTTCTGCTTGAACCAAAATATGGAGTTTTGAGAGACAAATAAATCTCACATCTCTTTATAGCAGTAGCAGAACTCTTGGGGCGAAAAAAAAAGTTACCAAAACCCAAGTAAACTCAGGAACCTTTTAGTAAATACTTGCAGTCTCCCTGATTTGGGCTTAAATGTGGTATAAGCCAGGAAATGTTTGTTTTGGCAGAGATGTCCTCGTGCCTGCCTTGGCACCTCTCACCTCACCAGTTGTGCTCAGAGATGGAGCAGCCATGGGGCTGAAGGGCAAGGAGGAGAAAAAGAAAGTGAGGGAGAATATGAGGCCATGCATATTTCAACAACTGTTTCAGGACAAAAAATAATTCTTTATTTTTCCAGACAGTTCTGTAGGGACGTTGTTCTTCTGGTACACAGAAATACTCCTTTTGCCTGCAGCCATTTTTTTCCTTTAGATTTGGATAAATTTAAATACTTGTCTCAGAAAAGAAAATTTCAGAAAGAAACCTGATATTAACTGCCAGAACAATATGGAGCTGTATTCAGTGCATGTCTCTGACTATCAATATTAGGATGTGTCAGTGAATTGATTATTGTTTGTAAACTGTTCCTTGTGCTGACAAAAGTAATGACAGAATGCTCTTAATTGGTCCCAGGGAACAAAAAAAGATGCAAAAATTTGTGTTGGGGTTTTTTTGGTGGGGTTTTTTTGTGTTTTTTTTGTTGTTTTTGTTTTTTTTTTTATGGTGAATAGCTGGGATTTTGCTCTCTAGCACTCAATATTTTCACTGTAGTCTTAAGGGTGTTTTGAAGCATCTTATGCTGTTCACTTTCTTAAATGCATTTACTAAACTGAATGTTGTTGAGCATGAGGCTGACATTTGGTAATTCTCACGCAGTTTCTAATAGCTGCAGGGTGCTCATTTTTGGAAGCAGTTTTATGATGCTACAAAATGTCTCCTCTGCTTTTGCTGGCACATATCATACCATGAAGCTGAAGCGGAGCTGTCAGGACAGCATGTCTCTTTTTAGTAGACCATTGTTTGTCATTGAACAGATATTCTTGGAGTTTTTTCAACTATAGCATTGTTGCCAATGGTTAAAATTTCAAAGCTTCATAAATGACTGTGCACAGGAACATGGATCCAGCTGGCAAACTTTCTACTTTTATGATTTTTGTAAAAGTCATCAACGGGGGAGCCAATAATTTTCACCCTCATATGAAGTCTTCATTATGGAGCATCTGAAACCTTGTTATAATGTGGATGACTTTGACATTATATCTGCAGTTATGTGCTTGTACTTCTAATACCACTCATACAATGAGAATTGAGCACCACAAAGAGCCTCTGAAAATAGAGTAACTTAATTTTCCTCTGCATCAACAGTGTACAGGTTTAGAAAGGTTCTCTTGTTATTTACAATGTCTTTGTCAGATTCTTCTTATTTTAATTCCCTGGTATACAAAACCTGGCAAATGTCAGCACTTGTAACTATCAGCTTTCAATAAACACAATCTACAGGGATGTGAGTCATGTGGGACACAGAAAAGAGTAGGTCACTCCATAATGAGCAACTGCAATGGGAGGACAAGTTAGCTCAAGACACTTTCTGTGTTTGTCAGATTTAATTTGAGGTTTTCTCTGTGCACAGATTCAGAAACACTTGTCACAGGTGGTCAAGACATGCAAAGAATAACTACAACGAGTTGTTTTTGTGTTGTGCTATAATGGTACCATAACACCATGGTAGCTGTTGTTTCATCAGTCTTCAGCATTGATTTTATTATTCTGAAATGAAATTATTGCAGCTTTGACCTGCTAGTGGATTCTGTGATATTGAGGAAAAGTTAATAACATTTTTTTTTCTCTCTTCATTTTTTTTTGCCTTCTACTCCCCCACAATAGACTCAAGTTCATTTTACTTGAGGTGTAACCAATTATCAGCAAAATCCTGCTGATAAAGTGCTCCTGGATGGTTGTACTGGAAAAAGAAATCAACAACAAAAACAATTGGCCAATGCTCCCATAAGAAGTTGTATATACTCTTTCCATTTTGCAGTGGTTTGACCTGGGTTGATGCCAGGGACCCACTAAAGCCCCTGCAAATAAATGACAGAGGAGGTAAAATATAATGAAGGTCTTCACAAGTTGAGATAAGGACCATAAAAGATTCCTCACTGATCACCATCACAGGCAAAACAGACCCTATGTGGGGATATTAATTAAATTTATTACTAACAAGATCAGAGCTTAAGAATGAGAAACTTTCCCCCCACCCCCTCTTTCTACATGTTCAACCTCCTCTCCCCCAGTGGTGCAGGAAGACAGGGAATGGGAGTTATGTTCAGCTGTTGTTTTCCGCTGCTGCTCAGGGAGAGGAGTCCTTCCCGTGCATCCCGTGGTGTCACTCCCACAGAGGCAGTCCTTCGCAAACTGCTCCGGTGAGAGCCCATCTCACGGGCAGCAGCTCTTCAGGCACTGCTGCCACATGGGTCACGTTCCAAAGGCTGCAGTCCTTCAGGTGCAGCTGCTCCAGCGTGGGTCCCCCACAGGCCAAAAGTCCTACTAGGAGAATTCTGCTCCGGCGTGGTCTCCTCTCCCCTGTGGGCTACAGGTCCCTGCCAGGATCCTGCTCCAACATGGGCCTCCCACGGGCCACAGCCTCCCTCCAACCTCCACCTGCTCCGGCGTGGCTCCTCCACGGGCTACAGGTGGATCTCTGCACTCCTGTGCTCCTCCATGGGCTGCAGGGGCACAGCTGCTTCACCATGGGCTGCACCATGGGCTGCAGCTGGATCTCAGCTCCGGCGCCAGGAGCATCTCCTCCCCCTCCTTCTGCACTGACCTTGGTGTCTGCGTTGTTGTTCACAGGCTCTCTCTCTGCTCGTGTCCGGTGGTCATCTTCATCTAAAACTAACTTTTTTTTCCTTCTTTCTTAAATATGTTATCACAGAGGTGTTATTTTAACTACTGATTGTTCTGGACTTGGTCAGCTGCGGATCCAACCTGGAGCCGGCTGGCATTGGCACTGCTGGACATGGGGAAACTTCCAGCAGCTTCTCGAAGATGCCTCCTCTACAGTCCCCCCACTGCCACCAAAACCTGGCCACAGAAAGCACAATACACCTTTACAGAACTTCTCTCACTCTTCATCTCTGTCCAGAAAGGAATTTCTCATTTGGAAAAACAAATTAATTTTCCTTCAGAGAAACAGTTTGATCCAGGCAAGAACTCACTGCTAGACAAGATCATACCGTTATCCTTTTGTACACATTAAGCAGCATCTTACCTACAGCAGTCCCACTCCATAAGTGGTGGAGATTGCTCAGAAGCCACTTGGACCTTCCTTATTCATGTAATTAATTTTTCACAACACTATTCTTAAATTTCTTATGTCCTACAGTCTGGACTGTAACATTTATTATGTATCTTTATTTTAATACTAGCTTAAATATTCTTAATTTTCTTTTTTTCTTTTTTTTTTTTTGATCCCCTTCTATAGATTGTACATGATTTCTTTGCTGTTTTGATAAGGAGAATCAAAACGTGATCTCCCAGATCAGAATTTGCAGGTACATTTAGGTACCTTGTAAGATAGCTATTTTAACCACTTTTTTGCCACTTTACAGGTGTATAAGATATGTGTTCAGATATCCCTTCCTTTGATAACAAGTGGGATGTAAAAAACCTGGCCAAATAAAATTCTAACTTTGAGAATTTTTACCTCTCCTAGACAAGCCTATCTCCCTCTATGATGTATTGACTACAATGTAATGGAGCTTTTAACAGTTTCATATTTTTAATTCCAAAATTTTCCTTCAAATACGAAACATACCACTGGAATTAAATAAACAACTTCAGCCTCTCTGAGCATGCCTCCACACAGCCAGTTAGGGATTTGGAATGGCTGGAGTTCAATGCAGCTAAAGAGATAGAACACGGCCAGCATAGTCACCCAGCCACGGTCATAAATCATCATACAACCTGGCATTGACAAATTGATCTTGGCCTAAAGCATCCAGGAGCTTTGTGCGAAACCTGGCCAGGGCAGGGCTAAAACATTAGCAGCAGGCATCCTGGGATATGCATTCAAACTTCTGTATGGGGGTGGATATGTAAACAATATGCTTTGTGGGCAAATTTCCAGGAAAGTCTATTGAAATTTTTAATTTGTGTTCAATTACTTTTTCAGGAATTTTCTTTCAGTTCAGTTGCTATCTTTGTTGTCCAAATGAACATAAGCAAGGTGGATCTAGGGTGATAATCAGGCTCATCTGTCAGCAGTGATATAAGAAAAATAGCAGGCCAGTTGCAATTTAGTGCACTGAACACGACTGTTAAAGGGTAACCAGTTCATCAAACTTTTCTGAAAATGATGAGGCTTTTGGGTGGTAATTTAGACTTCCAGTAGCTGAAAAACTGTTCTAATCAGACTCCAAGGCTGAGTATCTGTCACATATGGTAAATCTCCACAGAGACTGAAAATAAGCAGAGAATTAATGAGCTTCTAGTTTTCAGACTGATATCTCTTGAATGTCTCCTTGTTTCAGAGAGATTCTTCCCTTATCCCTCCTCTTCCCCTCCCCAGTCTTAGACTTTCCTTTATAAAAATGCCTTATCTCATGAGCAGCAATTAAAGCACTTTTCTGTGAATGTGCCTATGTGTATATAATAGAGTTTAACCTGAATGGTACAAATAGCCATTTTGGTATCTTAATCTAACAGCAAGTGATTGGCATAATTGGGATACTGGGGGGTAACAGCCCCAGTAAATTATTCTGTGAAAAAAACAGCATCAACTTTGTACATAATAACTCTTTTCTTGTTAATTAGTGTCGTTGAAATGGTGCTATCTGAACACTTTAATGTTTCTATTAGCCGCTTATCTTTGTCTTTTCACTTTACCTTTTCCCCAGATTCTTTATTCCATCTTCCAATCTTTATTTCTATAGCAGTTTTTCCCTCTTTTTTTTTTTTTTTAACTTTAGCTTTTTGCTTTTCCCATTGTGCCTCCTCTCTAATAACCTTTCTATTTGCTTTGTCTAGGATTTCTAACTCTTGTGCTACTGTCCAACACTCGTCTTTTCACCGTCTAATTTTCCAAGATCGTTTATTCCTCTATCTGCATTGCTAATGTGAATTCACTACTTTAAATATGTCATTCTAACATGTGAATAGGTAAATCTTTGAGCATGCACATAGAAACTGGATGTCTCCAGAAAAATGAGGAGAATCAAATTCACTTGACTGCCAATGTGATTGGTAGCCCTATTTTATCATCTACCTGATTTCTACTTGTTACAAAATGCTAAAGGATTTTCATATGCCTGTGTGTAGGTGCATAACCATCAGAGAAGGAATTAACAATTTGCTACAAACATACTAGCCTTAAAAAAGGTAAACAGGAAAGCATCAATCTTTTGGAGGGGTGGGGGGCAGAGCAAGCTGCTAATGCCTATGTCTTTTTTGTAATCTCCACGGTGTTGTTACAGAAGGATTTAGAACTGCTTGCAGCCTCATTGGCTGGGTAGTGTAAGATATGAATACAGTAAAATAGTATTCTTTTTCCTCATTAAAGTGTTATGAGTCCACTTTGACATAAAATCTATAATTTATGGATTTGGGGAACTCTGAGTCATTAATAACACAATGGCTTGTTTGTGGAATAAATATAAGGGAAAGATGAAGTGGAAATTCAATGTAATTGAAAAGGTAGTGAATTTTTGTAAAGATGATACACCTCTCCAGTACGGTGTAGCCTACTGGTTTAACTGCAAAGAAGAAGAGATTAGGATCATATTTTAATCCAGGTAATTTCTAGTGCAGCTGAAAGTACTGTTCTCATCTCCTGACAACAAGCAAATTATCCCTGTTTTGGGGCAGTTTTAATTTTGACTGTTGAACACTGGACAGTCAGGTCTCTTGACAGTACCATGACCATCAGCAAGGCCACTCAGATATTGGAAGTGTTACAGGCAACCTACAGGACTTTGGGTCAATTGTATGAGATTCCTATATACTGACCATTTCCTTCTCTTGGGAATGGGGGAAGACAGTGTGAACTTCTCCACATCCTACATGATGCTGAGACAGGAAATACCAAATTTAGTTTCAATCCTACTCGTTGCTCAGGATTTGGAGAGTTGCTGTGGTTTTTCTGGAAAAACAGTGGGTTCTGCAGGTCCTCGTCAACTTCTCTGGTGTCTTTTGTTGTCACCCGTAAGGCTGGATAAGGTCGAAATACCTCAAAGAAGCTTTTTCTTTCCCTCCTGCTTGCAGAGAGGCATCCAGGGTAGACCTGTACATTGAGGAGGACAAGAAGGTACTGGCTTTGGGAGGTGTTTGAGAGGCTGCCAGGGTGTTGGAAACAAGAAATCTAGATCTCCTTCTCTGTGTCCCATGAGCCAGATCTTTCTTTTTCACCCGCACTGCCTCCCCTTCCAGAGTCTGTGGGGCTTGTGCCGATTTCTGTACGTTATGGAAATGTTTCGTCTTTTGATTTTCACTGCTTGGATGCTGAAAGGTGAGCCTCCTTAGTACAAAGATAAACAAAATAAATAATGCTACAGAGTTGCTGCATTCTCATTTTCTCTTTTCCAGCATGAGATTATAGTGTCTGTGTAGATTGGAACCACAAAATTGCATTGACAGTCTCTGAGGTGCTTTTGTTTTCTGGCACTACTAGCTACAAATGTTGAGATTTCACAAGGAATTCTCCATTTCCATTAAGAATTAAAATAATCTGCTAAAACTTTTTATGTAAGTATGAAATAGAATTTTTTCACCATTTGTTTTATTGAGAGCAGCTTGACCTGAAACTGAAGAAGGGATGGATTTGTTGCTGATATTTGTTATTACACCAGTTGTCTTATTCCAAACCTTACAAAAAGTCCAAAAAGCTTTTCATAAGGGTACATTACAAATTGCTTGCCAGTAAACTAGTGAAATGACAGGTTAGTTGTTTCACAGTGTAGATTACAGATTGGCATCACTGTATAGAAGGCCAGCAAAGTTATCAAAATAGCCGGATAATAGTCACAGCCTCACTTGCTAATAATTAATTAGAGCATTAATTATCAAAATGAAGGGATCAGGTTACAAATGAAGGGTTCGGGGCTCTGGTTTTGGTCAAGATTTATAACAAATAAAAATTTACACCAAATAATGAAGATAAAGGAAGATTACTCTATATGACTAAAGATATTTTATTACTTATTAAATAATATGTATGCTGTCTAATATACATCATGTCTGAATAATGTAATATATGAATACAGCAGCATTTTACAAAGATTAATAGATTAAGTATACGATAAAAACTTTTCCTCTCTGTTACTCTGTTGTCAAGACTATAATTAACGAAATATGTTGAAAAGAGCCCTCCCAACCTAAGATTTATATTTTGACAAAGTAATGCTCATAGAAGCATGTTTCGAGAACCAATAAAGCAGTCTATGGATGTGCTAATTATCGAATTACCTATTAAATAAAGAAATAAATGCCAGAGATTTTGGGGAACATTATGTTTGGTGTCATTTTCTGATAAATTTCTTTTAAAATATAAAAGGATTTAAAAAAAGATCATTACTTAGGATAGGATTAGTAGTAAATAAGCAAAAGCTTTCTTGCTAAAGCCCTAGGTGAACAATGGCACTTGAAAATGAAACACTGGCAAAATGCCCATCTCCTTTGGGAAAAGACTGGAGAGCCAGAATTTTCCCTTTGTAAGCAAACAGCCTACAGAACACAACTGTCTTCCTGATGCATTAAGAGCTTCTCAACAGGGCACACTTTTTTTGTGTGGTTTTGTGATTACCTGTTTAATTGTAAGTGATGGTTAAATTCAGAGGCAAATACAGGGATGGTGCCTTTTTTCCATCTGCTCTTTGAGCATGTTTACATCTAAGCTCATTTTCCCCTCATCTGTGTGTATTTGGTTTTGGTTTCTTAATTTCCCCTCAAAATGCGTCTCGTAAGAATGAAAAGACTGAAATGTGACCACAGATTTTAAGAACTTATTTTTCTCACATGTTTTTAGTTTTTTTATATATGTCTCACTGGAATCAGACACATTCCAGCACGCACACAGAGTAGAATTTTCCTACTGCAGTAGTTCAGGCTCAAGATACTTGCACGGTTCCTCGAAATTATCTGTCTGTATGAACGGAGTGAAGAGGCTTCACACATCAAAATGAATACAATGCCAAATTCAACATTTTGTGTATGAAATTTTAGATGGTAGGGAGAAATTCTTTATTGTGAGTCACAGAAAGAGTTTGTCCAGAGAAGCCATGGATGCCCATAGGGCTCTGAGCAACCTGGTCTAGTGGAAAGTGTTCCTGCTCCATGGCAGGATCTTTAAGGTCCCTTCCAAACCAAACCATTCTATGATTCTGTGGCCATTGGGCCAGATTGGACTAGAAGCAGCATCTAGATGAATTTACTCTGTCATCTTTAAGGATTGTAAGGCAAGTGTGTTGTTTTATCCTTTCCTGGCTAAGCTATCATCCTGGACCAAGAACTGCTGAGTCTCTGTGCTCAGGCCAGGAGCAAGTCTGGGTGGTAAGGACCCCCATGAGCACAGCATTACAGGGGGTGTTGGCAAACACCTATAGTTCTCAGAGCAGGAGCTCTCTGGTTTCTTATCTGGAAATCAGAGCCAGAGTTTTCAAGCTTGTCTGGCTTTTCAGAAAAAAAAAAAAGAAAAAGAAAAGGAAAAAGGTGGTTTTGTTTCCACTTCCTGCAGGATTCTGAGCTTCTATCAGTGCTAAAGAATCACTTACAAAAGTAACCAAAGAGGTATTGCTTTAGTGCTTAGGATCTGGTCTGGGGAAAGACTGCATTTATTTCTACATAAAAAAAGGCTTTTGAGAGGCTTATGCTTGTGACTTGTATACAAAAGAGGGGATATGCTACCTTGGTGTAAAAGTGTATCAGAGGCTTGTACAAGGGATCTGGACTGGGCACAGTGGCACTGGGAACTGCATTCAGGACCATTCGGGTCCCTGTGCTCGGGGCCAAGCGATGCAGAACGGTTGTGCCTGAGTTGCTCAGCACCAACCCCCTGTAGAGCCTGTTGTCTGCTCTGCTTGTCTTCCCAAGGTATCCCCACAGTGCTGGAACATAATTATTCTCTACAGGTTCCTTCTTGAGTTTACAGTGGCTGAAATACAATGAGGATTGAGCATCTTTATAGACACAAGCTGAGGTAGTTCGTGGGAGCCATGGGATGTACAGGGGACAGTGGTGAGAGTGTTTGCTTCAGAGGAATTTTGGTTTTATTGCTTAACCTCGATATGGAACAGATTAGCAATATATTTAGATTATCCCTATAGCAAAAAAAAAAAACAAAAAAAACCAAACCAAAACCAAAAACCAATTTAAAACCTCCCTGAAGTCAAAATGCATCTTTTTCTAAACTTGTGTTGACCTTCCTGGGCCTCAGAGGGGTGTCCAGCAGCTCTGCAGTAATAGACTGAATGCAACAGTGCTTCGGTTGCTGCTGCTCCTGCTTCCAAAAATTGCTCCCATTTTAAGCCATCAGTTCACAGATTTAAATCATGCTGGCTTTGTAATGGATACAGATACTCCCCAAACAGATAACGTTTTCAAATAGGAGATCTCATCGAGTTTCTGAGCGCTACACACCTGTGTGACTTTGCTGTGACAATGCACAACAGCCAATTTTGGATTAACTCTGATAGTTTCTTTAACTGGGTGCTTTAGCAACCCCAAACCAAGGAACAAGCACATGTCTTTTTGCATTCCAGAGGAATGGGTGGACCTCTCTTTTTTTCTTTCGTGTGTGTATGTGGCACGTTTGTAGTTTCTGTGGAACAAGTCAGTGGAATACTGCTTTTATGCTCAAGGAAACAAATTTAGACTTTCCACATTAAAAGAATAATTTTACATATTGTTTATTATTTCTGTTAAATTCAAACAGTTGTTTGTTGTGTTTTTGTTGTTTGTTGGTTGGGTTTATTTTTTAAATGGAACAGAATAATGTCCGTGTTTGTATTCTGTATTCCATATCTAATGCTTTTGGTGCTAAGTATGCATTCTGTGTGTGTTTTACAATGACTGCCCCAACACACACACTCCACATATGTTTCCTCTCTTGATTTGAATAGAAATTTAACACTGCAAGTGAAGAATACTGAACTACTGTTTCACAAGCTGTCATTTAAGTGATAGATGGTAAATTGGAATTTTGCCATGCAAATTAGTTAATGCTCAGATGAAGCCAGTGTTTAACTATTCAAATAAGATCTTGGTCTTGATCAACTGTTTCAGCTTATATCTCCAGTGAAGCAGACAACTAGCTTTCAACTGGAGCAGACAACTAGAATGCCACAAAACCATCAACTCTGTTCACTTAGAGCCACCTCAGTAGATCAAATGATTTTCAAACAGCACTGATCTGTAGCTATCAGCTGGAAACAGCCATAGATGTTGTTTCTTCAGGCAAAAAATTGTGATAGTTGGTAGCATTTTGAAAGCAAAATTTACATCTCTGGAATCCACTACATCCAGAAATGTAAAAATAAAACAAACTCACAGTGTGACCTTTCTTTTAACAAGAACATATGTAAAATTCACACTCAAAGAACAGTATATTTAGAATCTTAGTGGGAGTCAGGAGTAATTCCTATAGCAAAGTTCCCCAAGCCAACATTTTAAATTCGTGTAACCTTTCTTTCAGCAGTTTTCTACTGCTTTTGTTCACAAGAGACTTTTGAAATGTGGAGGAAGAAAGCCCCTTGGCTATACAAAATGCCCTGTCTTTACTTGATAACACTCTATTCTGTTCCACATTTATAGCACTTCATTTCAACTTACCTTTCTTGGATCCCTTAGGGACATTTCAGCAACCTGCCAAGTAACTGAGAAGGAGGTACCTAGAGAACCAGTCCTGCTTCCTCACCAGGAGACCTGCAGCAGCGTTGCTTTCCCTTGGGAGGTACCAAAGGCATCATAAGGGCAGTGGGGAAGAAGAGCATCTTTCCAGTGCAGGTCTTCCTCATGCCCATGCCCTTCACTGGAGTTCAACCACAAGAAGTGCCATAGTCTTGGAGGTGAGGAATAACTACAGCTGAATTTAACTGCATATGAGTCCTCACAGTTCATGCCACAGTTCATTCTTAGCAGTTCATGTATGACTTTCTTATGGGCCAGAGCAACAGCTGCTTTGACAGCTAAAACACTTGATTCTGTAGTACTGGTGATAGTAATCTGTGCTGTGAGTTCATAGTACAGTGCAAGTGATGATGGATGGTGGAGTGTATAGCAAAAGTGTTATGCTATTTCAAGAACAAAGGGCACAGGAAGAAAGGAGTTGCTCTCCACTGCAAAAAATAAAATCGGGTCATGTCTGCCTTCAACAGCATGAGTGCTGTTCTGCATGTGACAATAATGGGGACATTTTGTCCTCAATGATGCTTTTTTCAACCCATTAAAAAAATGTCAAAATTTTCTCTTGAGTGGTTTGTCAGCATATATCTTCTAAAAAGTTTGAAAATACTGCCCATAGTACACAGACCTATGTTAGGTCCCTCAAGGTAGCATCATAAAAGTTGTACCCAGTTAGGTGCTGCCTGCAGCAGTGGCAGGCAGGGGTAGAAGGACCAGTCTCACACACTTGCTCTTCTTGAGGTGATGGGATGTGCTGGCTGCCTCATCCACTATCAAAGTGAACAAGCTAAATAAGTTTCTGAAGAAATACAGTGTTGAATTTTCCAAAACAAGGAACCACTATGGGAAGCATGGCAGAGAGAAAGGAAATTGGGACTGCAGGTGTTGGAAGCCAGCAAGGGAAGGGGGAAACAAAGCAAATGAAGCACTGGAGGTGCTTGGAAGGGGTCAGAGAACTCAGTTTAAGAGGAAAGTTGTTAGGCTGTTAGTAATACAGTTAGCAATCCTATTAATGTCCTTTGAACAGTTCTTTTTACGTAGTTCTATGTGTATATGTATGGAATGGGCCATTTTCCTGTTTACTAATATGTACTCTAATCACATTCCATTCTTTATATGCATCTTAGCAGCATCTACACTGTTAAGATATCTGCTGGAAGTGATGTAGGTAACCAAATCAGTTTGGGTGAGCCTGGCACTTTTCCCAGTGTTCTGACTCAAAGATGAAATGTGTTGCTATCTTTTGCAAGATGTTCACAAAGCAGCTCTGTTCAAAAGGAGACTGCACAGTGAACCATCATTTCAAATCTCTTTACAATGTTTTTCCTTTAAAACAACAAACCTTGGCAGCTGCCATTTACTCTTTTCTGATTTGCAGCCAGCCAATTATAGCACCTAGAATGCACTTACTAGCAAGGATGCAAGTTCAAGGCACTTTTGACTGCCTTTGTATAGTTCTACTTGTGTTTTAGAAGACACTAAATTTTGTCTTCCCTTCTGTATTCTGGTTTTGTTAATCCCTTCTACATACAATAATTCCTTTGAAAACATTATTTTAGCAGTGATCTCATGGTGTTCTGAGTGCTTTCTAAAATATCAGCTATTAAAAGAATTTGGTTGCTTCTCTCTCTCTAAGTGTGACTATCAGACATGAGAATAGGTCTGATGGATCAGTGGGAAAATCTGCAAGAGGGAAAATTGCTCCAGTGAATCCAGGCCTGAAAAACCATAATCTGTTTCTGTGGCTTACAAAATGGCAGAATTACTTTAAAGTCTGCAATCAGGAGGGTGGGCATGCTGGCTATAATAGAGATGAAAACAATAGGATGGCCTTCAGTGTGTTCTAACCACCCAAGGACAACCAGATGACCCTGCTGAGCATTTACAATGCACTGAAGACCATAGAAGCAGCCTGGCTTGTTTTGCTCCAAAAACATAACTGTGATGCAAACTAACATTTGCAGGGCACCTCTAGATGGAAGAATTTTCCATTAAAATGTTTTTGCTCTTGGTGAAGTAATAATAATGATACATTTCTTATGGCACAGATGTTTTTGTACTTAACAGAGTGAGCACCACAAAGCACAAGATTGGAACTTCATTTTCATGTAATCTTGGTAAAAGCACATATATATGTATACATACATATATATTAGTGAGTGTTAACAAAATTTAGGAAAACACTGAAAGTTTCAACTTATTACAATTCAATATGACTTACTAAACAAAGGGTTTTAAGATTTAGTATGAAGATAAATCATTACAGTTCTTCAAGTTTACTCCTTATCTAATCATTGTGCTTTTTCAAATTGATTGTAGATGTGTGCTTTCCAGCTCTGCTGTCTTGTCTGACATATCTAGCATTCAAGTCACATGAGAAGATTTCAGTTTTGCAGTGGAAACTCGGTTTTTAACTTTCCTTGAGTATGTTCTAGACTTTCTGATTCAAATCTAATTATCCTGCCTCTAAATAAGATTTAAGTATTAAACACTCTTAATCAAAACTATATTTTCAACAGAGGGTTCTGGCCAACTTTCTCTTTGTGCTTATTCAGATTATAACACAATGGCCCCAGGCCCTGGCTGGTGACTGCCATAGGAAAACGTGATAACAATAATAAATGTCAGCTATGGATTTAATCCCCCATGAAACATATTGTGGTGGTTTGAACCACTTTTATCACCAAGGGGGCGTGCACAACAGTGATGGAAGACTCAACAGCTCCAACAGCAGGTAACAGTTTATTGTCTAGGGGCTCAACCAGGAAAAACAACCTTATGGGACTCCCCAGACAAAATGCACAAATATAAAACCTAACAGTTGTCATGCAAAGAAAACAAAAACCCAAACTGCTTCTCAAAGGCCAGATGGCTGGCTGAGAAAAGCAGGGAAAGGAAAAGGTAAGCTGCCTCTCTCTCTGATGGTACTCTCCTGGCCCTTGAAGTCCCTGCAAAATACAAAAATGGTGAAAAGCACCCTCCCCTCCAGGGAGACCCGTGGGGATGCTATCACTTATGATTAGGCTGGCTTGGCTCTGGTGCCAATGGAGGTGGGTGGAGTCAAGCTGCACGGTCTGGAAGCCGCGAGGAGATGGGCCATGCTGCTCCCAGCTGAGGAGGAAGCTGAAAAGAACGAGGACTTCCGTGTTCGGGCTTTTTATTTCCTCAAAATATCGCGGCAATCTGACGCCTTCTTCCCAGCCAAGCCGTCTTCTGGTTGGCTGGCAGAGCTCAGCTCCGCCTTTTTTCGGGATCTTCACTCCAGGCAAAATGACGATTCCTGCCGAAATGCCATGTGCTCAGGGCCTGGAGGCCAGCAGCCACCTCCAGCCGCTGGCCACGGGGGCACTCCCAGGGCCACCAGCCTCACCTGCGGTGCACTTGCCGCTTGCAGGGACCGGCCACGGGCAGTGGGGGCTGCCTGTGGGGGCAGTCACTGCCACATGCCTCCCGGCAGCACGGGGCAGGAGCTGTGCGGCTGCGGCCACTCCCGGCGGGGACTCTTGTCAGTCATCTGTCAGAAGCCACCACCCCACGCCGCCCACCACCGTCGCACTGCGTGGGACCCAGTCCCCGCTGCCACCAGTGTCTCAGCCCCGCTCCGTTACTCTGCTGCACCGTCGGCCAGCTGCGAGCGCATGGGGTACAGTGCCACCAGCGCGGCTGGCAACCACAGAGGGCTCCGTGCCTGCCGTGGCGGAACATGCAGCCCCATCCCCGCACGCACCGCGGAAGCGCCAGCCCCACAGGTACAGCTGCCGAGCTCCACTCCCACCCGCCTCCACTGCCAGGAAAAGCGGCAAAACGGCAGAAGCGTCTTCGTCCACTCAGCGTCACGTTCATCCCTCTGCTGCCACTCCACCGCACAACCTGGACAGTGGGAGGACAGGGAGAACTCCCTGGAGGAGAGCCCCACCACAGCTCCCTCCCACGCTGCAGGATGAGCCGTCCCTGTCCCCGTGGGACCGGGAGGAGAGGAGGGCCACCGGGTGACCACGACATGTCCTGGAGCCAGCACTGCACATGCTGGAGTGCCAGTTCCCCCCACCGTGAGCTCTGCCACCGCCACCGTCCCCCCGTTCTGACCTGGGGCGCGGAGAACAAAAGCAGGGAGGGAGCCCTGCAGACCCACCGACAATGCAGTCCTGGCCCTTCCTTCACATTTCAAAAAAAACTCAAGGTTTTAAAACAGGGCAAACGAGTGGACCATCCCAGAACACCCTCCCAAACAGTGGGTCACATGGTCTAACTTCCCTCCTCAAACAGGGTCATCTTAGAGCACAGGATTGTGACCAAATGGCTCTGGAAACTCACCAGGGAGGGAGACTCCTCAACCACTTTGGGCAACCTACTCCAGTGCTTGGTCACTGCACAGTAAAGGAGTTCTTCCTCATGTTCAGGTGGAACTTCCTGTGCATCAGTCTTTTCCCATTGCTTCTTGTCCTGTTGGTTTGCACCATTAATTAGAGCCTGGATCCATCCTCCTGACACCCCCCATCAGACACTTATAGTCACTGATTTCCACAAAATGACCATGGTAGGATTAAGCTGTAGGTGAGAAATTTTTGAAGTATCTCTGCTCAGCCTTTAGTCTACCTAATTTTGTATCTACCTACTTTTGTGTCCTATGCTCTGCTCTGCTCTCCTCTGCTCTGCTATCCTATCCTAGCCTAACCTAGCTCAGCCTTTCCTTAATCTGATATAAATGCTAAATAATGTTATGTACATGTGACACAGGTTGCATGGCATAAGCTTGAAGTATGGACCCTAATAATCTGTGTACATTAACCATGTGCACTTAACCCGTTCCCATGACATCAAATCTCCTGCCAGTACTGGGGAGTCAGATGCCACTGGATCCTGTCACAAGTGACCTCATTCAACTAGGGAAAAAGTACCTTGTCTGATGTCAAACAGGTAATTATGTGTCTATGCTTATTTTACTTCAGTGATAGGAGTCAGTGAAACCTCAGAGCCGTTCAATTTTACTACCTTTTGTGCTGCTCATCTTCTTCTGTTTCTGCGCTTTAGGAAAAAGCAGTGTGAGTTTGAAAATCTTATTTAAATGAATAATGTTATCAACATTGTTAAAGGCACCATGGAGCTTTCAGATGAGAAGTATATGCTGCATAAAAAGTATACGCAGAAAATAATTCAGCTGCTGGTTCCTTTCTTTATTCAAAAACACCTTTCTTTTGTCTTCAGCCATGAGAATGCTGTGGAGTGTGATGTTTTTCTTTTGTTTGTGGCATACCATTTTTCTTTCATGTTGGCATATCCAAGCAGAACAAATCTATTTGTAAAGAAAGAAGGGAAAATGACTGGATGTTGTGAGTTTTAAGTTAAATGTTTTCAGAAGTCCCAGTAGCATAAACAGTCTAATTTTAGGATCAAATTTATCTCATCAAAAGCTTCAGTTTATTGATTTAGGATGTCTTCTGCTATACTTGTTTTAGAAGTATTTTCTCAACAGATGGACATGACTTGGCCATTTTATCTAGAGTTTCTCGTGAAGACTGTAATATTATGATCGATTGTCACTAGAAATAACTTTGAATTTTCTCATTACTGCAAGACATTAAGATGTGAGGGTGTGATTTACTTTAGCAAGTGATTTTTATTTCATCTATTTTTCAGAAACCCTGTGACTTGTTTAAATTTCCATTTCCCTGGCGATGAAACAAAGAAAGAATTGACTAATGCACTGAAAGCATTAAACATTTGAAGCTGCCTCGCAAGATAAATACAACAGCAGCACACTGCAACACATGAAACTGAAGCAACCACCTGGAAGAGAAGGAGAGAAGAGCTTAGCCTATTAGTATAGTCTTTGAAACCATTTTGTCAACACAATACTCTTCTTCAGTTTGACTGCAAAGATAAGGAGTGACATGAAAGTGAAAAAATCAGAATACCCAACTATCTTAAAAGTCTGAAAATATGCAATTTATTTCTTCTGGTCTTTTGCACCTGATATAACTTTTGTTGACTTCCTGGCAACTGGAATTTCCCCTTATGCAGCTTGATTAATATAAGTGCAGTGAATGGCTATGTATGAGTTCAACCATACCCATGGTTTAACATACAACATACGTTCCTCTGTAGTGGCTGCACTGTAGATTTCTCATGCTGCTGTGTGCTGGAGGAGGGCACTGAGACATGAGGCTGGTGGCAACTGGTGTGCCTACCACACCAGGTACATGATATTTAACTGAGTTAAGATGCAGTGTTGTGGTAGGAGCCAGATGGGATTGGTGCTATTCATATCTACAAATGACACTGAGAAAAAAAGAAATTTATATGAATGAGTTAATTTGTGATTTAAACTCAGATCTCAATATTGGCTGAAAGGATACTACCCCTGCAAAATCTATTGCTAGTTTTCAAACCAAGTACATTCTTCTGCTTGGCAACTGGTATATTTCTTTGGGCATCTTCTTTCATCACAGTCATGAAACAGGGCGGCTTGGCTTCCTGGAGGAGGCATCCCTCCCAGCTGAACATGTGTGAAGGACTGCTCTGCCAGTGGCGGTGCTGGCTGTCCCCTCCGGAAGGGGACATGATGATTTCAGTCACCAGGCAAGAAGAGAGAAGGAGCTGCAGCAGGAACTAAACGAATGGAGAGGTCTTCCTGGCACCCAAAGATATTTTCACAAGGGGTTCACATTTAAGAAGCAGGCAGGGACTGTCTGGTGGCACAGCGCCCACAGAGAACCTTGTGTCTATGAGGGCATGAAACCCTCCTGATCTGTAGAGAGGTGCTGGTCAGGAGCAGTGGGCAGGGGCAGCCCTTCTGCTGGAGCATAGTGGGATGTGGCACCTGTTTGAAACTGGTGAATGGAAAAACAGACTTCCTTTTCAGAGTCTCTTTCAGAAAGAAGAGCTCAAGTGCTGCTAGGTTTCTGTGACTATTTAACAATTAACTCAGTAATGAGGTTTCCTATCTACCTCTGCGATACTTGCATAGCTTCTTTATTTTCTTAGCCAAAGATTTTTTGTCCAAAACCAGAGCAACCTGAGCAAGACACAATTTAGAAATGCTTGACTGTTTCTTAGTGAATATTTTAAAAATAGACTTAAAGCGTTTAGAATTAATATACAAGCAAACTTTGTCACCAGCATATAAATCAGCTGCAATACTACAGAAACCTTCTGGAACAAGCTATTTCCATTGTACCCTCAATTGGGTAGCAGGTATACCTCAATGACTAATGGACTGCTCTGGATGCTGTTTGCATAGCAAGTTTCCCCTGTAGCTACAGGAGAAAATGGCTTTCTTAACTAGTCTCTGTTTTGGTGACACTCCACAACTATGAGTGCAATTAGTCATATAAACCAAGATGATATTAATAACTGAATGATGAAAGGATATTCAATGGTGCAGTATGTCCAGAAGAAACAACAGGCCAGATCTGTGCTCTCTAATAAATGGGCAATGTTAGCTATTGGAACAAATATCTGTGTCCTCCTGGGAAAAAAAAATGGATATGAAGGGCACTTTCAGCTTTTTCCTGACATGAAACCAGGTTCTGTCCATCAGATCCACGTCCAAGAACAGGGACTGCAGGGTTTTTCATGGAGTAACACCCACTGCACAGCATGGACAGAGAACATTTGTGCTGGTCATCAAATTGACCTAAAAATGACCACCTGGGATAGCGAACATCTTAATATGTTTCACTTGTCAAATCTATCTGCTTTTTATTTTCTCTCTGGTGCTTAACATTTTCGCATAAATACCATATAGAAAAAAGAAGCTGTCTCTCTACATAATAATTTTAGTGTTAATAGGGCTCTGAACAATTATTTTGCAATGTACATTTTAAAATATTTAAACAGTCTGTAATACTGTGATACTTTGCTGACTCTCTGGACTTATTTAGATTGCCTGAAATATGGTAAAATGAACAATCTAGAAATATTTTGGGAAAAATTCTGATATTAAAAGAAAATTAGAGTGTTACCATAGTTATATATAAAGTCTCACAGAATATCAAAGCAGTGCATAGTCTCCATATATTGCTCATGAGGAGCTTTGAGTGCTCTAAAAATGCAGAACAGTGAGTCAGTCACCTACAGAAGTTAATAGGAAATACAGCTCTTGGATAGGACTTAATTATTGCACAGCATTTTCTTCCCCTTCACACCCTTGAAATAATCCCTAGAGATTGGGTGAAAGTCTCTTCTTTTTAAAACCTACAGGGAATTAGAGCTATACCATGAAGCACTGGCGTGCGTGCCCTTTTTGTATGGTCTCTGGCTGATAAGGACACTCAGGATGCAGTTCAGTCTCCTTTATCTGATAAAGGATTTGAACCCAAACCTCCCAGGAGAGTGCCCTAATTAGCACTCTGTGGGCAACCCAGTCTAGGCTGAGGTTTCACACCCTCATTACCTTTTGTTGGAGTGGCTCTGATGTCTGTCATATTTTGTGTTTACAGAATTCATGTTTAAGCGTGTGTACATATCCTGAGCATCAGGCCAAAAGGTTAAGGTGGCAAACTGTTGTCTCATATTAAGATATGTGGGAGCTTATACTGTTGAAAAGTTTGGGTCGCATGGTTGTGAAGTGTTATTAGGTGTAGTTTCTGAGGATATAAATTAGGCATGTAATTGATGCTTTAGGTGCCCAAAATCGCCTTTAATTCCCCATGGGACCTAGTCTTTTGTACATATTCTTCAGATTTTCCTGTGAAGTACCTTCTTTTTTAGCTGAGTAAGAAAATTATGCAGAGAAACATTACCTACAGGCTTATTATAAAATCCTGACTCTGCAGTAAAAATGCAGCTGCTTGTAATTCATCATCTATTTTTCCTTAAATTCTATTGGTGGATGGCTTCTATAGACACATTTCTGCCAGTAGGTGTAACACTGCGTGTATTTTCATACAGTTTTTAAAAATATGTATGTAGCAGCATAAAACATTCCAGTTTTATATCTGTTACGTTTTGCTGTTTTCCTCTTGGTTACCTAAAAACTGCTTAAAATGGCACATTTTTGTCCACCTATTAAACGGAGATCTACTCAGAAAACCTCATCGATATCAATAAGATTTCATGATACTGGGGCCTGCCTGTGCAGATCAAATTTTCTGCAGTCTGATTCAGTGAGGCCATTCAAGTGCATACTTAATTCCATCTTCTCTCACTAATATCCTTATGCATGAGATACATTGTGCTGATTCTAGTTGAGTTGAGCAAAGCCTTCAAATCAGCCTAATGCTAAAGTGTTTTTTTGATCAGAGTGGACTAAATCAGATAACAAAAATTTAATCTATTGACACACTCATGTGAATCAGTGTTTGTTTTTTGAACGCAGTCTTTGAATTTGAAACAATAATTCATTAATTATTCCATCATTTTAGTAATAATTTTTTGAGATTTTTCTGCTGAATGGCACTGCTTAAAATGAAACAGAATAATTCTTCTTACCTTTGCCTATATGACTGACATTATTTGTGGAAACTCCCATGCTATTTTTCAAAATAATTTCTCTACATGTCCTGAATGAAGAGACTCCATTGCTTAGTCAGTTGAAAGTAACATGGAGAAAAACCTCATTCTTTTCCTTACAGTAAATATGAATTTCTGACTGTAGTAGTAAATCCTTCAAATGATGAGCTAAATCCTTATTTCGTTTGGCTATGAAAAAGGAGGTGTTTATGGATGAAAACTGGGGCATATTTTTCTGTAAAGCGATAAGCTATGCTCCTCTTGCAGTCCTTGCTCATTTAGCACAGCTACAAAATAAAGCTAAGGTGCTCTTGGGAGGGTAATGACAAATATACTTACATGTGCAAGCCTCCTTTTTCCTTTCAGTGCAATACACAGTGTGCAGACAGATGCAAACTGGAGCTTCAGAGAGCTTGACTGATAAAGGACTTCATCTTGACCAGAAAAGAACCATTTGGTGTTGAAGCTAAAGAATATTCTTATTGTTCATGGCCATTCAGTTCCACACTTAATTTAAAAAAAAAGAAAAAAAAAGAAAAAAAAAAGAAAAAGTGCCAATTATCTCTGGATGAAGTGTTTTCAGTATAGATTTTGATTCACTCAGAAATCAACCCCAAACTTAATTTATGTGATTAATCCTTTATGGATTTTCTTTTGTTATTCAATGCAACTGACTAATGATTATTAATACCACCTGGGAGAAGGAGATTATGCAACACTAGAGTGGCATGATGTCCATACACTAGCTCTGTGTTAATTCACCATGCAGCTGTCCAAAAAAACTCAACCCACCAACGAGGCATATGGGTGTGTATATGGAAGAGAGGAAGGGAATAACGATAATTGCTTGGACAGGAAATAAAGCAAACCTTTTGACATCTAAGTCTGCTTCTGTTGTGTAGGCAACTACTACACAACCAGATGTCATCAGTGGTTTCTTGGTATGGTTTCTTTTTCGCTCCAACTACCTGCAACAATTGTTCTTACGCCACAGTTTTTCGTGCAAAGTAACAACAACTCAGCTACAGCTTCCACAGTAGCTATGTACAATAAGCAATAAGTATTGCATATAATTTCTACAGTGAGAAAAACCATTTATTGTTGGGCAGCCTCAGTTTTAAAATCTCAGAACAGATGGCCATACTTCGAAATTATGAGTATTCTCCACAGACAAAGAGCTTTTGTCCGAGTGGATCTGAGTGCAGAATCAGGGCCTATATATATGGAAATACAAACTTGTACAATATTACAAGACAGGGTCTGTTGATATGCAGGGAGTGTAAGAAGAGAATGCAGTTACCACAGTCTAGGTGACAATGTAAATGCCTTGAAGACTGTGCAAAGGTTGTTTTTGTCCCAATATAAAGTCACTTCAATGAGGGAAAAGCCTTATTATGAGCTAAAAATTAGGGAAGAAATCTTGTTGAGAAATTTTCTCCACCCAAAATCAGCTCAATTATGTCAGAATTTTACTTAAAAAATTAAAGCTTTAAGAACTGTGAAGAATAAAAGATTAACTTGAAATGACAAATACGAATGTTCTATGCAAACATGAATATCGTTGTTTTCACACTTGTATATTCTGGACTTCTCTGGAGTCTCTTGAGTGGAAATGATATAAAACCCTGAGGAATTGTGTGTTTTTTTCGTATCACCTTTTCATTTTGATCAAAGAAGACATTATTCACCACAAATGTCAAGTTTTGCTGAGTATGGTTTTCTCAGCTTTATTGGGGAATTAGGAAGGACCTTGATTTTTAAATCTACATAGAAAACTATCCAGATGTTTGGTGGGATGTTTTTTGTTTGTTTTCCTTCTGTAAAACAGGGATCATTAAGGGCATGTGCTGAAATAGTTGGAGAGTACAGGGAATAGGAACTGATGAATAACAAAGAAGGTAAACCAGGTTGATCACATTGAGACTGTCTAAGGCAACAACATAGGTAACATTGCTATTAGAGTTGTATTTCTTTTTGCTTCTTGTTGTCAAATACACCATAGATCAGTTAAATTTTGGCAGAACATTTCCTACTGCTGATCCTGCTTTAAAATTTCTGAGTAAAAGCACATAAGAAATTATTTAATCTATGATTCTTGTTAAATTAATAACCAACACCAAAATGAAAGGGAGAAATTTTGATTAAAAAGTGTTACAAGATATTACAAGGCAAAATTCTTCTGATTGATGAAGGAAAGAAATGAGCTGTTTTGTCAGAATATTAAGTTGTAGAACTGCAAAAGGCATAATGACATGCCAGTTTAAAGATTTAGACAAGTTCACAAAGTGTTTCCAAACAGTAGATTACGTGCTTGTGTCCATTCTTACTAAGAGTAACGTATAAATACCTGGTAAAATTTTTGCAGTGTTCATAATTCTGTGAACCCTTGTATACTTCAAATACTGACCTTTAGTGATATGTGGATTTAGGATGAACTTCTGATTTGGGACACAGATGAAGGCAAAAAAGAAGAGGCATAAATGACAATTCTTTTAACTCTATTTTTGTCATTTTTCATCGTCAACAGTCTTGCACCAGTGACATAACTTCTTATGTCTTGCTTCCAGTCTCTCATAGCCTATGCAGACTTGCCCAAACTTGCAACTATTCCCAAATGATACTGTAGAGCTTACAAACATTTTACAGAAAAAATATTCATAGGCAATGAAAAGGAAGACAGTGAACATTTACTGTTATTTTTTACAGCACAGAGAAAGATTTCCATACTTTTGGGAAATTAACAGCAGAATCTGTCATAATCATCCAGTAAGATAGCATTTTGTAGATTTTTAATACTTTGTCAAAATAACTGAAGTATCTTCTTGTTCCATGAAAAACATCTGAGAATTTGCTGGGTTTTAGTGATGACAGGATTTTCTAGTCTTATTTCAGGAACACAGTCCTTAAAGTGTCAATACATCAGAAGTCTTACAGAAAGAAAATTAATAAAATTGAGTGTGGGATCCGAGATAGTGGATATTCAACACCAGGCAACTAATTTAAATGAAAACTATTAATATTATCTCATTAGAAGCATTAGAAGAAACAACTTCCATTATTAGACTTCTAGTTTTTTAAAAGGACTATGGCTAGGTAAAAGACACCCTTTTTGACTCCTACATTTATTAAAATCTTTGCTGAATACCTATTTTTATATTTAGGTGATGATATCACAGCTCATTATCAGTGAACAAATTAATTTGAATCAGAATCCAATCTACCTGTTGTTCAAGGGAATAAGGGTGTATGGAAGAGTTTTCAGTGATGTTCTGTAAGAGATCATCTGCCCTCTTGATCACTAGAACAAGTTGGCTAGGGACAGGAAAGCAGTAATGATGACATGTATTTCCTGCTGAGATGGGATGTAAACATTCTCAAAGACAGAAAGTGTTGGGGTTTTGTCATCAATGTGATTTTTTCCCTTTCCATCCATTTCCCTTAATATCTTCTGTATCAGTCAAACCCTTTCTGTTGACTCAGAACAAATATTTCAGTCCTATTTGGGGAATCTTTAGTTAATGCTAACCAGCAGAAGTAAAGAGAGGAATATAGATGCTGTGAAAAAAGCTGTAAGTTTTGTCAGTTTAGAGATGAGGTGGTTAAGAAGTGGAAGACCCAAAATCATTGAGTCCAGGCTTGGGACACTAACATTTCATCAACTCCATCACTGTGGTCACTTGCCATAGCTGAGATAGTTATTTTTATTCCTCTGGGCCCCAGTAAATATTATTACCTCATACTATGTAGGAAGGCTGTATTTTGAGAGATCATGAGACCTGATGGCTTTGGTCTGCCAGGATGTGCAGATATGGGTCCAAGTAGAAGAGCAAAATGAACTTTGGTTCCTCTTATTTCCTCCATGATTGTCCCAACCACAGTACAAACAGAAGGTGACTGCCAGGTATTCCGGTTTTCACATGCAATTTGTGTATATGTGTGTGTACGTGTGTGTGTGTGTGTGTGTGTGTGTGTAAAAGAGAGAGAGAGAGAGAAAATGAAATCCAGTGGAAACCTTTTGATGGATTTGACCCAGATTTGCAACTATTTTTCAGGTCAACTGAACCTGTTCTTTTTTGATGAATAAATCATTTGTCTGTATTCTTCTGCTCTGCTCTAATGGGGTGAACAATTGATGGTGGTGAGGTGATGTATAACATTCATCCATCTTACTAGATGGTCACAATAACGGAGGTAAGTAGTTAATTAAGGTAGATGTATCCCAGCAGTACATCTACTTCAACCAGTAGAGCTTCATCCCTGAGCAAAGGGAAATGGAAGAATAGCTGGGTGCCGAATGTTTTGGAGCTTTTGAAGGTTACTTCAAAATTGAGGGAACTTCTTGACCAGGATTTTCTCTGTCTAAGCCAGCTGTCAGATATTACAACACAGAAAATAATCTGAGGCACAATTTTTTCTGAACTATTATTTATTTGGAATCAAAGGAAATTTCTCTTTGGAATAGTGCTTCTCTTCTAATTGAAGAAAAAGAGCGTAATTCAGTCTAACAATGAACACAACATTTGCTAAAAGCCAGCCAAATTGATCCTCTTGACTGAAAAACTGATGTCCTCTTGAGTTTTTACATTTTTTTGACTTTGAAATTTTGGGATAACAAAAATCATGGGATAAAAAAATGCAGAAAAATGTTGATATTTTTCTTCCTACTTGGTTCCAATTAACTGTAACTGGAATAGGGGCTTAGCCAAAACCTGAGGCAAAAACCAAAATCAAAACTGGAAAGCAGGCACAATCAGTGTTTGGGTTTTTTCTCTAATGGGCTATTATTTAAATTATATATGTATTGTAATTGACAATTGCATCTCACATATCCACAAACTTGAAAGTGTTATGAAAATGTTTAGATCTTATCACAACTTAATTTTCCTTTTACAGTTACGGTGTAATGATGCATATAATGCAGTGATATACAATGCAGATGGATTAGTCTTAAAATGGATTGAATGGTATTATGAGAACACAGTGGTTTTCTTATGCCAAGCAAGGTGTGAAACTATCATGACAAAGATTACTTATAAATGTATTATTTTTTTGCATGTGCTGTCTATCAGGTAGTATCTTGTCAAAACAGACTTGTAAAATGAAAAGAACAACAACAGCAATCTTGATAATAAGAATTCTCTAAGAAGGCTAAAGGGACTTTTTGAACTAAACCAAGTATTCAATATCCATATTGAATTTGATTATCTGTTGCTTCATGCCTGTTCTTTACTAAGGAGGGGTTAGGTTAACTGCTTAAAACAAAAGAAATGTCTGTTCGAATATTGATTTCCATAGACATTTGATTAATCTATTTCTGTAGTAAAAAGAGTTGATTTTTTGGTGCTGCCCTGTCATAAAAGTGTGGATGGGTTTTAGGTCCATATCTTAATGCAGGACATTTTCAGTCCATGCAGAAAGAAACAGATGATAAATTATGATAACAATATCACCAATGTTGTGTTTCTTGATCTTTTTTACTTGCATTTAAATAGCATCCAGATATGGAAAGCACTGTATGAACACAGGGCTCAAGTTAGTCCTTGTCCAAAAAAAAAGGTTATGACCTAAACAAAATGTCTATAAAGAAGTGAAATGACTAGCCATAGGCCAACAATCAGGTTTTTTGGTTTCTGTCTCTGTACTCTGGCTCACATCACCTTTTGCAGCACACATTTCATATCTACTCTGACTAATTTCTTCTGGGGAGGCAGGGATAGTGTGAAATCATCTGTGCATTACACAAATGATTCAACCATGACATATTTCTCTGATTTCCTTCAAAATAATTTCGATGCAATTACCCAAGCATGTTAAATGGTCAGTAAGTAGAACATAGAAAATATAGTTTCAAATACAAAATTCAGTTGTTCCAGTGATTATGAATAAACTTCTTAGTGAAATGAAATTATTTAGGTTTCTCTTGAGAACAGAGTCAAAGTAAAACAATTAGCAGCATTCCAGAGAATGCAGTATTTGGAACATGTGAAGAATGGGAATTAGTTGTTGCTGTTCCAGGAGCAATTGCTCCCAGGGACCTCATATCTCTTAAATAAGGTAGAAGACCATCTGCTCCAAAGGATTTATCAATTGCAAGGTTCTTGTTTTGAAGGAGTTTTATGCATTCAATAATACTTCTCTCTGTCTACTTTTTGTTGAAAGCTTTTTAGATTTCATGAAAGCTTTAAATGCAAAATTTTCATGATGAACCTCTAACTGAAATGTGGCTTGCTCTAACTGTCATCATCCAGTCAAATACAGGCTCCATTTACAATGATTCCAAAAACCCTTGTGACTGAAACATGAAAAATATAAAAATCTAAAACTGTTGTGAGCTAAAAGAATGCCACATTCCTTTTGCTTATTATCTTGTGCTAGGCAGTAGTGCAAAGAAAAGAGGGCCAGCTTCTTGATTGGATTCTTAAATACACCAGAAAGTCTATGTTTTCAAACATCAGCCATTAAAATAATCTTGGAAAGCTTTCTTCAAAACTTTTACCCCCAAATTGATTTCAATCCACAATTATCACATTGTATGTTATAGAAAATTCAGCTGGACTCCTGGCTTCTTTTCTGTATTGAATATTATGAGTCATATAACTGGTTTATAAAGATCATTTTCACATCTTAATATTTGATCTCAGAGAACTAGGGGGTTGATCAATAATGACAGCATAGTGCTAAAATATTTATTACATAAACTACATTTTTTTAATATAAATATATATATGTATATACACACTTTCTGCAGAGAGTTGTTGCATCAAAATGTTGCTATAAACATTTCATCTTTAGGATATATCTTTTTTATCAAAGTTTTTGTACTTGATCACGCTTCTCTGCTTTTTTTATTTTTTAGCAGAACATCTAGAGCATGTCTGCCTCCACAACTACTCAGGGCTGGGCTCACTGCAGCAGATCACAGGAGCTCAGGACTGTAACAAGAAATCCAGAGCCATCTGGGTCTGTCCTAGAGGTTGGATGATTTCATTCTAACCCATATTGCCAGTTGTTTGTTTTCTGTTAAAAAACATTTCTATTTATTATGAAATGCATGTTAGACAGTTTGACACTAGAATTTGGCACATGTCTTTGGGTTAACTTGGCCAAAGTGATTTATAGCTGTTTGTTCATGACCAGCATCCATTAGTGGAAGACGCTGTCCAAGTAAAATCCCATGGGAGTGGAGCACAATGGAGCGCTGTTAGGAACTATCTGCACAGCCAGAATCCCAGCCACCTCTGAGCTCAGGGAAAATTACCTGGTGATCTTCCTCTGGATGTGCAACCAAACAGTTAAAGACCTTCTAAATTCTGCTCCTGTTCTTATTTTTCCTTCCTGACTTTTCAGAGATGGATAGATTTCAGTCATCATCACCACAGAATAGCTGCTCTGCAGAAGGAGTGAGCCAAATTATGGACTGTAATCCGATGCTGTTCCAACGATTAGCACCTGATCCTTGTGCAGTCCTATTAAAACTTCCTAATGTAGTAAGCATGAGTAAGCATATCATTATCCAATCCTGGCTGAGCATGAAGCCTTCACATCTGATGGCATCTCTCGTTTAGTATAAATGAATGCTTTGTTCTGTACATTAATTATTAGACAAGTGAAGGAGGGAAAGGGGCAGTAAATGGTCTTCCTGAAAGTAGGCTGAATAGTTGGATAACAGTCTCTTTATCCTGTGGTAAAGCACTTTGTAAATAATAGAGGAGCTAAACTATATTACAGGAATGTGTGGAGCTATGAATGATCTGGAGATGTACCTTTACAGTAAGTACTACTGCCAATTTTGAGAAAAGCTAGGTCATGGCTGCCTTTATACTTCCTGTATTTCATGACCATGTAAAAAATTCCAGAAACACTGGAATTCATTCAATGTATCATGATGGAGTTTCCTCCTGCAAAATTGTGAAACCAAGTAGACTGATGCCTTGCCTAGATCACTGATGTGACAGGGCATTTTGCACCAAGGACTATAACCTTGAGGTAGCTACCAAGCCTTGGAAATAAACAGGCACAAGATAAAGTTATTAGTTTGAAAATACAGATAGTAAGGAACATCTCTGTAAAATTTGGTAATTTAGGAGGCCTGTGGATATGGGGTGGTTTCGTTTGTTTGGCTGGGTTTTGGTTTGTTGGTGTTTTTAAGCTTTTGGGGAGGATTTCATATTTCTATCACAACCTCTTTAGCCCTTTTCTTTGTTCAGCTCCTCTGCTGACCAAACTGGTTTCTGATTAGTTTTCTACAGAGGTATTTTGGAACCATGCTAGCTGTGGATTTAAAGAAGACGCAAAATTTAAAACCAGACTTAAAAGATTAAACAAAAATCATGTACCAAGCAAGAAACAAAACCACTAACTTGCTATTCCCCTTTTCTCCTGGGCAGAACTTTCCTGCCTTAACGCTGGACATCTTCCCTTCCATTCCTACATTTCTACTAGTATCAAAACATATATGTGCATAATAATCTTAATACAGAAATATTTTAATAAGGAAAATGATTTAAAAATGTAGTAAAAAAAAAAAAGTATTTATGTTTGATCTTTTTCTACAGTTCTTTATATTTAAGAAAGTGTTCCATACTTGGAAAAACGTTGTAAAAGGATGTTGCCATGGCTTTAGCCTCAGTTCAGAGAAGCAGATACATCTATGTATGTATGTTGATATATATATTTGTGTGTGTGTGTGTGTGTGTGTGTGTGTGTGGTACTTTTCTAACTATTTTCTGCCTGTGGTTTAATACAATGAGAAAAGAATACATATAAATATTATTTTTTTTAATTTTCTGTGGTCAAAGAAGCCCTCTGTATGTCATATTATATATTTTCAGCATAATTTTTTGATGTCTGAAAATGTTTCTTTCTCTGATGACTCTTTATTTTCTTGCTTTCTCCTCACATTTGAAAATAAGCGCTGACAATAATTCATCTTTGTGTTCATTTTAAAAAGCAACAGATTTATTTTTTTTTTCTTCATAGAATGAAGTTTAATTAAAACGAGAGGGAGAAAAAACAGGTTTGGAACTATAAAGCCCGTACTTGGTGCACACAGTGAATACTTGTCGTGTGCACAAAAACCAGAGAGGACAACTGGAATGGTTTCAAAAGGCCATCACATGAATAAAGGTGGCATCAAGAAATGGCAAATCACTTTAAGCACATTATGGGAATACTTCACCCTTCTCAGAAACACTAACCATAGGCCATTTTCAAGAACCTCACCAGAACTTGTTGTTAATCTTACTTACACTCCTATCCTACATGCTAGGAAGCTGTAGTCTTCAGAAATATTTACAAATGACAGGAATCACAAAACATGAACACCTTGCACACGAATGCTTTGCCACTTTTCCATGTGAAAGGCTCTTATACTTTCAGTGGAAGATTAGTCTTTGTTTTCAAATAATCTCAAGAAAGCTGATATTGCTATTATTCTGTACATTTGCTGACTATGTGGCAGAATAAAAATTACATGGATGTTTTATGGTATGTTGTGGCAGAAAACACAATTTTAAGCACAATGGATGAACAGTATGTGTATCGTAATACTTTGGTATGCAATTAATAGAAAACCTTCTGCTGTGTGTTTGATTTAGTGAGTTGAAATGCTTTGTAGTAGATAACTGGCTCACAAAGCCTTCCCCATAAAGTCCTGCTAGAAGAGGTGCAGTGGTAAATCTCACTTTTGTCAATGAAACCTATTTAGTAGGGAAGATTTATGTTAAAGTGCTTTGTGCTTGTAGCTCTGCTCAAAACTATAACCAGGTTTCTCTCATTACCTGCCTTTCACATTAGAGTAGCTATTGCTATCATAACCCTCCATTCCTGCCCCTTCCCCTTCGCTGTCTATTGTCTGTTTTCATACTCCTCCTCGCTTTATAATCGCTCACTCACACTCATTTATCACTGGCTTACTCTGTCCTGCCTACACTATCTCCCATTTTTGTCATGGTGCACTGGTACATTACAAATACAATTAAACCTTTTACGATACCGCAGCTTTTGGCTAATGCATCCCAGCTTCAAGGTTGAAAGATTTCTGATATTACTACTGATATCAGTTCTTCCCCATTTATCGGCAGTGTCCGGACTAATGCAGAAGTGTTGCATTAATTAAAGGAAGCATCCAGTAATGCTGCTGGTTTTGCCAGTCTGACACTGAATTGGAGCTTGATGCCTGCTCATGTTTTAAGAGCCATTCATCACACATGTCATCCCCAAGCAGCCAGCTGTCTGAGAAAAGCCTCATTTGCATTTCATCAGCTACTCTCTCCCTCTTCTCCCTACCTTTTGTATGGAGCTTTGGCTTTTTTTAAAAGAGCATAGTCTTGAAAAGCGGCTTAGCTAAAATTAGTATTCTATTTAGAAAGATGATTTTCTTTAGTTCAGAGGTCTTAGAATTGATCTGAGTGGGAAAAATGTGTCATACAAACATAGCCATGCAATCTGTCTGTATAAAGAAATTAATGCATTATGAGAGAAGACAAAGATTTTTATGATGAATGGACTACACCTCTATTAGTTCTGTACATTAAGCTGTTAGAATTAATAAAACATTTCATTTATTTTGAAAGTTTCTTAAAGGGCATGGGATTTTAAAATCCCAGCAGCTCTAAATGATTCTGCATTATGTATTTTGATTTCCTTTTTTGTTAGAGGGAAATTGTCTCTGTCAGGTTATATTGAAGCCATTTTAGGAGTCCAAAGAACACGAGAAACTGTCTCAGTGTGCCAAAACCAGCCGGAGAAAAGAGGAAAAAATGAAATTATATGCTCACACTTTCATTCAGTGACTGACTTGATGAACTCATTTTTTGTTTTTTTGCTTTACTGAATAGTGCAGAATCTGTAAGCAAATACATCTACCATATAACAAAATAAACAGTTAGTCTGTCTGAATATGTCTTTATATTAAATACAAAATTTTGTATATATAGAGATATAGTATGGGTGTGTTTTAGATAGTGCCTGATAGAAGTGCCTTAACTTCAGTTTTTGCAGTGTCAGAACTTGTCGATCAAAACAAAAAAACCCCTCAGTTCAAATTTGGCTCCTATATTCCTTCATATAAATAGCAATAATACAGAGATGCTGTAGTTCCACATGGTGTAGTCTCCAATTTAAAAATAAGAGTATACATATTTCTGAACTGTGTAAGATTTCCAAATCTTTTTTTTTTCCTTAAATCAGAACTGAAAACCTATTCTTCCACATTAAGTTCTATTCTCCTCATGAAGGAGATGATCTTTAAGTTTCCTTCCAACCCAAACCATTCCATGATTCGATAATTTGAGAGTCAGGTGGTCTAGGGAGTGCTGGGCTGTGAGATGTTCCTTCTGGTTTGTCCAGAATGAAGCTCCAATCAAAACTAATACTCAGAGGGATATCATTGCACACCTGGATCTTATTCTGACCACCTCTGGAAATGGCTAATGTATGCATCTGGAAAGATCCTACAGTTTTGACATAAATGAAACCACTTGGACTTGACGCTTCATTATTAGAGAACTCAAGGTTCATTGTGTGTCATCTGTGTTATTTGCTGAGTTATCGGGCAAAATGCAATACTTACCTGAAACTGGGCAAATATTAGCCAACAAATCCGTAACTTTAGGCATATATACTTAAGTCCTGCTCATTTCAATGAGTTTTAAGAAATTAGTGCTTTGCTGAACAGGCTGTATGGTTGAACTGTTAAAAAGAAAAAATGTATTTGCATAGGTAGCACAAATGTTAACTCTTATTTATTCTGGTTTTTCTTATTTTAGCCGCCCCATTTGACACTGAATTTTAAATAGTTGCCTTTAATTTAAATTCTAGCAACAGTTGCTTTAAGTCAGTGGCTAATCCCAGCAGAAGTAAAGGAAAAGCACACATCTCAAAAGTCTGACGTGTAACAGAAAGTGTGGAAAGGACTCACAGTTCAGAGCAGTTTCGTGATGGGGTTCTCTGTGCTTGTTTAATCAGATCATGGAGAATATCAGGATGTGGCATCTTTGCTTCTCTCTTCTGCACAAACATGGCTTATTTAATTCTGCCTCCATGTTAAAGTCAAGCACTGGGACTGCATCGGGCTGTTCCAGCTATGACGGTGGAGCCAGAGAAGAGACTGGCACTGAAGTGAGTTGTACAGGATAGAAGGTGTGGAAACAGCCTGGAAGTATGTGCCATTGCTTCTTACTGGGAGACAATTTACCTGTGTGCTACCGGTGTCTACCTGTACGTAGATGATTTACCTATGTGCTTTGTCAGCCACAGAAAAAGATCTCCACCCTAGAGTCAAGTGAAAAATGGACATCATGTCTGTTCCAAGCTATAACAGGTTATTGTGCATGATGCACAGGAACCTTTTGCCAGTAATACCGGGAGAAATTTCACCAATTTTTTTCATCTAAAACAAATAATGAGTAGTCACCTTCATTTTTCTCCATGTGTCTATAGACATCTTAAAGATTATCTCTGTTTATATTTCGGAGTAAGCGAAACAGAAGCATAAGTATTATATACCTTTTTTATGGCTTATGATTCCTTTAAATAAGAATTTTTAGTCAATAGGAAAAGGGATCTTCAGAGATACTTTTTCTATGATACATTTGGTTGCAGCCAATTCCTGTCCTAGTCTTTCTTTTGCGACAGGCACCACAGCTGTTCTTTGTGTGACATTGTAGCTGCTCCCACTATTTCCATCACAGACCTGGAAAAACAGCAATAGTCGGCTTCATTTTTGTAGGTGGTTAAAAATTTAATACATTTGTATGTATTATTCTTTATATAGCTCCTCCAAAGTTATTTAATATCACATTTGTGAATGTGAGGGCAAAAAATTGAACGTTCACTATAATACTTGTAATTTTTCAAATGACTAGCTTTTAAATAGTATAAAGATTTTAAAATAAAATTGACTTCAATTTTCTGGTTTTAACATATTATGGACTATCTTACCAACACCTTTAAACTAACTATGTGTATATTTTAATTGTAAAATAGTAAAAAGCATCGTCTTTGGGATTTGACACGTGCTGTGAATGTGGAGGTTTTTTCCGATTTTTTCTAAAACTGTCATCTCACTGGGATAATCACGTATCTATTCTCCAAATTATAAAACTTCTCCCTTGCTCTGACGTGCATTTAATTTGCTTTACTCTTTACAGATTGTTTTCTGCTAATTTCATTACTTTTTTTTTAAGGGATTAATACTATAATCAGATCTGCTTTTAAATTCTTTAAAAGTTGTCATCTCTCTTTTGTCCAATTTATCAGATACACAATTATGGAACCTTTTTTTTTTCCCCCTCAATCTCAGAGCAAAATATATATACACACAAGCTTATCTCTATTTCCAGCTGGAAAATGGGAACTATTTGTAAAAGTAATTAAAAAGGATTGATTCCTAATCAAATTAAAATACTCGGAAGCCATATTCTGTGAACCCAATTGTCATTTAAATAGCATCTGAATTGGTACCTGAATAGACTAATAGTTCCAAAGGCAAAGCAGTGATTTTGGTCCTTTATAAAGCAATGACATATAGAACTGAGCAAATACGTGACAGCAACATCATCATATATGAAGAGTTTGCAGTCTATGTGCAGACAAAGCATAGGGGATTAGACCCTGTCTGAGAGACAGGGTGGAGACAGCTGGATAGGCAGAAGAATGAGAGCAGCAACTTCAGGAGCAGTGTGTGGGAAGCTGCTTTCCATATAAAAGGCAATCTGGAAAGGGGACAGGGGGATTTAGGGGGAGGGTGTCTGACGAAGACCTGCATTTGAGGGAACAGTGAAGAGACCTGAACTGGAAGGAGAGGCAGGCACAGGGTCATGAGGAGAAGAGAAGAATCAAGAAGGGCCACAGAACTGTCATGGATGTGCCTTAACTCTGCAGGTGATGAGGTGATGTTAGTTGGGAGTGTGTTACCACTGCCTAAAAAGACAATGTCTTCTCCCAGAGAAACTAATGCTGAGGCAGCAGGGGAAGGTCACATGCACTTGGGGTCCCTCAGAGGAGGAAGGGGAAACTGTGGGTAACCCCTGAAATAAGGAAGAACTAGATCCTGGTCAGAAAGGCTCATGTTGGTTTAGAGAAGTTTGTTGTGTTCCCATCCAAGCCATTTTGTAGAGAGATTTGTGCAGTCAGAAGTTGCATGAGCATTGAGGAGGGGGGAATTTTTTCCTTTAAAGTTGGCAATAAAACAATCAAAAGGTGTCAAAATAGTAGTGGAAGATACAACAACTGAGAGCAAGCATGAGCCACAGGCACTGTGATGTAGCAGAGAGAAAGAGAGGCATCAGAGTCTGTGCCTGGCACCAGAAGAAGAGTATCATGGACTTGAGGAAGGAGTGCAGCAGCATTTTCCCACTGCCTTCATTCAGATCTTTATTTTTTCTTCTCTACAGCTTTACTTGACCATGATCTCATTGACTGCTATGGAATGAATAGTCTGGGTACTCAGGCAGCTCACAGAGAAAGCTTGAACAAGGGAGTCTGAGCTGAGGTAAGAAGAGCACTCGCACTATGATGAGATGAACCAGGAAAATACAGCTGCCAGGAATCCTACAAATAGCTTTATGCAACTGTTTCTCGTGCACCACTGCTGAAGACCCTGCTTGGCACAAATCTGCAAATTCTTTATGTGTATCTGTTCCTACCAGCTTACTTCTAGTAGCCATACACTTCCACCTTCCTTCTGTTATTGTTTTCTTCTTGGATTTCCATAACCATGTTTTTCCAGGTCTTCTTGGCATTTATTCTTTTATGGCTCTTTAAAAAGAGAACCATATGAGGTAGAAATAAACAGAAATACATGGAAGAGTTTCACTGATTTTGGCCAAGGTTAAATGCCCTTGGGTATACCCTTTTGCAAGTTTTTTTTTTAGATTTCAAATTCCTGATTGTGCAGTATGTAAATATGGAAGAGTTTGTTTTCAAAGGGGATTGGAAAGGCTTAATTTTTGTGAACAGAATATTTGTGTATTGAATTGTCCTAAAAGCTTCTATTTTTGTTTACATTTAAATTTCACTCAGAATAAATTTTAGAAATTAAAACATTCTGAAACATTAGGAATTAAACTATAACTCTGAATGATTGTCATGGAAATTTATTTTCTTCATAATTACATTTGTTTCAATAAGAGACACAAAAATAGAAAGTGGAAAAAGCTTATTCATTTGACAAAACAAAACAGTTGCTGTGACTGTTAGAGGATTGTGGTCCAGACCAGCTAAAGCTCTGGAATAGTGAGATAATTTGCAAACAAAAATGCATATGCAAATTAGCTGATCAAATCAGTACACTATTTTTCCTGACGTTTTAAGTGAAAGGAAAAAGCAAGACCAACAGTAGCAGAATGTTATTGTTAATGTATCATATTACTAAACACAAGGAAAATGAAATATCCAGCACTTGTGAGGCTATGGACAGCAGTAATTTCAGTGACAATGCAATGTATAGATCAGATTGCATCTGATGCACAAGTGACTAGGGATGGTGTTTATTCCATCTGATTATCTGCCGTGCTGTCATCTGGACTTCTCTTACAGGCAACAGAAAGAAAACAGCTCTTGCAGCTCAACAACTCAGGTTGCAGATGGCAGGTCGATTTTTACAACTCTTGTTGGTTCTCAGTAGAATATTAGCAAGCAGATGATTTCCAACAACCTGGCAAATGTTAGGTGTTAATTATTGTTTGTTAGACTTTCACACCTTCTTATATTATGTCCTTGAGGTTTTTCTGGATCTTACTGTAAGGAAAACTTCCAACGAGCAGAGAGCCTATACTCATGCGATATTTCTATCTTCAAAGAGCAAGTTACTGCTGAGATTAAGTCCTGATAGCTTTCATTTTTAAATAAATGCTTGCATTGTGTATAAGAAAAATCATGTCCAGATTTCTAAAATTTGCTAAAATTAATTAATGATTGGTGGTATACTAAGAAAATCAGGTGTTTGGTTATCCTTATACCAGGTCAAAGACATGGCAGGTATTTATTGAAGTAGCTTTGACTAGTATGTATATTGTGATACCTTATTATGAAATCAAAATTGGTACTGGAGAGCCATCAATAAAAAACAATGAAAATGTGCATTATGGGTAACAGACATTTTGATTTTTTGTCCAATGCCTGTTTTTCTTCACCAGAAGTAGGATACGGCCAGGGAATTTCTATCCTTTGTTTAGCAACCTAAATATATAACCTAATATATAAATCAGTGAATAATAACACTGTATTAATTTTAAAAATAGTGGACTTCCAGATTTCCACCAGTGAAAAAAAGATGTAGGTTTTTCTGTTTGCAACCTCTTCTAATGACAATACTTCTGCTGCACTGTTTATTGAATACATAGCATCAGTTCCTAAGAAAAAGTTCTTTGGAGCTGGACTTAATATCTCTGAAAAGTGTTGTATCTGTGTGGGATTTTATAAACAGGATAATAATATTCTCGTGCTGTACACATGCCAAAAAAATTAGCATTACTGACTGAAAAATTCTAGTGGCACAAAAGGATGAGATTCAATTCTCCAGAGAAAACCCAGGGAAGGAAGTGGCCATCAAGCCAGACTTCATCACAGAACAACTCTCATTAATTTTAAAAATCTGCTGACTTTTTGGAATGGTTACAGCAAATGACTTATGAAATGAAAAATTCTTTCCCAACCCAGTGAGCTTTTCAATCAATGCTCTTCATGATGCGCTGTTTGCTAGCTGTCTCAATTCAGCAATCCAAAAAATATTTAGCAATATAAATGTACATTTTAATAGCTTGCTCTGATCTCTCTTTTGATATCTAGCTTTCATGATCTGTCTCCATCCATCCACAATCTCTGGTGCCATCAGCCGAAAACTCAGTTTCTCTCAAGGGCTCACCTGAAGGCGCCTGCGGTACTGATCTCCCCCCACCCCCCGGCCTCTGCTTCAGTGCTGCTCCACATCCTCAGCTGTCTCACCAATTTTTCTCTCTCATGAAAAGTATAATAACAGTTTCTTCCTGTGCATACTCCATGCCCTGAGGAGAAGATTAAATTAAATTAAAACTTAAAAGAGGATATGACGATGGCTTAGATTTCTAGTTAAACTGCCCGAGCTACAAATAAGTTTTGTGCAGGTTATTGTTCTTTGGCAAAAAACACTGTTACTGTAAGTCTTTGTAACAGACAGACTAATCACTGCTGAGGCAGAGAGGACTTTTTTATTGATTGGCCATTTACACCCCTTACTGAATAACTTTTCCACCTTTTTCCCACTTGTTCTTTTATCAAACCACTAAGATCTGGGAAGCCAGCAGATACTGTCACTGGGGAAGGGAGGCAGTCTGGAGGAGTATTAAGCTATTTGAGGCGTATGCTTTCCACAGTTCGCAGGAATCACCAGTGTCAGGAAACTAGGTTTCCTATGTGTTTGCTGTGTTTTATTTACAGTCACTATGGAGAGGGGTTTGTCTCTCAAGCCAAACAATACAGATACTTAAAATACTCTGGTGTAACCTGAGTATCCTTCGGCATCACAACTGCTGGTGCTGAGGAACAGCAGAGAAGAGTAAAGAACCCTCCAGATGCTTTGAACAGGCGTGTGATATGCCATGCATCAGCTCTGTAGCAAAGCTGGCTGCTTCAGCAGGAATCTCTCTGTCCCTGGATGGCACAGCTCTGCATCCTGGCAGGGAGGGGAGGCAGAGCTACAGAACCTGCCGGTGTTGACAGGCCTGGTTTCTCAGCTCTTTGCTGAGAGAACACACAGAGCTAAGGTAGATACTTCAGATACAAAGGAATGTTGGTTAGTTACAGCTTCAATTTGCTCCATTTCTTTTTCAGTAATTTGTGTGATAAGCTCAGTATTGGGGCCAGTCCTGTTTAATATCTTTATGAATGATCTGAATGAGTGTAATCTCAGTAAGCTTGCAGACAACACTAAATTGGGTGGGAATGTTGGTCTCTTGCAGGACAGGAGGGCTCTGCAAAGGGATCTGGACAGGATGGACCAATGGGCCAAGTTTCAACAAGGCAAATTTCTGCATCTGGAACTTGGATCACAACAACCCCACAGAGGCTGGAGGCAGTGACTGGTGGAAAAGGACATGGCAGTGGCTGAACATGATCCAATAGTGTGCCCAGGTGGGCAAGAAGGCCAATGGAATCTTGGCTTGTATCAGAAATAGCATGGCCAGCAGGACCAGGGCAATGACAATTCCTCTGTACTCGGCGCTGGTGAGGCTACACCTCGAATCCTGTGTTCCATTTTGGGCCCTTCCATTCAGGAAGGACATTGAGGTGCTGAAGCATATTCAGAGAAGGGCAGCAATGCTGGAAAAGGGTCCAGAGTATAAATAATACGAAGGGTGGCTGGGGGATTTGGGCATGTTTAGTCTGGAGACTAGGAGGCTCAGGAGAGATTTCACTGTACTCTACAACTCCTTGAAAGGAGATTGTAGCCAGGTGTGGATCAGTCTCTTCTCCCAGGGAATTGGTAACAGGACAAAAGGACAGGACATAGCATCCAGCTCTGCCAGGGGAGGTGCAGCTTTGACATCTGGACTGGACATAGCACTGAGTGCCCTGATGTAGTTGACAGGGTGGCAGTCAGTCAATTTTGTGTCTGAGCACTTTGCAATTTCTTGTTGTGTATGCAGACTTCTGTCCATCACCTTGACACTGAATGGTATTGCAAGGCCACAACCCTCCTTGTATCACAAGCTTAAAAAAAAAAAAAAGCAAAACAAATACAGTTATTCACAACTAGTGAATAAAAGAAATATGTAGCACTTGTGTATGTAATAAATGTTACTTTTCTGTTTTACGTAAGTAAAAGTGACCTGAGATGATTTTCTGCATTGAGTTACATCCTAGGCCATAAAAAAAGAACGTGTTTCACTCTAGTAAATGTGAACTAAGAAAATTTGCAGCAAGAGGAATTTTCAGAGAGCTTTACCCAAAGTGAGCAAGTAAGAGGATTTTTATAACTTGTCCTATTGTATTAGTTAGTTAAGGTGTCAAGAGTACAGCTTTGAACGTCAACTAGTTAATTGCATTTAAGACATAAAGGAAGACATATAGGAAGGAAAATAGAGGCATGAAAAATTCAGGAATAAAAGAGGAGTTTGCACCTTTACAGTTTGTTGGCATAAAACTTAAGGAGAATCCTCAAAGCGTGCACTTGTCAGTAAGGAGAGTTTGTTTGGAAGTACACCTTGTGATAATATAATCTTTGTTATTAGTATAGCATGAATGACATTCGGCTGTGTATTAAAGAGAAATGAGGAGAAACACCAGGTTCCAGAGTTGTGAGCCATGGCACCATCAATTACCTGTCTTGCTTAGGTCCCAAGAGGTCTGGTATTTTCTCAGCTACAACTTCTTTCAGGCAGCAACTCTATATTGGAGATGAGAAGCACCACTGTGCTGCCTAAGAAAACTGTGTGTGGGGAAGTCCTTGTGCAACAAGCCCAGTCTAAAATTATGTTGAAGACAGCATGTGAGGAAGCACAAAATGATCCTGGTGAATTGGATTTATTTTTTTTTCATGGCATCACTGGCTAGACATTTTATCAGCTAATCAAAAAATGGCATTCAATAGACTGAGCCACTGTTTTGAGTATAAGCCTCACAGAATGTTTTGAGATTGATTCAAATAACTGGCCTCTTTTATCTTGTATATGAGCATACACAACAACAAATACTAGATCCCCAAACTTGAACTGTAGGTTTACCTGTGTTGAAAAACATGAAACTCGATCCTGCTTACCTTTCCCTTTTTTCACCAAGGCATTTTCTTACTTAGGACACAACCCTAAAGTAAGAGAAAAGGATACCAGGTGTGGTTTGAAATGGTATTTTCACATTTTAGAAGAGTTTTGAAGAGTTTTTGAAGAGTTTTTTTTCATATGCCAGGAAAAGAGATGTAAATCTGTCCCCTGACTTTAGATGACAGACAGCTAGACATTGGGTGCCTTCTACCAAGGGGTTCTTTGCTTATCATTCTTTTAGGCACAAGAGGGAGTCATGGCAGCACAAAGATACGAACAAAGCCATTTTGTCTCTTCCTCCTCAAATACCATGCAGTCATAGTGCCCTTTTGAAATAATATTTATTTGCGTCAGTTCTTGCTAGAAATCCCTACCTGGTAGGATTGTTTTAGGTGTGGTGCTAGCATTTTTTTGTACCTTTCCGTTATCTTTCATGATCCTTGAACTCCATGTTTCAGTCCTACCAGCCTTGCATTATGCTAACACATGTGTTACAGTAAACACATGCATGGTTTCATCCAAAGTCTTCCAGATTCTTGCAGTCTCAGGAGAGGAACATGAAAATGGCTTCAGGAAAGGAATCATAAGTAGGTGCATATTTGCTCTTGTGACTGTATACTTTAATCTAATTGAGCATTCATGGAAAAAAATTCTGCTTTATTACTTACCATAAATCCAAGATAATTCTATTTAATGTTCCTTTAACTGACAAAAAAGGATAAACATAGCTAACTATAAACATGACATAAATAAAATCTGGCATTCCTCTCATTCCCCACCCACTGTCCCAGTTGGCTATTTTATCATATCACTCGATATAAAATTTAACACTATGGTGTATAAATGATCCTTTTTTTTATTATTTTGCGTAATAATGGGATGGGTTCCAGTAATAAATAGTAAAGCTACAATTTATTCCAAATCATAAACATCTTTGTTTTATATGTGCTTCTTTGCTTTTATTGTGGAGAAAACAATACAGCAGCCAACAGAGAGCTACATCAGCAGAAAGAAATAGCTGTGTGAAAAGAACTAGAGACACTTGAATTCAGTCTGAATTTAGCTGACTTGGTGTCTTACTTCTTTGCTCAGGGAAGTAGAGGAGCTGCTAAAATGGTGACACAAATTGATGTTAATAAATTAGTACACTGGTAAAAGGAGACTCCCAGTTTTAGCACTAACAACACACCATTATCTGCAGCATAATGTAGTTTAAAAGGCACACTGATAAGTAGCTGTATTCAAATCCATTTCTGTGCCCTTTTGTGTTCTTATCTACACTGGTCCAGCAGACAATCCAGCTTTTCACTAACCTTTGGCACTCCACCATCAGCAGTAACCCATGCTCTCCTTTATATCCCCACAGCTTCCATAATGAGGATAACCTTTGGTATGTGCCATTTGGAGCTGCAGCATCAGCAGAATGGACCTGCCTTAGTGTCTGCTGGTGGAAGAAGCTCCACTGCTCAGGGCCCATGGGAACCTCTCTGTGTGCCCCAAAGCAGTGCCAGGGAAATGGTTAAATACCTATCATCTCCAACGAGCTGAGCCTTAGCCTTTAATCCTTGTAATTGCTGCTTACTAAATGGGAATAACAAAATAGGGTCCTGAACTGACACAGGGCACTTGTCCTGCTTCTAGTAAAACTATAAGATTGCTCGCATTTGAGATAAATTCTTTATTTGAATCAAATAGATTGCAATGGCAGAATCTCAGTTTTAAATTAAGGGGTTCTTTTTGTGTTTTTAAATTCCTATTGTACATTTTTAAGTGTATTTATACTGAAATTAGAGAAGTTTTCTCTAGGAGTTTATATATCTTTGTCAATAAATATGAATGTATACATTCTTATGTATGTAAACAACTTTGAATTGTAGCAGGTCTGTAAAGGATTAAGTAGGCTTGTAATTGTTTCACAATAATAGCTGCAAGAGTTGGTAATGAAGAGCACTTTGAAAAGGATAGGCTTTGCAGAGCTATAGGCAGAATACCAAAGATAGAAATGCTTGCAGAAATGTCCCTCCCGTTGTCTGAACTGAATGTTTTCTAGTCCTACTTTCCTGTTGTGCTTAGTGATTTATGATTTTTGTTTTTTGGTTTTTAATTATTTTTTTTTCAGAAGACATATCTGGAAGAGAAGTATAAATACATTTCTTTAAAGCAGAGGTCTGTATAGCATTGAGTTTGTTATACTCAGTTGTAAACTTAGAGAGATGGTATCAGGGCTTCCAACATAACAGCACACGTTCTTCCAAAACTAGAGAAGTCTGCTAGAATGAAAGCTTTTTGTTGCTAGACTGATATGCTGAAAGAAGTTGAATTCAAATCAAGAAAGGTCCCAGAACAAAGACAATTTTTCTAGTAATAGAAATACGAGAAGATTACCAGGACTATAGGACAAAAATTTTCTGCCTTATAATACAATTTACAATAAATCAGGTAATATTATTTTCTCTTTCTGAAATTCACTGAGGCAGACAGCAAAGAAATTATGTATTTGGAACTGTCAGATATGCTTACCATATTTTAGCATCTCATTTATGTATGTCTGACATGTGATTTTGCTCTGGACTTCTCCAAAGAAATATATGTATAGTTTCGAAATATTGCCTTTTATAAAGATAAAAATATTCAGTCATGTGATGAATCAGCAGATAACAGATGAAGAACATTCTGACCCTTGAAATTGAGTGGGTGACTGACAATACACCATAAATTCTAACCCTGCTCTGCATGTGTTTTATTTTTTATTGAAGGAAGGAGTCATGTTACAAATACTAGATTAACTGCTATCCATTGATTGGCTGGTTTTGTGGTTTGGGATTTTTTTTTTAAACCACAGCAAGATACGTATGTTGAGGGAACCAAAAGGAACTCTGTGAATATAGTATCTAAAAATCTTATACTAACTAAAGGGACTTCCTGTCTTACAGCTTGGCATACTGGACATTAATCATTGGAGAACGAAAACAATAATACCAGGATAATATGCACCCACCAGTGTTGAGAATTAATATGGCAAGGGTTTCATTCCCTCATACTACTGTAAAATAAGTCTGCCTAGCAGGAAAATCCAGACCTCTTTTAGCTAATGTGCTTATCTACAAAGCAATTTATATTGCGTCAGACTTTGCCCCTGGCTTGCGCATACAGGATTTGGGGCTCCTAATAATTTTACAGACATTAGTGGGGGGGAAAAAAAAAAAAAGGCCTTTTGTTACATCACTTTGTTTTCCCATCTTTTAAAATCTCCTGACAGCGTTTGAAAAGTGGTAGAAGTGATATAAAAAACACCCATCAAATGCAGCTGTGTTGCATTGCAAGGCCAGCAGCATTGCTGTAGTGCAGGGAGATGTCCACGTAGCACATGAATCTCAGAAAAATCTCCTGAAACGCTGGGGGAAATATTGGTTGACTGGGGAAAAAATGTTACAACAAAGAAAATAGATAGAGAAAGGTCAACAGTCAGTCCTGTTGAGAGCTACTCTGGTTCTCCTAAAGTCAGTGATGTTATCTCTTAGCCAGACCAGATTTTTTGACCAAAATTAACAGAATGCTTTGGATTTAGTTGGTCGCAGGAATGAATGCAAATCACAATCCTTTTGATCTTGCATATATCAGAGGCAATCATGTGGACAAATGCAGCCACAGAGAAGCTATAACAAGGTGAGAGTTGAAATGAGATTTAGAGCCCATTGATTTCTATTGCTTTCCTTTTTTGGGGGGGTAAAAATTCAAGGTTACAGTTTTTAGATCAGTTCCTTAGCTCAGTTGGTTAGAGCCTGGTGTTAATAATCCCAAGGTGGTGAGTTCAATCCCTTTATAGACCATTCAGATAAGAAGTGGATGATACTTGTGGGTCCCTCCAACTCAGAATATTCTGTGATTCTATGAGTCCTTCAGAATAGGAGAACTGAAGCTGTTCACATGTGCCACATATGTTGTAACAGCCAAAAGCTGCTTGCAGCAGAGGATCAGCAGAGCTGGGTGAAGCTGAAAGCCCATGTAGCTCCCTGGAGAAGGAGGAAACACCGAAGTGGATGTGAAAGGTTTGATAAGTGGAGCAGAAGGCAGATTCATAAGAAGCTACAGGAGTTTTCTTCTTATATTGGTTAAATGTACAGAAATTTGTTCCTTTCATGAAGATCTACTTCCTTGGGCCACAGTGATTCATTAGGAGCCTCCTCATGCATGGCATTTCTTCTGTAGGAGGAGTACAAGAGTAGAAGAAATAGGAAATTGTTTTGTAAGCTGGGGGTGTGCAAAACTTGCAGGGTTCCAGTGTTGTTGTTACTTTAATTATTCAAATAAACAAGAGACATAAATTATCTTGACAGTGCCTGCTGGCCACCTGCCTAGCCAAATGTTGGAGAAAATATGTATGATATTCAAGGAAGGAATATGGTTGAAAATCGTGTTATACTCTTCTAGTAAGCTTTAGCTTCTATTAGTGTTTAATCAGGAACTGTAAAGAGATTTCTTACTAGACTATTGAGTGGGATTTTTAAAGTGACTATACTTGTTAAGAATAATTAAGGGACTATTCTGAATATAATATTGGTGTTAGTAAAAGCAGCAGGAATATTTCTTCTCTTCCCTTACTTGTTATAATGTTGAAAGAAGCAAAATAAAAGAAAAAATACTTATTAAGTTCAATGAGTCTTTACTGGAAGTACTTCTATCCTTAATTCATAAAAAAATTTCATTAGTGAAACAAAGTTTTTCAGTCAAATACTAGAAACAGATTTAAACTAATAATTTTACTGTTACTATATATTTATTTATTTTCACCACTTCAATATATATGTTGGCTCAAGATAAGAGTGGCTTTGTTAACTGCAAGAATCTTCCACATCCTGGTCTCTTGGAACTCTTTGTCTTGGCTTACATCACCCTTTCAGTCTCACTGGTATCCCTCATCCAGTATGGTTTCACAGACCAGGGAGCAAGTCTCTTCTCAGAGTGTCACTTCATACCATCTTATCCTCTCTCAGCTCACAAAGCTGCCTGATCATTCTGGAAAAAAAGGAGGAATTCTGTGGTACAGCTGAAACAACAGTGACATACAGTAAAACAACAGTACGACCTTCAGCTACAATAGGTTTCCATTGACTTGAATAGGCTGACACACAGTGATGGTTTGTGGCCAAATAAGTAGTGTCATGTCTTCTGAAAAAGGGGAAGTCCTATAATTTTGATGAATATATATAAATATTGATGAATATCAACAAAGGACTTTGTCTGCCTCTCTTAACAATACTGGAATGAGAACAAAAATGAGGCCAGGCTGGAGTAGAGGAGTGAAACTTTAAGGGGAAATGCTTTAGAGACTTGAATTATTTCCATATTCATTAAATAGCAATGATTTCTAGAGTAAACTGTGAACATATTTGCTTATTAGTGATGCATGGGAGCAAAAATAAGCTGAGGTGGTTAGAATGAGCTGTCCAGAAGTAAATAGCTTTTGAATCTCTCTTTTTAAATATTAAAATTCCCCTCAGTTGAATTTGAAATGTTTAATGAGAGAGAAAAAAATGTACTCTATTCTAATCTTTTCCCCAGCTGGGCTACAAATTTGCTTACAACCTTATTGTTATCATGAAGTTAATAATCACAGTGACAGCAGAGAGCAGTTGGAGTGTGTGAGACTTTAGTTTCTGCTAGATTCAGACTCTCACTAATGACTTTGATCAGCTCTTTTCTTCCCCTCTCTTCTTCTGGAGTCATGTCAGATCACGCCACCTCTCAGAACACATTAAGCCTAATGTGGGATTCGAGAGCATGTAGAGCGCTGCCCAATGTCAAAGCTCTTTGGAAGAGGAGCTGTTTGAATTAAAATCTCACATTAACTGTTTGGTGTAATGAAAATAAAACCTAGACAAAGTGAGTGAGAGAGCCTGACCAGTTTCTTCCCGAGGGCTTTACCTGTTCTATGTTTGCACACAGCCGTCAGATATGGCAGGTGCCTGACAGCAAGGTGAGCAGGAGTGAGCAGGAGTCGGGACATCTGACTCTGAGGACACACCAGAGAAATCTCTGACCACACTTGATTCCACAATATGTGATTGAAAGTATTTCATGAAAACCCCTAAACAAGTTGAAATTTAAAGAAAGCCAGTCTGGAGCCAAGCTGACCTTCGATCACCTAGTAAAGTATACATGACTTGTATTCAAAGAGTTTTGGTCAGCCCTGTAGCTGCTAACCCTTTCATATCACAAGTAAAGTGAGATTTTTTGGCAATGTGGAATAATATACAGTCTTTCATGTATGAAATGGAAATACTGCATCTTGAAATAAAAAAACCCAACGACTGAGTAACCAATGAAAATAACCTGAGGTGTTCATGAATATAGCAGACATTTTTCCTCAGTTAGGGGAAATGTTGTTACAAGATTCAAGTGAATGTTTGCTTTGTCTCATTCAGAAGCCAGCTCAGCTGATAAAAAAATTAAAACTTTTTCCAGGATTATGTCATAGTAAATGCAGCAGTTAGGAGCAGACTAAAGTTCTCCAGCCCAAGTCTGGCCCTCTGAGAGGGCCAAGTTATGGGTGCTTTGGTGAAGACCTTAAGAAACAGGAAACATGAGGTAAACTTTCTCCACTATTGTCTCAAAATTTTGTGATTTTTCATTTGCAAATAAACCGTAGTTTCTGATTTGTTGAACCAGGAGTTTCAATTTCTTCACTGTTTCATAGATATTCATAGACCTTTCCTTCATTTTATCTTGTTTCTTCTTTATTAATTTATATACTAAGCAAATTCAAAAGATGTTGTCATGAGCTCCATCCTTTAATTATGACGAGTAATACTTTCACTGACTGCCCTCTCAGTCTCTTATTACAAACAGTGAATGTTTTCTTCTTTCCTTTTTCTATGCCATTCGTGATTTTATACCTGTTATTTGAATATATTTTATTATTCTATTACATATATTGTCTATATCCTATATTGTGATGTTATATACGTCCTTTCATTTATCTCTTTTTTAAATGGTTGAGTTATAGTTGATTTCACTTCCGCTACAGAAAAGAAACTAAGATAACCTCTTCCTTGTACCTTGTCTCCCACTAAAATATCAACTTTGAAATGTCATGACCAGGTTTGCAGATGGCAGTCAGAACACGGACAGTCTTTACTGGAAGATCTGCAGTTTTCAAGGGAATCCAATGTACTGGAAATAGACCATGGCAAATAGATGATGGGGAAGGGGATAAGGCACCAGCTGAAAGCAAATCCTTCCATTTTTTGTTATGTATGCCTGATTTTACAAATTTAGTAATAATTTTCCAGCATGAATTTTCATACTTACCTGAAGGGGCAGTGACTTTTATGAAGATGTGATGAGTCACTGGCAGAGAATTGTAATAAAAAGCTTAATCATCAGATTTTAAAAGTACTATTTCAGACCTATTCAACACATGCAAATATTCTTATTTGATGGGTTTAAAAGTAAAAATCAGTAGGTTCCAACAGATTTCAATTTTGCAGAAATTTAATTTTTCTGGAATTCTGAATATTCATGTTGAATATGAACATATATCTCGAATAGATACAAAAGCACAATAAACTTGTCAAATCCAGCATTCAGAAGTCAGGAAACAAACTCTGCAAGGCTTGACTTTCCAGATATTTTAGTTACCCAAAGGTACATTTGCATTTACAGAAGTTATTTATTTGTGTAAATTGCTGTTGAAGTGCAGAAGAAAAGCAAAAGAAAACAACCAGTAACCACTAGATTCCTTTCCCAATTTCACAAAACTGCTTTAAAACAAATGCAGACATTGTTTCTGTTCAAAGGATGTTTGCTGAGTTTTTCAAGTGGGTGAAATATTATTTATTTATTTCCTTGGTCTTGCTGTAGAAATAGTAGAGGTGCATTCTATAAGAATTCAATTAGAATGGAAAAAACCCTCTCAATTGTTTAAAGTTTAGCAGAATTACATGCTACTCAATAGGTTTTACCACGGAAAATGGGAGAAAGCTTGAGAAGTAAGCAGTATTAACATGTTTACAATGACAAATCATTAAAGCCCCATATGAGTTTGTCTGGATAACGAACATGATTTCCTGTAAAAAGTAGAAAACCTGTCCTATTGCAGCATTTAATTCAAACAAAGAGCTTCAATATTTTCTACTCCATGTAGGGATTAGTAAGTGCCCTTGAACTTTAGTGATGTGTAAATTTATTTGTTTGTGGTTATATTTCTCTACTTACATTCTGTCTGGATCACCTAAATTACAGGCTGTAATTAATTCATTATTACTGCATTATGTGCTGAAAACATACATAAATAATGAATATATTTTAGACGTCTCTTGTTTGTTTTAGTCATTCCACCCAAGCATTCAGAATTTCCTCAGGCCACCACTTGCGCTTCTCTTCTTGTGGAAAGGATGTAATTAATAGTAGTACTCATTTTTTTTACTACAGTTGTTACTGTGTTTTATGGCAGGAACTATGCTAGTTTTAGTAGAGCAATTGCTGATTTATTGGATTTGAGTTTGGACACTGACTTACATCAAAACATAAATGATTAAATCGATTGCTGTAGAATGATTTAGGCAATAGTAGTTTTCACAGGTAAACTTCAGAGTCACCTAACTTTCACAGAGATTAACCATGAATTGACCCAACTCACTTTCAAACATTTTAAATTACATACATCATCAGATAAGCTATGGCACATCTACTATATTCTTTACTCCTGTAAAAACATCAGAACAGATGCAAAAAAGATCTTCCCTTTCTGCAGTTGTTGGTCACCCCAGTTTATCAGGTTTCAACAAGCAAGGCCAGAATGATTGCAAACCCAACATGCTGTGTTTTATTATACTACAGTTTAGGGCTGTCTGTTAGTCCACTAGCAGAGAATTCCCCTTGCTTTTCTGCCCATCACATTGTCCTGCTGCTGTGTTCGCTCTATTGTTTTTTCCCGCAGAGTGATACATTGCTGTATCTTCTCTTGTTGCAGCTGAAGTAGAGCCATCCATCATCCCAATCACTGGAACTAAGGACCTTATGGACTGGGAGTAAATTATGTAGCTTTAGGGAGCGAAAGAGGAAAAGAGCAAGAGGCTTTCTGTATTTGGACTGTGGTTTTGGTTTTCTTCTTCTCCCTGAACATACTATTTTGTGTTACTGTTTCCTTTTACATAATCATTCTGCCTTGCTTGTGATCATGATAAGGTAAATGCAGCAGTAGTTTCATTATTTCCAGAATGTAAATTTAATCAATACAAATGCAGTTAACAGCTCCATAGCTGACTCGACTGTTGTTGGGTCTAAATTTAAGTTTCATTTGTGTCTTTCCTTTCAACTTTAATGTAATGCAGATGCAGACTTCACTAAGACAAATGTCCAGTAAACCATAAAATAATGCTGTATAGGTGTTGAGTTCAATTTGCTGTTACAGGCAAACTCCTCTTCCTATTCGGATAAAATATGATCCAAGAGAGGCTCCTGGTTTTAATTTTGAAGACTACAAATTATTAAAACCTGAAACTTTGCCCTCAAACTAAGTCATATCTTGGCAGTTAAAGCTAAGTCTTAAATCCAATTTATAAATTAAACCAGAGCCCAAAATCTCAGCAGTAAATCCTGTCCAACTAGGACTACTGAAAACAAAAGAGATGATCGAGCCTAATTTTCACTCCTAGTATTGCTAAGTCTCTCTTCCTTCTGGACCCTCACAATATCTCTGGTCTTTCACTTCAAACTTCTGGCCCTCTGTGGTAAAAGGTAGGAAGACTACAAAGAGCCATTTCCCTGATGTTGAATTCAGGGACCTTTATGAGCGAAACAAGTACTTAAGTATCTTCCTGCCTTCTGCAGAACTCATAACATGACTTAATTCTGGGGGCTGAGGTGAGGGCTAAAGTTAACAACAGCACCTCATGCTGCCTTCCCTGGCTTCACATTCCCCTCTCCACCCTGTCAGCTCTCTGACAGTAGAAGTAAACAGTACTTCTTTTCCTTCAAAATTTTTCAAGGCCTTAAAGGCATTTTTTTCAATTTTAATTAAGCTTCAAGCTTATACCAATTAAGTTGCTTAGAAGCATCCAAGATCTAAGCTACAAAGAGCATTGAAATATTTGGTTATTAAAGTGTGGATTTTTACTTCTATCAAGGCCATGCTAATTTTGATATCCCAGTTGTGTTTCAGATTGGCTCTTGATGTTCAGCATATGTCTGAAATAATGGAACAAAGGCAAAGTGCAACTGCAGTTTAATGACAAACACCTTGTTTTTCATAACCCTGTCATGGAAATTGTGTGCAAAAATAAATCTGATGCTTTGTTAGTATAGTTAATGAAACAATCAAAGGCGCTCCTATAATCTCTTTGATAATTAACCAACAAGTTTAATGCCATCATTGAATTAGAAAATAGTGAAATGTCCGCTCTAGTGTTTCAAAGTAAAATAGATTTTCTCTGCATTTGGTAGATTTAGTCAGAATATCAATTTCAAAATATGCTCACAGAATTATTTCCTAAGACCATCACATTTCAGCCAAATCCTTTTGGGAGAGACTTCTATCAGAAGTCGTTTAAGCTTAGATCCATCTGGCAAAGACTTGAGCAAAAACCACTTTCTCTGTCCCTCTGTTTGTTTTGTTGTGAGGTGAAGCTGAGGGTTGGTGGGCTATGGCAATCACACCTCCATGATGAAGCTTTAGCATAACCTGCGAGGAATCCTCCACTAAGAGCTGCCATATTTTCCTAAAAACTTACTTCCTTCTTTGTGGAAGGAAGTACTATTCTCTGGGGCTCTGTACAGGTTATCAAATCAACAGTACTATGAAGCTGGCATTAATTTCTTTTTTTTTTTTTTTTACTAGAATATGAGGAAAAAATATGAATATAATGTAGGAAGGTTTTTAATTCCGCTATAAGACTAGGATCCTTAGGTGGGTAAAACTTTTTGCCAGCTGTGATATATTAGACCTTTGCTCAAATTCACCATGGTTGACAGATCATAATGAACCATATTTGCTTCAGCCAAGGAATGCTGTAGATATACTCAGACTCACAGAAAAAGATCTAGTACCTCTCTGATGCTTATAGCTCCAAGGTCATATACAAGGATAAAATATTCCCCTACTCAATAAAACTAAGTACATCTAGTTTTATAATGAATGTTGTATCTATTGCTGATTAATAAGAGAAAAGCTGGTAAAATGAGATAGGAGAGGCACCATCTGTGTAAGTGCTGGGCTAGATGCAGCACGATGCCTACCATCAGAGAGGTGGCAGTTACTTAACGTGTGGGGTTATAATGCAAAATGATGGAGAATTTCAGTGGCCATTAATGTGTGTTTATTATACATCTGCATATGGTAGACAAAACTCGTATGATTTTAAGCCAAAAATATTTACTCTAAACCAAGTTATTTAGAACTTATTTTTGTTATCATGAATTCATGGGTATAAATTCCAGACAGAAATCCCTAAAGTCATTTTGCACACCTCACTGAACAGTCATCAGACTCTTTTACTGATATTCTGGACTGGATTTGGGTGTTGTAAGCTGCCATGAAACACAATTCATGTCATTCATTGGATTCACTAGTCGTCACATTTCCCCTTCAGTTGTCAGAGGTAGATATTTCCATTTCTCACCTGATTCCACAATGTCAGAAATGAAATTTGTTGTTTTAGAGAGATTACTGGCTCTTTATTTCTTTCCTTTACTTAATAAGGGTGGCTTGGGTTTTTTTCAGTATCTTGCAAATATACTTTGTGCTGAAAAAAGAATAATTACATCTATTTCTGTTCCAGCTCTGCTGTTCCTGGACTTATTCTTTTACTGAATTGACCTGACATATTCTTAGCTAAGTAAGGCATGTTATTAGCAATTCTAATGTTCTTCATTTGAAAACCATAGAAAGAAAGAAAGAAAGAAAGAAAGAAAGAAAGAAAGAAAGAAAGAAAGAAAGAAAGAAAGAAAGAAAGAAAGAAAGAAAGAAAGAAAGAAAGAAAGAAAGAAAGAAAGAAAGAAAGAAAGAAAGAAAGAAAGAAAGAAAGAAAGAAAGAAAGAAAGAAAGAAAGAAAGAAAGAAAGAAAGAAAGAAAGAAAGAAAGAAAGAAAGAAAGAAAGAAAGAAAGAAAGAAAGAAAGAAAGAAAGAAAGAGTTTTAAAAATATATGGAAGAGTAAAATACTGATCCCTATAGGATCACTTTCAAAACAGAGGGAGCATCATCATAGTCTTTCTTTTGGACATCACTTTGCTTGAGAGACCAAAAGGATTGGAAGAAATCAGAGAAGTATAGCTTTACTTCTTTGCTTTCACCCTGATTTCTTATTATTTTTACCTCAGTGTTCCAGTCAAATAATCAGTATGCAGTTATTGCTCTTTCTGGACTGGATTTATACTCTCCATGTTTTGATGTATTTTATCACAAATTACCCAGTGATGCTCATTTTTCTCTTAAAGTGTCAGCTCCTGGAGTAAGGTTACTATGTGAAACAAACATTTTTTTCCCCTTTTTCTTTTTTTTTAACAGCTTTACAGCTCTTCCAGGTTGTTCTATAAAGCTTTACAACATGAAGTTTCATGTTCCCAGGACTACAACTCTACATTTTTAAGTGCTAAGATTGAAACCATAATTTGAGGTGCTATAAATATCTTAAAATTTTTAAAACCTGACATCTCTACAGCATGCCTCTTTTGCCCATGAATGGCTGAACTGTAGAAGCTGTCACCATCATCATCAGTATCAAAAGTAAAGGGGATATTACGCCACTTCTGCCTACAGGCGAGGCTATAAGCAAAGAGGAGGACTGGAGAACCTGAGGTGCCCTTTTCTGTGAATTTTTGTTGTGTCAGCTGGAAGTTCTTGCAGTTATTCAGGAAAATAATTTGTTCATGACTTCTAAAAGGAGATTTTTATGGTGTGAGTAACTATGTTGTCTTCACATCTGCTGTCTGAAAATTAGGCCAATGGGATGTGAGGTAAAGGGACAATCTTTATGTGTGGAAAAAGAAAATAGAGAAGCATTTTATATGTATGTAAAATATTCTATTTTTAAAATTTTTGATCTTCCATTGATTAGAATTTTCATTTTTTGCTTACATGAAACTCTGACAAGTTTCCTTTGAGACAGAAGTGTTTCAGTATTAACTAACGTTTCTTGTTTATATCCTTTTTCTGAAGAATCCAGACTATAAAATCAACATTTTAAGCCATATGAAGAAGGAAAGCACCCTCTGATAATGTTCAGCAAGAAGAAGTGAACGAATGGAACCATTTTCACAAGGAAGTGTTTAGGTAAATGAACACATTGTGCTTCTCTGCTGTATTTAAATCCAGACAGGGGGAATGTAGCAGTAGATTTTTTATGGCTTTTTTTGTTCTTCCAAAACATACAGGTGTGTTTAGAGCATACAAATCTTTCTTTTGATGTCTGCTGCTCACAGGAACCCCACTGATATAGCTCCTGGTGCCTCATAATCTTTAATGCTTCCATCTTCAAATGGCTACATTTAATTTCTCCTTCCCTCAGCAAGGATGGCACTTATTACCTTATTTTAAATATGGGGAGCTAAGGCTAGATTTTAATCCTTGATTCCCAGAAACAAAAAAGAACAGCCTGCAGTGAAGAATCCCAGGGTAAATTATTTTATCTTAAATACGAAGAGAAAAACATGAATGACATGGTACTAGGGACACATCTTTAATTTACCTCTTTCCACATAGAAAATTACTTCAGTATGAGGAGCACCATTTCAACACTTATTTAAAGGTCAAAAAAATTCTCTCTTTTTTTTAATAAGTTGAAGATAGGCTGCTGAACAAAAGTATGGAAAAAGCTGATTTGGGATGAAGGGAGGAACATGTAGGGAGAAGAGATGCTCAGTGTCTGAGTCTTGCTGCTGCTGTCACTGCTGTGGGCCAAGGGAGGAACCCTGGAGGCACTGAACCAGCTGCTTCAGTGGTTTGTCTTCTTGCAGGCATGGATCCTCTGTCCTTCAGCTGCTGTTTCCCACCCAGCTCTGGCTGACAGGGCAGTACCCACCGCACTTCTCAAGGGTGCTTTTAATGGCCTAAGCATCTGCTTTATCTTTATTTTGCCTTTTACACAGCTGGCTTGAATAGTTTAATAAGGAAATTATTTAGTGGATGCATCAAGATTGCACGGAAAAATTCCCGTATTCATATAGCATCTCTGGGACAACTCCAGCCATTGTTTCAAAGCAACTTCATAGTAGGAGATATTTGTGTTTTAGCTCTTTTTAATATGATTTGGCAGCTAGGTATAAGAACAACAACACAGACAGTGTGCCATCATCCAACTCACTGCATTCAAGTGTTTGGAAATCTTGGCCATATGGCACCTTTTGTTGCACACACCCACTTCGCAGCTCTGGTGAGCTCTGCCTCCTCTCACCCTCTGAACAGTGCCGCGACTTCTATTTCCCAAGGTGAAGAGGCCAACAAGACTTGGGTGTATTGGCTGCTGTCCCTGGGACCCTACACTGCTTCAGCTGAGCCTAGATCACGTGTTTCTTGGTTTACAAGCCCATGTCTTATTGTCCTCGCAGGGAAAGGGTAAGGATTCATATTGGCTCATGTGGTTACGGCGTGTTGCGCAGTTTACAGATTGTGGTATCAATGTGATCAATGTGATGTCCAGTTCTGTCTGGCTGTTATTTTCCCTACAGTGTGACATCTGAAGAGGGCTCAAGAGTCAGGTGCTCAGTTGAGATAGATCAGTGTTGAAGTGTTTACATCAATGAAATATTACTGGTTTACTACAGCCACACCATATCCTTTATGAAAATGTTTCCTATTGGTAGTACCCATGTTGGTGATCATAGGGTAACTGTACTGTTACTCACAAGTATCTTGCTTGCACTTGTTACAACCTTTCCACTTCCCACACAATGCTCCTGCCGTTTGGCTCTTGTTATTTAAACAGCTCAGGAACCCTTTTCAACAAAACTGTCTTTCCCAAACTTCCAATTAGGCTTGCCTGAATTTTATGAGACTGACTTGGAAGTGTTGAATAAAATTCTGACAGGCAATGCTGTCTGGACCTCTACTAAACCTCCAGGGCACTGTGGATGTCAAGTGATAGCTTTTAAGATGAACTTTTTCTAAAGAAAAAGGTGCTTAATTCTCCTAAGAAAACACGAATCCAAAATTGTAATGTATTTCCTGAGACTCTTTGATCTATAAACTATTCTGGGTTCTTGTTCTCTACAGGAAAGGTTTTTGCCTCACATGTATTTATGCTTTCATTTTTTTCACTCATGTTTTCTTGCAGTTTTTACAGAAGTGGCTTTGAAATGTGTGAAGATAACTAACTGCTCAGAGGTCTAATTAAAGTACATGCTATTTAAAAGTTTGTTTGCTAGAGAAGGGTGCTTTTTCTCCCCTCTGACTTAATTAATTCTTCGAAGTAGTAGTGCAGGCAGGGCAGGAAGGCCTTTTCACTGACTGAAGTTCAGTTTAAGTTGTTAAGAATTTCAGCATGAGAATGCATGAGATGTAAATGCCTCATCAGCTTGACTGCTCTGTCTGCTATTTCGTGCCCAAAATATGCTATCCTAAGTAATTTTTTTCCCTGAAAACTATGAATAGGCTAATTTGTGACACCCTATGCTGTAAAAAGAAGGTACAGTGGGATGAAATCACAACCAAGAGAAACTTCCAGATCCAGTAAGACAGTGTGAAGCATCTCAAGCTGGCCTCTTTTGCAGTACTGGAGTAGTTCCGTGGGGGTCTCTGCTTGCCTTGATGCAAGGCAGAGTCTCCGCAGAAGAAGCAGTAGGATGCTGATATTCCAGACAAAGTGGGGGTGACATGGCAGGATGCTGCACTAAGGGCTCCCACCTGAGCAGTGAATGTTATTTGTAACTGTTGGTGGATGATACCGCCCCTCAGCTGCTCTGTATTCCTCAGCTTTCCCTCCGAATGAGGCAAGGGAAAAAACCAGTTCTTTATTCCCTGGCATTGTCTTTTCCTTCAGATAAAATGCTTCTTTTTAAGCATTTAGGAGTCTCTATGTTTTGCAGCATTAAATAATCTACTATGCCCAAGTTGCCCACCTTGCGTACATGTGGCAGAGATGTGCTGGAATTCAGCTGGTAAAAATCTGTTAGAATTGCTTTCTTTTCCATTGCACATCCCTGAGACTCTCATACGTTTTCCAGGCAGACAGAAACGCACACAAAAATTGCACACGCACAATGAATCTGATGTGTTTGGGATGTGTCAGGACCTCTGCACAAGGTATACAGGTGACAAAAGCATGTGTAGCAAGGCAGATACATCCTTGGATGTACTGCATTTACTACACATACACAAATTGTCTCCACAGTGTACACAAAAACTAGATAATCTGTCACACATGAGTCATTGTCACTACACATGCGCTGCAGTGTTAAGATCTAGATAGCTGTCAGCTCCCTCTGAGCTCGTGCTTCTGGGAACCACTAGCTGAAATAGATGGATGGCAAGTGCTTCCAGGGGAGCAAAAGCTCAGAGCATGGGCTCGGAGGATTACCAGAGCCATAGTAGTTTCCTGAATTCTGATTGTATATCTTACACACTGGATTGTCTTGTGAAGATACATAATTTCACAGTTTTTTGTTGTGTGTTCTAAAATATTCTGTTCAAAAGTAGATTATTGTGTACTGGGCAAAAATATTGTGTATTAAAATTGTCGTCAGAGAAATCAAGAGTCAGCAGCTCCTGTGATCTGCGTGATAGGGGGTGATTAACCAGAACAGATGCCTTCACAAATTCTACAAGGAATTATTATCATGCTGAGCAAGAAGGGAAAGAGCTGAGAACCAGGTATGCTTCTTAAAAGAAGTTTTGCTGTACCTTTTTCTTATGCTACTGACAGAAAAGTTAATAAAGAATGCCCAGAAATTGCTATTTATGATGCTTCTATTTTGCCATTCTTCTACCTACAGATACAGTCACTGTAAGGATTGAATGTGTCACTCCAGGACCTAATCAGCTAAGTTCTTTGCATCTTGCGTATGTTCCACATGCCTATGGTGACACTGTGATATTTCTGTAAGTCTCTGTGTTTGTTTTTGGGCCTCTGCTCCCTCTTGCTCAGGCACTGGTAGCTGAGGGATACTATTTTGGATAAACTGTTCCTTTATTAGTGGGCTTCATGGTGTTTTTTCGAAGGTACATTTAGAATTGCATGGAAGCAAAAGCAAAACAGTCCCATCAGTTTAACATATTCTAATACTAAAATTAATACTGTATTTAAGACTTCATTCCTACACAGAGATTGCATGGAGGCACATACAATGAAACCCAGCTATCCAGAATTCACCAGTTTTTCGGAAAGGAGATTATAAACTCTGCATGCCAATACAAACAAAAGAAATTGATATAGCAACCTCTGTTTAAATTAGTTTTAAAACATAAATGTTGAGGGGATAAGGTGTAGATGGAAATAGGGCCCTGCCTCAGAAACAGAATACAGAATACTGAAAAGGTCATCCTGAAATGGCGTAGGGACTGTATTTCATAAAATATAGGCATTACATTTCTGTAACCTCATTTTTGTGACAAAAACTAAGACAAGAACAGAGGTTGGCACAAAATCAATATACTCAGGCAAGGATGTAATAAATAATAAAAATGAAAAAGTGCATAAATTTTAACCAGTTTTCATTACAAGTTAAATCTGGTCTGATTTCCTATGTGATATCTTGAAGCTGCATAATTTCCAAAGAAATATCAGCAAAGGTGTATTATTAATTTTGGAGGAAAGGTGCTAAGGCAAATATCAGAGAGAGAGAGAAAGAAGAGTGTTTATAACATTTGCTTGCACTTGGGTATTGCCAACAGGACCAGAGGTGTGGAAGAAGGGGAAGAGACAGGTGAGGGCCTACCAAACCTCTTCATAGTCACAGTCATCGGGGGGCTGAGAAGCCTTGGCTCTTTAGGTGCTCTTCACCCCAAGTAGTCTGTTTTACACAGAGCCCTATGTAAAGAGTGACTTCTTATCCATGAACTGTTGTGTCATAGCACAAACCCAAGTTTCAACCATCTCTTTACGGAGACAGCTCAACATCCAGATCCTGACATCTTCATTTACCAGTCAAATGTACCAAAAATATCAATTAACAAGCATAATCCTCTGATAATCTGCTGCTCTCCTATAAAAATTCAACAGCACTGCTGCTGCAAAAGGAGAAATCCATTAGTTGCAATTTTATCAACCCAAATGGACACGACCTCCTTAACCTGGCTCAGCCTGTGGAGGCAATTGTCTCACTAAGACGTCCTTGGGCAAAAGGAGTGACTCAGCTCCCGTGGTATCTGTCCCCTGGGGAGGCCAGGAAAGTCAAGCCTAGTCCCTCCACAGTATATCTCCATTTAGATTGACAACTTCCTCCAACTGTGGGGTTAACCTTGTTATGACAGCACAGCTGCAGTTGCCATCTCTCCCCATTGCACACGATAGCACAGCCCTCCCAAAGTAATAGCAGCTCTTGGAATCACAAATTACACCGAGTGTTTCATCTCTTGTGTTGTTATTTAGCCCCAAATCACTCTGACATCAGTTTCTAATGGTGCAGACGCTCTTTTCTCTGTTTTCTCTCAAATAAAGGGCTGGCAGGGGACAGTGCCTGGTCTTGTTTTGTTATTTTATAGTGAAAAATATGAATTTGTGTCCACCTTCATGTTTCTATTCGACAAGTGCTTGAAATCCATTTCTACTCTTGCATCAGGAGTAATAGTGCCCAGTGTCATCTGTACATCACGGTACATTGCATGCATTTCTGCCTGGAAAAAGTGGAACTTGAATGCAAATGCTATTCTGAAATTCTGTTCTTATCTGACTTGTACAATTTTATTTTTCTTTTTAATTAGAAATGGATTTCTTTTCTTTTTTTTTTTTTTTCAGACAGACTATAATGTGGCAGAAAGACTGGTGGTACCTGTGGACAGTGTAGTTTTTTTACTGTCAAAATATTTCAGATAGAGGGCATGCTTAATCAGATCCTCATTTCTCAAATTAACCTTTAATATTTTCCTTCTATCACATTTCAGCAGTTGTCAAACACAACTAAGCATTGCAAGATTTGATCTCTGACTATTGATCATTTTCCCCAAGTGTTAGCAGACCACTGTATTGTGTATTTATCTTCTGGATAGCTCCCCAGATAATACACTTTTTTGATAAACATCATTCTAATTCTGTGCAACTGTTACATAGTGTTCATAAGTGCCCAAATGTCTATGCAACAATTTTATGCACAAGAAATCTGATAATAACTGAGTGCCTTAGAACTGGCTAATATTAGACAGAAATAAATTTTGTAGGTGAATATTTTTAATGTTGACAAATAGAATGCTGCATTATTAAATTCCTTCAGTTGCCCTCTGTATCTCAGGAATGTGCCAGATTCAATATAGCTTTTAATTGTTTCACTCTCTACTCAGTAATATTCCTGCTGTTATGAGCACAGACTGCTCAGCAATCATTTGGAGCCAAGACGTTTCTAAGACATTTCCTTTGTGTAGTGTCTGTGTCCTGCCTCTCAGCACTCTGTAACAGTTCTACACAGGAATTTTTGCTTTACACCATAACTGGTTCCAACTGGCATTTGCAAGAACTCATGAAAAATAATTTTCTTCATGGAGCAGATCTTATAGCTACTACTGAACCACATTTCTTAGATGAGTATCCAAGAAGAGCTGAAAAGATTTGGTAGATCTGTTCAATCACGTGGGGAGGGAAGAAAGCAAGAAGGGGCATAACACTGCCTTGGGTTGTAGGATCCTGGCTTCTACATTCTTATCCGTTGTATAGGTCTGCCTGTCTCACTCTATCTCATGTAGAGTTGCAATCTTTATAGCTATTTTAAATGCAGAACGACATGAAATCCATTCGAACAAGGGCAAGTAATGAACTAGAATATTTTTATACCAGATATCTTGTTTTCCTCAAATTTCAAATAACATTCTATTTATTGGAAGCTGCAAATCTATACACCCTGCTGACACGACACCATGTAGGAACATAATGATAAAACTGATTTACAACTATAACCAAGTAATAGATGAACAGTGGTTGGACCAAATTCAATTTTTATTGCAAAGTTAAATGTTAGAAAAAAAGGACTACATACCGAGGGGTACAGACCTAGCTGACAGCTTATTGTCACTGTTTTGAAGACGGTATTGAATTCAGTGTCATGGTGCTGTAGCCTTTTGGTTGTGATGCAAGATGATTTCAGTACAGGGTGGCTGTGGAAGGACGCAGTTGTGTGTTTCTAAAGGCAGCTGCAAAGTGGCTTGCAAACCAGCAGATTTGTATTGGAGGGAGGAATGATCAGTTTCTTTCCTTGAGGCAACCAATGCAAGCCAAAATGTAAATAACAGAGCTTAGGCTTTTTGGAGAGGTCCTTCAGAAATGCATATCATAATAGCAATGTCTTCTCTAATTGATTATGCAGTCTGAATCTTTGCCATTAAGTGCTTGGCAAAAGTATTACGCTCTAGCTCTCCCTACTGGATTATTATTACATATTTTCTGTATTTAATAGGTACAATGTATCACTGTGTTAAACAACTGAATAGATAATACAAGTATCTCACTATGTTGTATAGATATTTCATACTTCATGTGCATTTCAACAGATATGGTTATGGGTTGTTTCTTCATTTTACTAAATCTTCTTATTTGTGATATATGAGAAAAAGTATGGGCTTTATCCTGATGTTATTTATGAAAAGTCATTAAAGAACATCACAGAATCACAGAATAACTAGGTTGGAAGAGACTTCAAAGATCATTGAGTCCAAACCATACCCTAACACCCCAACCAGACTATGGCATCAAGTGCCATATCCAGTCTTTTTTTAAACATGTCCAGAGATGGTGACTCCACCACCTCCCTGGGCAGACTATTCCAGTGCTTTATTATTCTTTCCGTGAAGAACTTTTTCCTAATATCCAGCCTATACCTTCCTAGACGCAGCTTGAGACTGTGTCCTCTCGTTCTGTCAGTTGCTGCCTGGTGGAAGAGACCAACCTCCACCTGAGTACAACCTCCTCTCAGGAAGTTGTAGAGAGTGATAAGGTCACCTCTGAGCCTCCTTTTCTCCAGGCTAAACAACTTTAGCTCCCTCAAGCGTTCCTCATAGGGCTTGTGTTCCAAGCCCCTCACCAGCCGTGTTGCCCTCCTTTGGACACGCCTGAGCATCTTCACATCCTTCCTAAACTGAGGGGCCCAGAACTGGACACAATATTCAAGATGTGGCTTCACCAGTACTGAGTACAGGGGAAAAATTACCTCCCTGCTCCTGCTGACCATACAATTCCTAATGCAGGCCAGGATGCCGTTGGCCTTCTTGGCCACCAGGGCACACCGCTGGCTCATATTCAGTTGACTGTCAACCAGTACCCCCAGGTCCCTTTCCACCTGGGCACTATCCAGCCCCACTGTCCCCAGCTTGCAATGTTGCACAGAGAGGGGTCTGTGCAGACACATCCCTTTTGGAAGGTTCTATTTGGCTACACACACTTGCATTAACTACAGTTTTTGACCTCGTAAAAACCAATTCTAACAAAAAAACCCCAAGAAACACTAAATTTACTAGCAGAAAAACCTTCAACTCTTCCTGCTTGCTCTGCCTGCGAACTGCCATGCTAACTGCCTCTCTGCGACCCTGTTTGCCTACTGCTGTTCACGTCCCTCCGGAGGAAAGCCCCTCCAAGCCAAATCCCCTCCCAGCCCCGCACAAAGCACGCTGGGAACATGACCATATTTCTTTTGGCTGTAACCTCCAAAAGTATTATATGATTTTTAAGAACTTAAGGTTATTTTTCAAATGTAAGTTAGGTTCTTAGGAACCTGAAATTCAATGGCTTTCACTGAAGCTTAGCTGTCTGTCTGGAAAATTCTTGATTTTAATTACATACTGTTCTATTTCAATAGCTTTTTGAAAGTTAATGGAGAGACTAGTCTACACAGATTTCATGTTTCTTCCATGCCCAGTTGTTGAGCATGTTGGGTTTTTTTCCTCCCCCAAGGAAAAAAGCAAGCAGAATTATTTTAGGTGAGTATATTTTGCCTTTCTCTCCAAGTACAAAACCTGACATATCAGGACAAAGTTCAAAGAAGGTGGTATCTTCACTTACAAATATTTGAGTGCATTAGGTTTATCCACATATTGCAATAAATTGGCCTTTATTGGCAACAAGACCTTTCTGACTCACTATGCCATAGAAAAAAATGTATATATACTTTTACCTGGCTGTTGAGATCATGATGGGCTTATATCATAAAGTTTTGTGGATTTTCTGAGACATTGTATCCACCGAAAAAGTTTACAAACAATGCGCTCATACACTGTGATTGTAAATGCAGTAATTTGTTTTATAAAGTAATTTAAGTTTATTGGGTTTTCATTAATTGCTGCTTCACTGCAGAAGTCTGTGCAACAAAAGGAAACAGAACTCTTTTTGTGTACCTATGGTCCATACTACGTATCACTGAAGCAGTTTTATTATCCCTATAAATCCATAGGCTTGAATTCATCCACAATAAATCAAATATACCTATCCTGCTAAATTTAAAAAAGGACCAGAGACCAAACCCTATGTCAGAAAGCGAGACACAGTTTACAGTCATCAAGAATATGGTAAGCCTGATCTGGGAAATTTGTTGATCAGGACTAAAGCAAACTAAAGGAATGAGAAAATGATTAAGCATGGAGAGATCAAGGGACCAGTATTCAGGTTTATCTTTTAATAATTTTGTTTGGTTTTGTTTTGTTGTTGTTCTGGTTGAGGAGGGGTTGTTCTTTTTGGGGAAGGTTGGTTTGGTTTTTTTATTGTTCAGGCTTTTTTGTTTGTTGTTTTTTTATTTTTCCTTTTTGTTTGGTTGAGGTTTTTTTTGTGTTCTGTTTTGTTTGGTTTGCTTTAGTTTAGTTGGATTTTTTTCTTGTTTTTAAAACACATCAAATATTCCATAGGATGCTTCGAATATTAAACCTCTTAACCTACATCATCAGATAACTTAGACCAGGAGACCTCAAACTATGGCTCGCTAGTATTTACAGAAGCCCCCTGCCTCTGTCCTACCTGGGGAGAGGGCTGGCACGGGGCCCCTGGTCCCGACGTGGGCAGCAGCCCCAGGAGCGTGGCCACAGGGGCACCCTGGCGGCTCTCCCCCCACCCCGTCCCAGGGGGTCCCTCCTGCGGGGGATCCCTGGGGGTGGCAGCAGCGGTCGCGCTGCGGCGTCCTGGGGGTGCCCGTGGCCAGTGAGGTGATGGTGCCTCGAGGCCCTGAGCACGTGGTCTCCGGTGGGAGCTGCCATGTTGCTTGGAGTGTGAGCTCAGAGAAAGGCGAGAGACCTGGACAGTTTAAAAGACTGAGCGCAGAGGGCTTCCAGGCTCTTTGGCTTCTGAGCCTGCTGAGTCTGGCTGCTGAGCATGCTGTCCCCCCTCTTCCCGGGTCTTGGACCACACAGCGACTCCATCTATTCCCCTCGGCATCTTCTTTTTGTGTTTGTTTTTTTCTGGGGTTATCTTTGTGTTANGTTATCTTTGTGTTAAGTTTGGGGCGTTCCCCTTAAGTTTGTTTCCTAGTAAAACCCCTGAGGCAAATAAACTGTTTTCCCTGCTGTTAATTTTGTTCAGTCTTCCATCATCATTTTAGTGAGCCCTTGCATAGTGAAGTCGTGGTTCTAAACCACCACACCCTCCCTCCTCTGGCTCCCAAGCAGGACATGCAAGCCAGCACCAGTGGGAAGT